>CM054057.1:234778862-234992798 GCA_028641055.1 Alopecurus myosuroides | reverse complement strand
ACTGGTAGAAAAAAGGCCTTCGGTATGCCAGCATCAGTCCCCAAGCGTCGCGCACCGTGACTAATGAGACTTTAGTCCCGGGTCGGGAGGAGACCCGCGACAGAAGGTCAGACGTCGCGGGTTGGGAAGCGCGTTGCGACGCGTGGAGGGAATTAATTCCGGTTGACCTGGACGCCCGGGACTATTGGTCCTTTATTCCCTGTTCCCGTGGCCAACCGGGACCAATGGCCCTTTATTCCCCGTGCCCGTGGCCAACCGGGACTAAACATCAAGCTTCTCGCCTCCCCCGCGGCGGTTTTTATTGAGCGAGCGAGGCAGAAGGGCGCCATTCCAACTACTCGCTCTCTGTTCTTCCTCTCGCTCTCTGTTCTTCCTCTCTCGCTCTCTGTTCTTTTCGATCCAAGCACACGCACGCAAATGGCTGAAGTTTGGACGCAATACGAAGGTCCCACACCATGCGGCAAGGATTTGGACGTGCTCTTCACCAACAGTTCCGCGAGGCTGCATGAAGCTCTGGGTCATTTGGTCGATCTCTATTTTGCAGCTCCCAAAGAACACCGGTTCTTTGGGCTCGATCTGGAGTACACGGCGAATCAGAAGGATGTTGCCGTCATCCAGATTGCGTTCAAGCAGTCGGTGTTGGTCTTCCAATGGTCAAGGTAGAAGCTATAGCTACACGTACAATCTTGCATGCATCTTCGAGTTTTTTTGTTGCATGTGAAGAATACGTGTGTTGCAACATATCTAACACATATCCTATTTTTTTGTTACAGTAGTTCAAAGCATTGCCCGGACCTTGTTGATTTTCTTGTCAACTCGGGGTTTGACTTTTGCAGCGTTGACATCACGCAAGACCGTGTGAAGTTGATGCGCATCGGTATTATGATACCTGAAGATCACTACGTTGATCTTCAGAATCTTATCCAGTTGACCGGGCCAAAGACCGGGATGGCTGTCATGGCAAGCACCTTCATCCACCAGGGCTATCAAAGGATGAAGACTGATTTCCGCCGGGAGAATCACTTCTACTGGGAGGAGACCCCATTGCGCTTGACGAACCTCAAGTATGCGGCCATAGATGCATATGTCGCGTACGAGTTGTTCCGCATCTACTCGGCGGGGCCATAGATGATGTATGCGTTCGATATCTATGTGCATGCATGTAATGGGTATCTAAGTTGTATATATATGTAATGGATATCTTTTGTGATCGACTCTATATATATATGTTATGAAATGTGATCGACTCTATGTTGTGTTATGTGTGATCGACTCTATGTTTGTGTGTTATGTGTGATCGACTCTATGCATGTAATGAATATTGTTTGTATTATTGTTCTTTATTTTTGATATATTTTTTCATTTTAAGATTTTAAAATGAATTAGTATTATTTTTCTTCATTTTTTGATATATTATTTGTATTTTTAAGATTTTAAAATGAATTAGTATTATTGTTCTTAATTTTTGATATATTATTTGTATTTTAAGATTTTAAAATGAATTAGTATTATTGTTCTTCATTTTTGATATATTATTTGTATTTTTAAGATTTTAAAATGAATTAGTTCTATTTTTCTCAATTTTTGGATATATTATTTGTATTTTTAGAAATAATACAAATTAAAAGTTAATGTTTATTTATTTATTCAAAATTATTAATTACATCATTACTTTTGTATTAAAAGATTTATTTGAAATTCAAACAATAAAGAAATGTGGCTTCGACCAACATGTTAATAAGATTGATATGATACTACTATCACATACATGCGTGAGAAACACTTGGATTCGGGACGGGATGGAACTCGGAAGTTAAGCGTGCTAGTGCTAGAGTAGTGGGAGGATGGGTGACCGAGCGGGAAGTTTGACATGAGTAAGTAATTTGACTAGAGATAATCTTAGTTAGACACTAAGCAAAAAAGGAGTGAAAAAAAGGGAGTGAAAAAAGGTGAGAAAAATAATTAGAAACCAAATGAATTAAAAAAATTACGAAATAAATCTAGTCCCGGTTCATGTGGCCAACCGGGACTAAATGTCCTCCGCCCCCCGGCTCCGCCACCCGCCAACGTGGACGGGCTTTTAGTCCCGGTCCGTAAGTGGCGGGACTATAGGGTGGGGCCTTTAGTCGCGCGTAGCTAGTCCCGGTTGCCTGGACGGGATTAATGGGCCTGGCGAACCGGGACTGTAGGCTTTTTTTCTACCAGTGCATCCTTACAACCCACTCCAACCAACTCACTCCACATGCAACACTGCACCTTGTTACCCCTGCCCATGAGTGGGCGATGCGTGGTCTGGCCTTATATTGCCTTCGAAAGCGGAAGGAACGGCCGAAAACGGGGATTTCCTTGCCCAACTTGTTGTTTCCCATGCCCATAGTCGAAATCATGATGCATTCCAAGAACCTCGCTTCATTTCAGCAACATTGCACGTGTGGGATCTCAAAAAGCCGCTTCCATTCTCAAGTTGCCTACCAATCTTATGTCGTAGCCGTTTCCGGGCACTTTCGGTCCAGAACATTGTTCCCTCCCACCTACGATGCCTGGAAAACAGCAGAGAGATGAGAATGTAAGCCACACTTGGCAATGTGGGCCCACAGAAATAGTGCTTGAACCCCATTGCAGGACTTGTATGGTGCCGCCGTTGCGCTGGGTGGCGTCGGACGTTAACCGGGACGATTCTCGCCGCTTCTCGCTATTGCATGCCAGCCTCCACACCTGGGGCATCCTTACAACCCACTCCAACCAACTCACTCCACATGCAACACTGCACCTTGTTACCCCTGCCCATGAGTGGGCGATGCGTGGTCTGGCCTTATATTGCCTTCGAAAGCGGAAGGAACGGCCGAAAACGGGGATTTCCTTGCCCAACTTGTTGTTTCCCATGCCCATAGTCGAAATCATGATGCATTCCAAGAACCTCGCTTCATTTCAGCAACAGTGCACGTGTGGGATCTCAAAAAGCCGCTTCCATTCTCAAGTTGCCTACCAATCTTATGTCGTAGCCGTTTCTGGGCACTTTCGGTCCAGAACATTGTTCCCTCCCACCTACGATGCCTGGAAAACAGCAGAGAGATGAGAATGTAAGCCACACTTGGCAATGTGGGCCCACAGAAATAGTGCTTGAACCCCATTGCAGGACTTGTATGGTGCCGCCGTTGCGCTGGGTGGCGTCGGACGTTAACCGGGACGATTCTCGCCGCTTCTCGCTATTGCATGCCAGCCTCCACAACTGGGGCATCCTTACAACCCACTCCAACCAACTCACTCCACATGCAACACTGCACCTTGTTACCCCTGCCCATGAGTGGGCGATGCGTGGTCGGGCCTTATATTGCCTTCGAAAGCGCAAGGAACGGCCGAAAACGGGGATTTCCTTGCCCAACTTGTTGTTTCCCATGCCCATAGTCGAAATCATGATGCATTCCAAGAACCTCGCTTCATTTCAGCAACATTGCACGTGTGGGATCTCAAAAAGCCGCTTCCATTCTCAAGTTGCCTACCAATCTTATGTCGTAGCCGTTTCCGGGCACTTTCGGTCCAGAACATTGTTCCCTTCCACCTACGATGCCTGGAAAACAGCAGAGAGATGAGAATGTATGTCTTCATTTTTAGTCTTCAATTTTAGCCATTTTTGTGCAAAAAATATGGAAAAACAACTGTACAAAAAGAAACCCTAGATTCACGCGTGCACATTGCGTCAGAGGGGGAGCAAAAGGGAAACTCCATAAATACACGGTTTGACGCATATCCACTTCCTTTCTTCCTCCGTCTCTGCATCAACTTTTCCCCAAAAAACGCATCCTCCCCTCCACTACCACCGCAAAACCCTCGACGGTTCCCCTGCCCTTCCCATCCGCCATGAAGAGATCTCGCGAAAGCTTCGACGCCGAGGAAGGTAATGAGGTGGCGTCCGTCGTCGGCGAGCCATCTTCTGCTGTCGTCCCAGCCGCGGCCATCTCTGGTACAGTGGCTCCTGCTTCCGGCGAGGTCACGCCGGTCGAGGAGGCGCTCCGTGATGTCTCTTCGGAGATAGATCGGAAGAAGACGAAGAGCGGGGACGGAGAAGATGGCCCATCCCACGCCGCCGTGCCATCTGACCTCGAGGCGGCGTACAAGGAGATTGACGAAAGCTACGACCAATCAGCTGAATACGCCATGTGGGGGGCCATCTCCGCTAAGCTGACCAACGCTCCGACCGCCGCGCCGCCCGTTGCGCCGACTGCCGCGCCGACTGAGGTAGTAGATCTATTTTTAGTGAACTATCCATGTATTTTTGATAATGCCCTTGTATTCACAGACTGGTACTAGATCGATTTTGCTTTGCACTATGTGGTTGTTCATGTTTGCCACTTATTTTGGTTGTGAGTTGTGACTTCTGTGAGTTGAGAGAACTAAGATAGAAACCTCTATGTGTGTTGTTTGCTACTTTACTCTTTTTTGTTCTTGGCTGGATTGGAGCACAACCTGATGGTACCGTGTGTGTGACTAGGAAATTTATTTTGTTCTATGGTGGATTGGAGCACAACCTGATGGTACTGCATGCACGTGTGTGCCTAGGAAATTTCTTTTATTTTTTGATGGATTGGAGCACAACCTGGTATATATGCACGTGTGTGCCTAGGCAATTTTATTTCTCACCTGTTATTTACATTAGTTCAAATGCCATTGTATATCTCATCATGTAATAATTACAACTGCAACTTCATATGCAATGTTCAAATAATTGTACAGTGTGTTATCATCCTAGATTCTCCTATTTATGATGTTACAACCTATTTTGGGTTGCAATAATCTTCACATTATTTCAACTTCAATTTCATATCTCATTTTGTAATAATTGTACACTCTGTACTATGTTTAAATAAAATTCAATTAATATAGCTTGGGTAATTTGATGCGCATGATTTTAGCTATCTGTTTTTGTTATGAAATACTGGGGCATATTACTCTATGGTTGCATGGCACATTGACATCAATGAGCACCATTCTATGTGGTAGAATCGAAAAAAATTCCTCATTGCAAGAGTTAGCGGTCTAGCATACATAGAAAATTGTATTTTTGATAGTGTCCTTGTATTCAAAGAAAGAGAGAGTAGATCGATTTTGCTTTCAAATATTATTCTGTTATTTCTCAACTGTTATTTACATTAGTTCAAATGCCATTTTATATCTCATCATGTAATAATTACAACTGCAACTTCATATCTAATGTTGAAATAATTGTATAGTGTGTTATCATCCTAGATTCTCCTATTTATGGTGTACAACCTTTTTTGGGTTGCAGTAATCTTCACATTATTTCAACTTCAATTTCATATCTCATTTTGTAATAATTGTACACTCTGTACTTTGTTTAATTAAAATTCAATGAATATAGCTTGTGTAATTTGATCCGCAAAATTTTAATTATCTGTTTTTGTTATGAAATACTGCGGCATATTACTCTATGGTTGCATGGCACATTGACATCAATTAGCGCCATTCTATGTGGTAGAATCGAAATAAATTCCTCTTTGGAAGAGATAGCGGTCTTGCATACATAGAAATTTTATTTTTGATAGTGGTCTTGTATTCAAAGAAAGAGGGAGTAGATCGATTTTGCTTTCTAATTTTATTGTTTTATTTCTGAAGTGTTATTTACATCAGTTCAAATGCCATTTTATATCTCATCATGTAATAATTACAACTGCAACTTCATATCTAATGTTGAAATAATTGTGTAGCTTGTTATCATCCTAGATTCTCCTATTTATGGTGTTACAACCTTTTTTGGGTTAATCTTCAAATTATTTCAACTGCAATTTCATATCTCATTTTGTAATAATTTTACACAGTAGCTTTTAGGTTAATTAAACGTGCATGCCTACATGGATTCTAATTATCAGATTTGGTTATGATATACTAGGTTTAGTATAGGTTGTACATTTCATATCCATTTGAATTCTTCGGCAATAAATGATATAAAAGTTAAAAACGAATGAGCAACTTCAGTTTTCAGTTAACATATTGGCTTATTGCATTTTAGGAGCCGAGAGTTGAAGAAGAGTCATCTGATGGCGGACTGGCCTTGTCAGATGGTCATGGTTCTGGGGATGGAGGCTCTGCAGAAGATGATGAAGATGTTGAAGAAGTACCTCCAACATCACCAAATGTTGATGAAAAATCAGCTTGCAACGTCCATGTCTCCAATCTGGTGATACTTCAGCTAAAGGAGGAAAAGGGGGTGCACACCGACTTTGTTCTTCAAGCTGTGGTAAAGCCGAACCAGCGACCATCGTCTTTCATGGTTTCGCGTGTACTCCTTAGCAAGTTGGGTACTACCAACTGGCGCATTGTCCAGTCTCACGAAGAGGGAGACTCCGCGTATCTTTACATCAAGATGCGTAGACAGGATGTGCTAAGGTGTCACGGGAAGAGGTACGAGTGGGAGGGAGAACAAGTCACCTTCCGTAAGGTGAATAGACTCATTCCACTCATACCTGATCCCATGGAAGCTGGCCCAGTTCACAAGATCTTCTAAGTTGTGCCTGCGAAGACAATGTTTCTTTTGTTTAAACTATGTGTTGCTTTCTGTACTCCTGCATGATGCACTATGTGAAACATTATGTCCTTTTTATGTTATCGTTTAGCAGAGCTTATTAATATTGTTAAAGAGTTGTTTCTTTTTTGGAGGGCACGCAATTGGCACCTGATTTTTATAGGAGATAGTGGTTTGAGTACATGAACTTGACAGTTCGTTGCGAGCAACACTATCACTTACACCACTCCACACCGGCTAGTCCGAGAACTGCCCCACAGACTCAAAAACCAAACACAAGAAAAGGCCTTTCGTAAACAAAGATCAGAGCCGCGTCGCCACAGATGCTGGTGCCTCTTAGGAATAACAAACTACATCTTGACATCCCTAGTCGTCGAACCACCCAAAGGAGAATGGCGGCTGGACTAGTTCTGCCTCGAGGAGGGAACTACTCGAACACCGCCAGCGAGGGAGAGTTGTCATTGAGTTCAAACCAGACTTCACGTAGCATAATTTGCACTACTAGTTAGATATAGCACTTGCAATATGAACAAAAGTACCAAGATAAATCCATAGCTCAAAAGTAGCATATATACTACTCGAATAATTTTACATATACTCTAATTACAAAGAACAAAAGTAGCATATATACTACGCCGCAGCAGGTGATCTATTGCCAAGTGTGGGTCGCACTCGCCCTCCTTGATCTGCCTCCCTCTTTGGCCTTCTTGGCGTCACTTATGGGTTTGAGCTTACGGTACAACTCTAGGGAGAGGAACCCATCAATTGCAGCATAGGTGATGTGTTCCATGTCTAGCATTTGGTTGTCCCAGTAGCTGTGCCACCAGTAATCCTTCTTCTTCATGTTTTTGTAGCAGGGATCAATAAATTTTGCTGCCATGGTAGCCATTCCAACTTTCTTTTGTTTGAACACATGAAAGTATAAATCTTGGATATCCTCATAGTTTTCTTTTGGAATAGAAAAATTCCAGGTTCTCGCAAACATTTTCTTGTCGTTGTTGGTGTCAACACTTGCAAATTTGCCGCCGCCAAAACGAAAAAGATCAGCCAGCGTCGCAGATTGCCACCAGTCACCACTGAAGTACACAAGTAACAAGAGTTTAGAAAAGTACTACTCCATCCGATCCGAAAAAAAAGTGCGTGAGAAAACTGTTACGCATGCACGTCTGGATGAGTACTAGTTGCAGAAAATCTAGATGAGTACTAGTTGCCGAAAAAAAGAGGAAAAAAGTAGTAGTAACACCCAATCACAAGAACCAGGAATAACCAAATAGCAATCACAAGAACATGGCGGCGGAGCAGATGAGTACTAGTTGCAGAAAAACAAGATGAAAAATGACTTTAACCTGGAGTGATGGTACACCAGGACGTGGCGGCGGAATGCAAGCTGAAGGACGGCGACCTTCTTCTCGATATCAACCTTGTGGGATGTGTACTCGAAATCGAGCCCCATGAATCTTTCTTCTCCTTCATCAATCCACTGCTCGTACATGTCTACGACACGCTGCACCTCGGCAGGGTCGTTGGTGTACGTGACGTCGATGCTTTCCTCGCCATGGATGGGGACCTGAATCGTGCGGCAGAAATACTTCTCTTCGTCCATTCTTGGAAGAAGAAGAGAGGGGAGCGGATGGAAGAAGAAGAAACTCGAGTGCAGCGGTTGGAAGAGATGCAGTGGTGAATACGAATGGAAGTACAGGGGAGTATAATATTAATTCTGTACGGAGCAGACTCGAAGTGGTTTCCGTGTGAAAACGATAGAAAATAATTGGGAAGCACATGTGCCGTGTGTGTACATAGACACAAGGTTGTACATAGTACTCACTTCTTTGTGGGCCTAAACTAATAAGCCTACTTTTAATCTACTAAACCTACACAATGGCCAGCGCGGCCCACGATTTGTCCCATCAAACAAGCTAGTCTACGGCCTGACCTAAGGCAGCGTGCGTGTAATCATTCTCCCACAGAAAACCGCCGACTTCACACGCCTCCCTCGCCACGTGTTCGCCGCCGCCTGCCCTTCCGCACAAGTTTGACCTACTATTTTTAGTCTACCGGCCGGCGCACCCTCCACTTCGATCATGAAGCCAACCAAAGACGTGCCAACTTGATCTTACGCATCTTTTTGCATCTTTGATCGTGATTATCACACCAGATCTGATCGTTTTTGTTCGTTTTTTCTCGCAGTGTCCAGTTTGTTTTGACAAACTAGGGATGTGTGGTAGTGATGACATGACGACTGATTATTTCGTCATAACTCTTGTAGAGGGATTTGAGGAGAAGACGGTAAGGATTCTAATCTACTCATGTACAAATTGGATTTGGATTTTTCGTGATTATTCACATGTAATATACGTAGCATATCTACCGGTCCTAGCTAGTACTCATTGTGTCATGTGTTAATCATTGATGTAATATACGTAGCTGATCTAGCTAGCAAATTTTTTGGGACTGTGATCTCTAGTAGCATTGGACGTGTTTTTTTTTATGAACTACCTACATGCAATTTCAATACTTGAAGGGTACCATTCTGAAACTATGAGTGCATGTTCAGTTATTTGCAGTACAGGACTATTGCTTCAATGTCCAATTATAGGAAAAAGTACAAATAGGCTACTCTTGTAGGATATATCTACTTTTAGTAAGTCCAATTTACTACTGGCTCAAAATTTAATGAAATACATGCTCTTATTTAGGTGATCCCGTGCTACATAAGACAATATTTCTTAAGAATGCATGTTTTTTTCCCCATGGAGGACAGAAATTTTCAAGCCACACTTATTACGAAGGAAGGCTTCTCGTTTATTGTCGATCTTAGCAACATCGACGGGATAACCTTTCTGAAGGGAAATTACTGGAAAGAATTTAGTAGGGTCTACAAACTTGAAGTTGGTATGGAGCTTGTTTTCAAGACCGACACACAAAGAGGCCAAACTGAGGTCATAACCGGAAATGACCCAATCATCCATCCGTGTAAGTTCTTACTTAATACAAAATAATTATGTTGTGCACATAAACATTAATATATTACTTGGTTGCGGCATGTGTAATCCACTAATTTCAGGCGTATTACATTTTTACAGCATACTACCACATGTCCCCTGAGAGGCGTCACATTGTTGACTCACTCTCTAGCACTGATGGGACCATGATTAACTGGAGGATGATGGAGACGGTGATCGACGCTGTTGAAAACTTGGATTACACTGTTCTATTCCACAGAGCTGGAGAGTATGAGGAAGCAGAATTGGTTGTCGGGGTGCTGCATACTCTGAATTGGACAAACAGCGAGAACTTCAATAAACACGTGGTAAATCTTTAAGAACACATCTTCTCTTATGCGCAAAGTAATACGTGTACACTTGTTCTATTTAATTTCCTTTCTTTTAACATGATTATTTCCCGATAGCTTTTTTCTTGACTTCTAGTCTTTGCATGCAACAGAAAATCCCAAGCCGTCTGATTCCTGCACATATGGCAAGAAATGGTACAATCACTATTGTTTGCTACCCGAGAACTGAGGTGACATCGACATATTCAATTTCTGATCTTGATGGTCGCTTGTGCGTCAGCGGGTGGAAAGAGTTCATGGCGAAGGAAAGTCATCTCAAACAGGGTGACAAGATGCTGTTCTTGCTATACCAGTGCGCTGAAGGGCTCTACTTGTTTGCTACCCATCTCCCTGAAGTTGGTCTGTAATAGGAATGCAGTGATATTGATGGTTTCTGTGTGCAACTATATGCATGCAGCCCCGTTGCTACAATATAAAAACCGTGTTAAGACTCTATATTAGATTGTTGAATTCTCACACAATTTAAATGTTATGTTCTTTTAGTTTTACTACTTTTATGATGTCATTTTGTTTTTTATGCTGAGCTTTACCATTTTTGCTTTACCATATTGGATTTTATGACTCATAAAAATGTAAACAAGGGTGCAAACCACACATGCTCAATGGAAAAAATATCCAGTGATACTAGCCCCTTGTTCTCCCATGCTACCATTTTAAAAAATCAACTATAGATGTTTCATAAAATTCCGAAAAAATTATTAATGTTCCCAAAGAATTTGTGTACATAATGTAAAAAAAAACCAGGTCCAAATTCGACCTACACGTTGAGAAACAAAAAGTACAAATCAGCAAATATGCACTATATATTCACATTTGGATTTGTCTTTTTGGTTAGTCAATATTACTTTCGCATCTGGACATAAAATTATTACACATTGTAGTAACTCTACTCGTGATTTTTCCTAGATTTTTTTGAATCACCAAAACTTCATTTATTCGAAACGGTACCATGGTAGCATGCAAGAGGGCTAGTATCACAAGATATTCTCCCCATGCTCTGGCGAAATAGGCTGAATCACCGCTATTTTAATATAGCAACCACCCGGTGCAACAATTTTGATACAACGCCGGCTGAGGCGACAACCAATAAACGCAAAAGAAGAAAATAAAAAGAGACGCAAGTGGATCGACGAAACGACCACTTCGCCCACCTACAAACTACAACCAAGCTGCTAGCACCGGGACGTCAAATACCAATCTACACCTTCAACATGGATAGTCGCGTTTCTAGGGTTTCCCCCGGCACATCGGGGCGGCGGATGCAGGGTAGACGCGATGCCCTTCATGAAGGGAGGATGCCACCCGATGGCGACACCGCTCTAATATCGGTACTCCGACAAGGATTTCTCCCAAACACACCCTCGCCATCATCCTTGACGATCCGTCGCCTAGGTGCCTCGCAACCACCGGACGAACCGACCACCAGCATGCGACACCACGGTGCAACAACATTTAACCAGGATGAGGGAATCATATGTGGTGGGAACGGTTTATCATTGGCTTCATCATTAAGGACCAATTTACGAAAGATCAAATGTGGAGGCACGTTCACATGATGAAAATTTTGAGGAAAACCATTTATACTCTAATTTAATCGATTGCTACACGCACACCAACTGCTACACACACGAACTCGAGTCCTCTCCCTCTCCACCCCCCGATTCCCCACCGCCGCCACGGCTAGCCCTCTTCGCCCCCAGATCCCCCACCGACACCCGGCGGAACGACGCCGCGACAAACGCCGCCGCAACCGCCACCGTCGTCCTCGCGCCGCCAGCCGTCGCGCCGCAGGTAAGTTTCCCCGGCCGCCGTACCTTTCATTGTTAGGTTTAGATGTAGATTGAGTTATATGTTAGATGATTATTGTGATTTTAGATGTAGATCGACTTAGAAATTAGATTTCCATTGTTAGATTTAAGTTTATTCAGCCACCAAAATTAGATGTACATTGTTAGATTTAAGTTGGTTTTTGAATGGTAAATGGTTAGATGTGTATCTGAATTCAGTGTATGGAACGCACCACCGCAGGCAATGGATGTATGTGAACAGTGTGGCTACAAGGAGTGCATGAACAAGAAATTTACCATTGTTCTACCAGAGGGGTTTGAAAACAGATTGGTATATACTTTCGGTCAATCTACTTTTTGAAAACTGACAAAAAAATTGTACTAAAAATGTGTTCTTCTTTTTTTTACAGATCATACCTTGCAGATTCAGGCGTGACTTTTTGGAGCATATTCAAGTTGCAATTTGGGACCACCCTAGAACTCTCGAGGTGAACTTGGTGAGCTTGAGAGTGCTAGACCACCAGCACAAAGTTGTAGTCACACATGAGGATGGAAAAACATACTTCAGTGGTCAGCAATGGGGCCAGCTTGTGGAACGCTACGAGATGGATGCAACAGGGAGATTGACATTCTATCTCGATGAAGGTGATGTGTCCACCTACTTCCTCTACGATCGACCAGACGATGCTGAAGACACCGAAGATGATGTTCCCATAGCTCCCTACTGAGGATACACATGTTGTCATTATTCAGTCAGATGATGAGTAGGTATCGTGGTTGTAGCTGAGAGTTCTAGCTTTATGCGATCTTTTAGATTACATGTTAATGCTGAGTACTATCTGGTTGAATCTTTGATTGATTATGCGGTTTTTTTTAATGCTTGTTATGTTACCTCATAATTGAATACCATTTGTGCGCTTCTAGTCAATATTACATACCCTTTGTATTTACCGATTTCTATAGGATAGTGATGTGAACTATGACATCAACGCCAATGAGCATGTAGTAACCTGTGTCGATTCCAGAAACACGCCAGTGGACACCTAGATAGTAGGGGCGTACGAGTTTCATGCCAGAACTGAAGAAAAACCACACCAATTACAGGGCTTTTCCGACTAGTGTTGAATATTAACACAACAATGCATTTAGAAATGAATTAATTTAATCATAAAATGAAACTAGTAAAACTTAATAGAGCATTTATAATACTTGAACGTTATTGCCAAGGGAAAAACATATTGTTCACAAGCCAAATGGGCTGTGAAGACAAATTGTACAATTAATAGGCCCATACTCCGGTTGGGCCATTGGGCGAGCGAAAGGGCTACGTTTGTCCGCCCGGTCTCCTCCAAACTGCCCTGCCCCCACACGACAACGCCGCCCTATATATCCGCCCTCAGGCGACTTCGCCGCCGTATCAGCCCTGCGCGACCGACCAATCCGCCACTATTACCTCGCCGCCATCCGAACTCGATTAGCGTAAACTATTGAACTGCCGCCAACGCTGCCCCGCCGACTTGTACTCAACCGCTGCTTCCGCCGCTCGTCAGACGCAATTACAAGGTTTGTACCAATACTGATGATATCCTTGGTTTCCATCCTGCCGGTTCGATGAAGTTAATGGCGATTGCAATTGCTGTCAGATAAACTAGCTGCGGGTGTTCACATATGCGTGTCTGTTTTATCAGTTTCAGTTGTAAGTGTTAGTTTAATATTCATAGCAATGTCAGGAATTCAGGTATGAACTAGGTTTTATATTTTCATAGCCATGCCAGTTTCAGGTGTAAGTGTTAGTTTCAATCGAACGCTGTGTTGTGAAGTAATGTCTAATGTAATCCCCTGCAATTCTTACTTACTTGAAAGACCAGTATGCCTGTCTCTCTGATGTATTTGTTGTTTCGAAATACTTTTGTGTGAACTAATGCTGCTCCTTTTTTTTACAAGACCGGCTAAACGGAGATAACGCAAAATGTCACAAGACAAGAGCTGGATGGAGAAGGATAGAGATTCTGTGGAGTGGCAAAGTGGCATCGAGAGTTTCTTGGAACTTAGTTTTGATGGTGCTGAACCAGACGCAAGAAACTTTTGCCCGTGTACGAAATGTCTGAATAATGCTCAGAAAACTAAAAAGGAGATCCATATGCACTTGCTTAAGAATGGGATGGATCCGTCCTACAAAAAATGGGTATTCCATGGTGAACCCGAGGAAGACAACATGTGTGAAGATTCTGATGATGAAGACGATGCAGGTGGTGGTGAAGGGATATGTGACATGCTCGATACTCTGATAAGGGCCTCAAAAGTGGGAAGTAATGCAGGAGACACGAGCGGTGATGGAATGAAACAGGAGCCAAATGCATCTGCAAAGGCGTTCTACAAACTATTGGAAGAGGGAAAAACATCGTTGTACCCAGGTTGTGAGGAGGTCACAAAGATATCTTTCATTGTGAAGCTTTACCAAATCAAGTGCGTGTCTGGGATGACCAACAGAGCATGTGACTTAATGCTGCGGATGTTCACGGAGGTGCTGCCAAAGGGTCACTGCATTCCTACTAATCTCGCACAAGTAAGGAAGGTCATTCGAGAGTTTGGACTGGATTACAAGAAGATACACGCGTGCTATAATGATTGTGTGCTATTCCGTAATGAGCATGCTGATGCCCAAGAATGCCCTGTCTATCATACGTCTCGATGGAAATCAAGTCCAACCGTAGACAAAGCTGATTCATCGATCCGTAAATCAAAGAAGCAAGTGCCACGGAAAGTTCTATGGTATTTCCCACTCATTCAAAGACTGCAAAGGCTGTACATGACAGAAGATATGTCAACTGATATGAAATGGCATAAGGAGAAACGTAAAGATGATGGCATAATGAGGCATCCTGCAGATTCGAAGGCCTGGAAAAGCCTTGATGAAAGATATAGTCAGAAAGAATTCGCAAAAGATGGTGGCAGTGTTCGGCTTGGCCTTGCTTCAGATGGATTCAACCCCTTTGGGCTCATGAGTATATCACACACTACGTGGCCTGTCATTCTGATCCCATATAACTTGCCACCATGGATGTGTATGAAACAAGAGAACTGGATAATGTCAATGATTATTCCAGGACCAAAGTCAGCAGGAAATAACATTGATGTGTACTTACAGCCTTTGATTGATGAACTGTTAGTTCTATGGGAGGATGGTGTTGAATGTAACACCTGGGGTGTTACCTGTTTGATTTGGTTGCATCATATGCATCACATTGCATTGCACCATGTTTGCATCACAACTGAAAATTCAAAACAATTTTAAACTTCCACACCTTGCTCAAAATTTCCAATTTCCAAATTGCAAACTAAACCCCTTATTTGTTTTGCAATAGTTGAATTTGTTTTAATCCAATTGCTTGCTGTTAAAATTTCCTTTTTTTGTTAAAACCCTAATGGCAAATTAAATTTCAAATCAATCATTCTTATTTGACATAATCCAATGGTGGTGTAACAAATTAAAATCTTCCAAACCTTTTTTAAAACTCACCAAATTCCTAGTGTTGATTTTATTAGATCAACAATTGGTTATTTCAAATCCCAAGTGAATCCCTATTTGAAAATTCGACTAACAATTTAAAATTAAGTTAACATCTCAAAATTCATGGAAATGTTGGTAACATTGCTTGATCTACTGTTTGCAAACTAATAAAACAGTTCATAAAAATTAAAACACCCCACCCTATCTCTATCTTTCTCTCTCTTTATCCCTTACAAAAAAAAATATAATGGAAAAATAAATAAAAAGAAAAACACAACAAGGAGAGAGGGAGCAGCCCTTTCCTCCCCAGCCCATCTATTTCCCCACCTAAGCCCATACCTTCTTTCCCCTCTCCCCTAGCCCAGCCCACCAGGGCTTTCTTCCCCGTACGGACGCCGAGAAGGACAGCGCTGTCGCTGTCCCGAGCGCACCTCCCCACCTGCCCCTCCTTATCTCCTCCCCCAAGCGATTCCCCCCCCCCCCCCAAAACCCTAACCACTCCTTCCTCTTCCTCCTCCTGCGCCGCCAACCCCCCTCTTCCCCTTCGTCTAGCTGCCCAATCTCCTGCTACTACTGAAACTCTGCACCTCCCGTCAGAGAACCGCCGAAAACACCACTGCCTTCCGCCACCCTTCCCATTCTCCACGGGCACCTCGAGGGGTTGATGTTCCTTGGAATGGAACCGGCTACCCACCAGCTCCAAGTTCTGTGTAGGCGTCGTCGGCTGTTAGTGCCCGGAGCGCCGCCGCCGAGGACGTTTTCTTCCCCGTCGGTGCAGTCCGCCCTCCTCCTCTGTCAACTCGCGGGACCTTTCTCTTCGTCGATAGTGCACGGTATGCTCCCGTCCGCCTGGATCCCGCCCCTCTTCCCCTCTTGCTCTGGGTAACCGCCTTCGAGCGGAACCGGTTTGCAGTGCTGCAGATCGACGCTGATCGGCGGCCTAATTTTGTCTCTTCGTCGTGGTTGGAAACGAACGTCAGTTTCGCCAGTTTTGCATGGGCTGGGTTGCCTCAAATTCATTCCAGCACTACTCCTATCACAAGTTGTTAAGCAGCCCAGTGGCTTGCGGCCTCGTCCTCCACCAGGGAGACCCAGGTTCGATCCCCACGCAAGGCAATGTGCCTCCGTTTTTTTTCTTTTTCCACCGCGTGAGGGTTAGCCCCACTTGTCATTGACCGAAGCTAGCTCCAACTGTGGTGGAAAAAAATTCGCCCAGATCCCGATCCGGATCTGGCGCTTTGCACCCAGGCCCTTGTCCTCCATATTTTTACACCGGAGCCCTTCTATGCTGTTTTTCTCACAGTCTAGTCCCTATCTTTTGCAAATAAAACCTAAAATTTCAAATGATCACAACTTTCAAACCCCAAATCCAAATAATACAAATTTTATATGTATCCCAACCAAAATTCCATGAACTTTTCAAATATCACATTTGTTTTCTGTTTTGAAGTTTCAAAATGCAATTCAAATTTGAATTCAAATAATTCAATTGTAATTTGCAACAATTCATAAATAATTCATACTAATTCCAAATAAGGCAAATAAAATATGTTTTCCATACCATTTTGAATAACCTTTTCAAATATAAATTTTGTTTCATGGTTTGAATAATTTAAATTGCCTAAATAATTTAATACTTGTTTAATTCATTTAAATTTGATAAAATCATAACTTGCTCAAAATAAAATAACTTTGAACATGCAAAATATGTTTTCAAACCTTCAAAGTGTGAACTTTTCAAATGTGAGTTTGAATTTATGCTTTGACCAAATAAAATTCAAATAAAATTCACACTTGTTTTAAATTCATTTAAAACTTGTTTAATATTGTTAAATTCATAATTAAATTATCCTAATTCCAATTTCAATATTTGAAACATGTAATCCAACTAAAATTTGATGTTCTTTTCAAATATAAATTTTGTTATTTGTTTTGAACTCTTTAAATTGATGAAAACAACAATTGCTTGTGTGACATGTTTAAGTAACCAAAATTTCCAATCTTAACCAATAATTTCCAAACTTGTTAAACCTTATTTCAATTGGTTCTATTGTTGTTATTTTGCTGTTTTCCTCATCCATGCATCATGCTAATCCACCTTCAGATGTTGATTAGTTGGAAAAGAATTGTTTCAACCATACTTCATGGGCTTTTCATATGCAACTCAATTGCATATGGGTCCATTTAAAATTGTTTATCATGTCAACTAGTTTATTTCTATGCATCAATTAAATTGTCATGCATCCATATCTTGATCATGCTGGATCTTTTGCCGTAGTAGTAATTGTTGCATCCCGTTGTTTGCTCGAGGTTCGTTGCTTCTTCCCGGATAGGACGTTGAGATGATGTGAGCAACGACAAGTTCTGCTACCTTGCGGGATCTCAGGCAAGTATACTCACTTGCTGCCATATGGCTGCCTTTCATCACTTGTTACCGATTCTTTCCGTTGTTCTTATTCTAGCCTGTTGATACGATGCTTGTGTCTCGATCCTATTATATTGTTTACCCTGAAACCATGATATTGCCTCACCTCCAGTCCTATAACCCCTTTGGTTGAGCCAGTGTCTTACTAGCATGCTTAGGTTGTTTTGCTCGAGTCTGTTACCCGTTACTTTCCGTTACTAGATTCTTGTTATGTTCTGGGGGCTCGATGTTACTCAATCAACCTGTTATTAATAATATGCTGATAAGGCACCGGCAGGAGGCCCTAAGTGGTTTTGAGGCCTGCTAGTGTCGACCCTAATAGGAAAAGGGTCTTGTCTACTGATCCATGATGAGCGTGCTCACCGCATCCGGGTGGTAGTATGGGACCCCCCTCGACTTAGACCTGATCTGCAGCTTGTCCGAAGAGCCACACTTAGTTCGGGTGTTCCATTTGCTCCTTGCATAATGGGTGGATCCCCCATGGTTACTTATGATGATGATGCATATAGGGCGAGGCCTGTAGTGCCGGGGTGTTGTGTCCTGCGGGAGTTTTGCACACCTGCGCTGAGTATTCGGCTGCGTGGCTGGGACCTTATAGCTCCGTGGCTCCCAGGATGGGTTGTAGAGATGGTTTGGGTCGTGTCAAGCCAACCTGAGTTTTAGTTGGTGGCTTGAGTGTGTACGGGTACTGGAGCACACCCTGCAGGGATAAATCTTCTCGAGAAGCCGTGTTTTCCGCGGTTATGGATTACTTGGTGAAAGTACTGGCTAACAAGTACTCAGACAACTTACACCTAATGATAATAACTTGACTAGTAATAGTCTTATTGACACAACAACCTGATCCATTATTCATTAATCCAACTGTGTGAGTTATCCTCGGATTGCTTCTTTGGATAAGGGGCGAGATCCAGGATGGGTTTGTTTGGAGTTACTTTCAGTTGGTTACAATACTCGATCTTATCTTCTTTCTGTTAGCCGGAAGTTGTAGTATCTCTCTGTAGTTGGTTAGTGCAGCCCGCTGTCGCTTATTTGCAATAACCCCTTCCTTCCGTTGATCCCAAAGTATTTGTATCTTGTGATGACTGGCTACGCCGGTATCTTGTGAGTATGGGTTTATCCACTCGCCAGTACTTAACCGTACTGACCCACGAATATCTTTCGTGGCTGCAAATTCCAACTTGCAGTCAACAGGTTTGAAGTCTGACGATGTTAGCTTGGGAATCCCTCCGGCTTGGCCTGGGCAGGGATTGGACGCTCTCGGTTATCTTCAGGACTCTTAGTCCAATTTGTATCTTGTCCGTAGCCGGACGTTTGTTTCTTCCGCTGTTATTTGGATCTTTGTATTGTATCAGTTGTATCCTTGGCTCGCTCGAGTCGTCTTGTATCTATCTGTTTCTGTTGTAATTGTGGATTATTCGTGAACTATTGTAATGTTATCATAAGTGGCAACCTGGAATCGGTTATTATGCGGATTTGGCGGGAATGCTGAAATCTGCATAGTGCCCGATCTCGGGGCGTCACAAATGGTATCAGAGCGATGGTTTCCGATTCCCGATATTGTTTCGATACGAATGGTTATCGAAGCAACGGGTCCGCAAAGCCTGTAGGATAACCTCGCTAACGGTCGTTGTTTCTAGAGTGTCAAAAACTATATCTGCTAAACTATTTTGGAAAAACATCTCAATAGGATTCTTGTTTTCTCCTTATCTCTATTCTATTTCCCATCCCATCTTATTTGTTTTGGAGTCTACTCACGTACTCAATCTTTCAAAGTGTTAGGATCCTACGTGGGTGGACGTTTTCTGAGCCTTTAACCTAATAGGTTCGATCATCGGAAGATTCCTGGTGGAAGAACATCGTCGTCACTCCGAGCAAGAATCCCTTGTTAGTGGTGTCGAGGAGATCAACTGGAAACACGAAGAATCGATAGTCGAACTTCTTTCCCCTCCCAGGTTAGCAGGTGGATTGCGAGGGCGCAATCCCTTGTTAGTGGTGTCGTCTGTAACACCTGGGGTGTTACCTGTTTGATTTGGTTGCATCATATGCATCACATTGCATTGCACCATGTTTGCATCACAACTGAAAATTCAAAACAATTTTAAACTTCCACACCTTGCTCAAAATTTCCAATTTCCAAATTGCAAACTAAACCCCTTATTTGTTTTGCAATAGTTGAATTTGTTTTAATCCAATTGCTTGCTGTTAAAATTTCCTTTTTTTGTTAAAACCCTAATGGCAAATTAAATTTCAAATCAATCATTCTTATTTGACATAATCCAATGGTGGTGTAACAAATTAAAATCTTCCAAACCTTTTTTAAAACTCACCAAATTCCTAGTGTTGATTTTATTAGATCAACAATTGGTTATTTCAAATCCCAAGTGAATCCCTATTTGAAAATTCGACTAACAATTTAAAATTAAGTTAACATCTCAAAATTCATGGAAATGTTGGTAACATTGCTTGATCTACTGTTTGCAAACTAATAAAACAGTTCATAAAAATTAAAACACCCCACCCTATCTCTATCTTTCTCTCTCTTTATCCCTTACAAAAAAAATATATAATGGAAAAATAAATAAAAAGAAAAGCACAACAAGGAGAGAGGGAGCAGCCCTTTCCTCCCCAGCCCATCTATTTCCCCACCTAAGCCCATACCTTCTTTCCCCTCTCCCCTAGCCCAGCCCACCAGGGCTTTCTTCCCCGTACGGACGCCGAGAAGGACAGCGCTGTCGCTGTCCCGAGCGCACCTCCCCACCTGCCCCTCCTTATCTCCTCCCCCAAGCGATTCCCCCCCCCCCAAAACCCTAACCACTCCTTCCTCTTCCTCCTCCTGCGCCGCCAACCCCCCTCTTCCCCTTCGTCTAGCTGCCCAATCTCCTGCTACTACTGAAACTCTGCACCTCCCGTCAGAGAACCGCCGAAAACACCACTGCCTTCCGCCACCCTTCCCATTCTCCACGGGCACCTCGAGGGGTTGATGTTCCTTGGAATGGAACCGGCTACCCACCAGCTCCAAGTTCTGTGTAGGCGTCGTCGGCTGTTAGTGCCCGGAGCGCCGCCGCCGAGGACGTTTTCTTCCCCGTCGGTGCAGTCCGCCCTCCTCCTCTGTCAACTCGCGGGACCTTTCTCTTCGTCGACAGTGCACGGTATGCTCCCGTCCGCCTGGATCCCGCCCCTCTTCCCCTCTTGCTCTGGGTAACCGCCTTCGAGCGGAACCGGTTTGCAGTGCTGCAGATCGACGCTGATCGGCGGCCTAATTTTGTCTCTTCGTCGTGGTTGGAAACGAACGTCAGTTTCGCCAGTTTTGCATGGGCTGGGTTGCCTCAAATTCATTCCAGCACTACTCCTATCACAAGTTGTTAAGCAGCCCAGTGGCTTGCGGCCTCGTCCTCCACCAGGGAGACCCAGGTTCGATCCCCACGCAAGGCAATGTGCCTCCGTTTTTTCTATTTTTCCACCGCGTGAGGGTTAGCCCCACTTGTCATTGACCGAAGCTAGCTCCAACTGTGGTGGAAAAAAATTCGCCCAGATCCCGATCCGGATCTGGCGCTTTGCACCCAGGCCCTTGTCCTCCATATTTTTACACCGAAGCCCTTCTATGCTGTTTTTCTCACAGTCTAGTCCCTATCTTTTGCAAATAAAACCTAAAATTTCAAATGATCACAACTTTCAAACCCCAAATCCAAATAATACAAATTTTATATGTATCCCAACCAAAATTCCATGAACTTTTCAAATATCACATTTGTTTTCTGTTTTGAACTTTCAAAATGCAATTCAAATTTGAATTCAAATAATTCAATTGTAATTTGCAACAATTCATAAATAATTCATACTAATTCCAAATAAGGCAAATAAAATATGTTTTCCATACCATTTTGAATAACCTTTTCAAATATAAATTTTGTTTCATGGTTTGAATAATTTAAATTGCCTAAATAATTTAATACTTGTTTAATTCATTTAAATTTGATAAAATCATAACTTGCTCAAAATAAAATAACTTTGAACATGCAAAATATGTTTTCAAACCTTCAAAGTGTGAACTTTTCAAATGTGAGTTTGAATTTATGCTTTGACCAAATAAAATTCAAATAAAATTCACACTTGTTTTAAATTCATTTAAAACTTGTTTAATATTGTTAAATTCATAATTAAATTATCCTAATTCCAATTTCAATATTTGAAACATGTAATCCAACTAAAATTTGATGTTCTTTTCAAATATAAATTTTGTTATTTGTTTTGAACTCTTTAACTTGATGAAAACAACAATTGCTTGTGTGACATGTTTAAGTAACCAAAATTTCCAATCTTAACCAATAATTTCCAAACTTGTTAAACCTTATTTCAATTGGTTCTATTGTTGTTATTTTGCTGTTTTCCTCATCCATGCATCATGCTAATCCACCTTCACCTGTTGATTAGTTGGAAAACAATTGTTTCAACCATACTTCATGGGCTTTTCATATGCAACTCAATTGCATATGGGTCCATTTAAAATTGTTTATCATGTCAACTAGTTTATTTCTATGCATCAATTAAATTGTCATGCATCCATATCTTGATCATGCTGGATCTTTTGCCGTAGTAGTAATTGTTGCATCCCGTTGTTTGCTCGAGGTTCGTTGCTTCTTCCCGGATAGGACGTTGAGATGATGTGAGCAACGACAAGTTCTGCTACCTTGCGGGATCTCAGGCAAGTATACTCACTTGCTGCCATATGGCTGCCTTTCATCACTTGTTACCGATTCTTTCCGTTGTTCTTATTCTAGCCTGTTGATACGATGCTTGTGTCTCGATCCTATTATATTGTTTACCCTGAAACCATGATATTGCCTCACCTCCAGTCCTATAACCCCTTTGGTTGAGCCAGTGTCTTACTAGCATGCTTAGGTTGTTTTGCTCGAGTCTGTTACCCGTTACTTTCCGTTACTAGATTCTTGTTATGTTCTGGGGGCTCGATGTTACTCAATCAACCTGTTATTAATAATATGCTGATAAGGCACCGGCAGGAGGCCCTAAGTGGTTTTGAGGCCTGCTAGTGTCGACCCTAATAGGAAAAGGGTCTTGTCTACTGATCCATGATGAGCGTGCTCACCGCATCCGGGTGGTAGTATGGGACCCCCCTCGACTTAGACCTGATCTGCAGCTTGTCCGAAGAGCCACACTTAGTTCGGGTGTTCCATTTGCTCCTTGCATAATGGGTGGATCCCCCATGGTTACTTATGATGATGATGCATATAGGGCGAGGCCTGTAGTGCCGGGGTGTTGTGTCCTGCGGGAGTTTTGCACACCTGCGCTGAGTATTCGGCTGCGTGGCTGGGACCTTATAGCTCCGTGGCTCCCAGGATGGGTTGTAGAGATGGTTTGGGTCGTGTCAAGCCAACCTGAGTTTTAGTTGGTGGCTTGAGTGTGTACGGGTACTGGAGCACACCCTGCAGGGATAAATCTTCTCGAGAAGCCGTGTTTTCCGCGGTTATGGATTACTTGGTGAAAGTACTGGCTAACAAGTACTCAGACAACTTACACCTAATGATAATAACTTGACTAGTAATAGTCTTATTGACACAACAACCTGATCCATTATTCATTAATCCAACTGTGTGAGTTATCCTCGGATTGCTTCTTTGGATAAGGGGGCGAGATCCAGGATGGGTTTGTTTGGAGTTACTTTCAGTTGGTTACAATACTCGATCTTATCTTCTTTCTGTTAGCCGGAAGTTGTAGTATCTCTCTGTAGTTGGTTAGTGCAGCCCGCTGTCGCTTATTTGCAATAACCCCTTCCTTCCGTTGATCCCAAAGTATTTGTATCTTGTGATGACTGGCTACGCCGGTATCTTGTGAGTATGGGTTTATCCACTCGCCAGTACTTAACCGTACTGACCCACGAATCTCTTTCGTGGCTGCAAATTCCAACTTGCAGTCAACAGGTTTGAAGTCTGACGACGTTAGCTTGGGAATCCCTCCGGCTTGGCCTGGGCAGGGATTGGACGCTCTCGGTTATCTTCAGGACTCTTAGTCCAATTTTATCTTGTCCGTAGCCGGACGTTTGTTTCTTCCGCTGTTATTTGGATCTTTGTATTGTATCAGTTGTATCCTTGGCTCGCTCGAGTCGTCTTGTATCTATCTGTTTCTGTTGTAATTGTGGATTATTCGTGAACTATTGTAATGTTATCATAAGTGGCAACCTGGAATCGGTTATTATGCGGATTTGGCGGGAATGCTGAAATCTGCATAGTGCCCGATCTCGGGGCGTCACATTGAAGCATATGATGCTGCAACTAAACAAAATTTCAAGTTGTATGCATGCGTGTTGTGGACCATCAATGACTACCCGGCTTACGCAATGCTGAGTGGTTGGAGCACAAAAGGCAAGCTAGCATGCCCTTACTGCCACAAGCATACAGACTTTTTATGGCTCCGGTATGGTAGAAAGCATTGCTACATGGGACACCGACGTTTTCTACGGAAACAACACAAATGGCGTCGAAACAAGGTTATGTTCAACAACAAGCCAGACCATAGAGACGCCCCGGTGCCACTTACAGGCATTGAAGTTCTAAAGGAGCTTGATAGCATTCAGCATGAACCATTTGGGCGGTCAAATAAGAGAAAGCGACCAGAAACTAATCCCTGGCACAATTGGCGGAAGAAAAGTGTGTTCTTCCAGCTCCCGTATTGGCAGCACTTGCTCGTGAGGCACAATTTGGATGTTATGCACATCGAGAAGAACATTTGTGACAGCATTCTAGGTACTTTGCTTGAGATGGATGGGAAAAACAAAGGATGGTACGAAGGCTCGCCTAGATTTGGAGTCTTTGAAAATTAGGGGAGGATCAGCACGCAAAGCCCGCCGGTAAGGATAAGTACAAACTTAAGAAAGGCGTGTATGCTTTAAAAAAGGAAGAGAAGATAATGCTGCTCAGGTTTCTGCAGAGCATACGGATGCCTGATGGCTATGCTTCACACATTAAGCGATGTGTGGTCCTCGAGCAGTGCAAGTTTAGTGGACTCAAACTCATGACTGCCATGTTATATTACAGAAACTTCTTCCTATTGCGTTGCGCAAGCTTCTGCCAGAGAATGTCCTTACCCCATTGCTTCAGCTCAGTAAATTCTTTTCCGATTTATCCTCCAAGGAGTTAAGGGATGACGATCTGTTGAATTTGGACGAAAAAATTGCAGTAATTCTATGTCAGCTAGAGATAATATATCCACCAGCTTTCTTTGATATTATGATGCATCTCCCAATTCATCTAGCTCGAGAAGCATGGTTTGCAGGGCCTGTACAGTATAGATGGATGTATCCGGTTGAGAGATACCTGCGTACGTTGAAGGGATATGTACGTAACAAGGCTCATCCAGAAGGTTCAATTGCAGAGGGGTACATACTTGAAGAGCGCATGACGTTCTGCAGTCGATTCGTTAAAGGCTCGCCTACAAAAATAAGTCAGTCCGAACGCCATGCAGATGGAGCTACAGATGAGGCACCAACAGGGATTAGCATAATGAGTGCAGTTGATTACTCCAAGAAAGGTTTTGCCCGTGAATCACTGTCTTTGGAAGCTCTGAATCAAATGAGGCACTACATATAACAAAATGCGAGGAAACCGAGCCATGGATTCGGTAAGGACGAAACTTAATTATGTGTTTCAATCATGATATGCATAACACTTTGGTTATGAAGAACCATATATCATTTCTTTTTGAAAGGCAACATATTGACGCGCTCCCACCAAAGAACAACTGGTCCTAATCCTGAAAAGAAACACAAGGAAGCATTTTGTTGAGGTTCGAAAGACGGGGTAAAGTATACTTTCGCATTTTCATAAATGTTATCTCGTACTAAAAAAACAATGGTGTATAGTACACTCACACATATTCTATTCGAGTGAAACAGATCACACAACTCCATAAAGATGGGAAGGTCAACAGTATGTTGTATACACTAGCTAAAGGGCCATGATCAAATTGCTCGTTGTTCAACTGTACAAGTACTGAATGGATATTACTTTCGTAACATACCGAAAATAGAGCTTGACTGAGGTACCAAACATGTGGCGTAGTAGTCAACGCGCAAGAAAGCACCGGCAGTACTGATTATTATGGGGTGATAAAGAAAATCATATTTCTTGACTTTCCTCCTGATAAGGAGGTTGTTCTATTGCAGTGCGACTGGTTCGACGTGCCTCCTGCCAATAAAAATCAGAGTAAGGGGTATAGGAGGGACAAATATGGAATTATTGACCTTGACACTAGTGTACACCGATTCACGGAAGACCCTTACATTCTAGGCATCCAAGCTGCACAGGTTTTCTATGTGAGAGATGTGAAGAGCCCTAATTGGGCAAGTGCTATAAAAATGAATCCACGCAATTTGTTTGCTCCTTCGGTTTTAAATGGTGTAGACCTAGATGATCTTGCAGAAGGAGATGAACGCGGTGATGCAGATGTACAGGATGTCGTCGATGCAGGAATTACAGTTCCAGAATTTACTGTACCTGACGAGATGACTAGTTGGTGCAGAAATGATGATGATGGAACCAGCGTTGATGTTTCAGTCATAAATAATTTAAGACATGCTGATTTTGACGAAGACCAAGTCGAATATGATGCTGATACTGATGATGATGAGGCTTACATAAATGATGGTCATGTTGCTCCTTTGGTAGAAGATGAATTGGATGATGACCATGGATTCTTTGTGTAGGCTGTCTCTGCACTGTTTGGCTTAAATGTTTTGCCATGAACATGCATGGATGAAAGATCGTGTAATAACATAATTTTTGTTTAAAGATTCCAAAGTTCCAGTGTTTAGAAATTTTGAATTTCCATGATAAATGTACTAGTGAAATTGCGTCTTATATGAGTTCTTGATTGATTATCAAGTACCGTCACTAGTTGCAACATTAGTAAAATGCTAAGTGCTGCAGAAATTCAGTTGCAAACAATATTAAAAAAAATGTGCTCACCAAGCTGAGATACTGGACCAAAAATGAAGTGTAGTCCTAAGAAAATTGCAACAGTGATCAAGGGCACGGCCCATGAGGCCCGTTAAGCTAGTCTATGAATGGTTGTTGCAAAATAACTTGTTCATTTTCGCACCAGTACGGTGATTGTTGCTTTACCTTTAACATATTACCATACGACCCAAATTGTCGCAGTAAACAATAGGTATTGCCGCAGGATAAATTTGAGGCGAAAAACATATGGTATTGCCACACAAAAAATTTGGTTGCAATAGTTAGCTTTATTTTTTGCAACAATATTTGTAACTACCGCAACACAAATACAGATGTTGCAATAAATGACTGAATATCACCACGAATGCTTATTTCGTTGGAATACCATGTCTCTAAGGCAACAGAAGGAGTGCCTCGCGCAACGAAATTATTCTGTCGCAAAAACGCGCTTGTATTCCAACAGCAGTACAAATCGTGGCAATAGGAGGCCTCTACCGCAACAAAACGACATTTTATCGCCACCAAAATGAGTCGTGGAAATACGAGTGCCCTATCACCACAACCTGAGAGGTCGTCGTAATTTGTGATTATATCGCAACGAAAAAAAAACGTAGCTAAAGATTTCGTTGCAAGAGACCGATTCTCTTGTAGTGTGGGGAAGTAACATAGAGAGAGAGAGAGAGAGAGAGAGAGACAGCGAGGAGATGAGTGAGAGTGAGGAGGAGATTCACGACTCCCTCCTCTCCCTTATCCGCGTAGGGAGAGGCAAGCAGGAGGCGACACCACGGCAGTGACGCGACTTCCACCCCCTCTGCCTTCTCGCCGGAGTTGAGGGAGAAAGAATGAATTAAAACATTTCCAAGAAAACCCCCTGGAAGTTTTTATAACTTACAACTAAGTCCTTCTTTTTAAGAAAACTGTTAATAAAACCTGGTTTTCAGGGTCTTCTTGTAAACAAAAAAATTAATACAAAATATATTTGAATTCCTCATCAAATTTTACATCTCATCATGTTTTGTTTTGGTGAATTTGAAGAATATTTGTATTTTATTTAGGGTGGTAGATTAAGTGGTTTTGTTGTTTTCTCTTCATTTTATTCATTTAATGGCTTAAGAATTATGCTAAGGCATGTTTAATAAAAGTACACACTACAATCATGTGGATACCAAGGTGGTGTATCATAATTGAACAATTTTAGGTATAATCCCTTATAGAAAGTAATTTAGTAAAATTACTTCGTACTGGTTCTATGCACTCTATTGAAACTCACCCAATAGGTAATTTTATTCTATGTCAAGCCAAATGGTTTTAATGGGTGAAGGAACTTGTTTTTCTGATAGGTGGCTTTATTATTTTCCTAATTGAAACTCTTAGCAATTTTGGTTGACATTTTACTTAGGTGTGTATTAATCATGTTTGTTATTTTAGGTACATGATCAAGTGGAAAACATGTGTGGCCTTGAAATCTTATTTGCTGTTTTTCCACATAGGTTCCAATATGGATATTATCCCATGTTTGTTTTGGAACATGTAATCATCTTCATGATTATATGTAGATGAATTTTTGGTATCATCTGTTAGTCTTATGTATGAGAAAGATATGGAAAACAAGATGTTAAGTTTGTTACCATTAACCTCCACATATCAAATCCATGTGGATGCAATGGCTGGTTATTATTTCATACTGGTTTAATTGTTTCCATTAAAGTGATTACTATGTGTTCCTCGTCTCAGATGAGTTTGACAGATATTATTGGTTCCCTAATATATACTAATGATTCACTGGATAATTTTCTTATGATCCCCATACTGAGGCAGTGTTGCTTCTTGTGGTCTTTTGTTGCTTGATGTTCTTCTCTTTAGTTGCCACTAGTCTTCTGTTATCACCTTTGTCCATTGCAGGTAGGTTCATCTCTTGGTCTCCAACTTCAATTATCTCACCCTTGTGGTGAAAACAACCAGTTGTTCCAAGCAAAGAGTTTACTTAGAAGATTATAAAATAATTTAGGTGTATTTTATGACATCAAGTTACCATATTCATATAAGAAGAATTTGTTAACAAGTGGGCCAGACTTGCCTCCAAATTACTACTCATATACAATTGGATGAGATGTACTAGGTTATATGATCTTATGTTTATTTGTGTAAGACACTCAAGTGTTTGAGTATACAAAAGTGATATGTTAACAAGGTCTAGAAACTTGTTACCAAACTACTTCTATATAACACTAACATTGGAGTATCACGCTGTTTCAAGAGTGCTAATAGGATCAGATCAATATATAAGAGTTTCCAATTACTCTTATAGTAGGTTAGAGTATCACTTCTAGAACGCTCTAAATAATCTTCTTGAAGATCTTCCTGTGGTAGTTCCTCCTTTCTTGTGAGTTGCTTCTCTTGCAGAATGATTTAGAGAAGATTGGAAACAAGATAGGTCTAGAAAACATAACAAGATCTAGATTAAGAGTTACTTCATGCTTTTATTATCCTTCCATAAACTTCTTATTTTATTTCCCATATGATATGTTCTTATATCATACATGGTTGGTTTACTTAGTTTTCAATTTACTTTCTCTACTAGAGGTTATAATTTGTGGTTACTCCTTAATTGTATCCAGGGATACTTTAGTTGTTGAATGATGATTTGGATAGAAATGGGGAGTGTTTGTGGAATGATGACTTAATATTAAATTGATCTAATGGTTCATTGATGTGTTGAGATTTCATATGCTCACTTGTATAAGATGAATGAGACAATGAGTATATAAAGGTTATTGAGGTTTAATGACTTATGTCATAATTCATAGTTGTTTTTCTCATGTGTCATGTTGTCACTTTATATTCTTCTCTTAATGACCTTTGTCATTCTTAATGCAGATATAGAGGTTTGGGAATATCATATGTGATGATCAAGTTTTAACAGTAGTTTAAGAAGTTTTTTTTCTTCTTTTTGGTACTTCTTTTATAGTTGATGAGATATGTACATATTCGATAAATGTGTTAATATAATTATTATACCATTTCCCGCTTATGGATTTTAAGTTAAGACTTATGGTTATCATTTATTTTCTATTAAACCTTTGTTACTTGTGAAGTTTCACTTAGTAGTTACTAAATAATTTAGAAATATGTTGTGTGGATGGTTTATAACTTAAGAGTTATTGTTTGAGAGGATATAACACCTCTGTTGATGAGAAGGTTCAATTGTGTATTACTTATTGGTGGAAGTATGATCATCAGATATGTGATTTGGATACTCACCCCTCTTTGAGTTCTAGATACCTACTGATTATCCCAAGTCTCTTGAAGACTTGTGGTTAAGATTGTTGAGAATTTGTGTTGGTCACAACCAATGATGATTTGTGTAATCAGATGATTTGGTTTGTAAAGATACTATGTTATAAAGATCACTCCAAATGTACTCATGACCAGATGATCTAAACCTATTTCATCATGTCAAGTGAAACATTGGTCACTTTGGTTTGTTTCAACTTTCGCGCCAAAATTTTCCGTACTTTTATATGCATGTTTTGCAAATGCACATGTTATATTTAGATCCTTATAACTTCTCAACACTAGGATGTTACATAGCACATGTATTGATGGATGATCATGTTTCACGGATCATTGAGATGGAGATGTCGATCAATAATGTGGACTCGTGTTGGAGAACATGGGGTTGGACTGACCCACCATGAGACACTGTGAGAATTGTATATTCTTCATGTCATCAGTTGATCTCATACAATACGTATGCTGATTCCTTAGACCTGATATCTTCGCATGTGCTTGGGATGTGTAAGGGCTTACTTTGGGGCTATCAAACGCTACACCGTGACAGGGTAGTTATAAAGGTAGCTTTCGGGTTTGTCAAGAAACATGCTGCAAGTCATGGTTGATCAAGATGGTATTTGCCCTCCGTACACGGGAGAGATATGTCTTGGCCACTCAAATGACCGGATCCAGAAAATGTATGGCCGTACTCTCGGTTAAGTGTTAACCCTGTTTCAGGGATTCTGAGTCATGGAAATCGAGAAATATGATCTAGCTATAACAAGGATGACAAGTTCTCACCTTGTGCCTAATCAATATCGTGAGGCAAATGGAACAAGTATGTAATATTGTGGAAGATTCGTCCAATAAGATCTTTACGTGTATTTGGGAGTCGGCACTTCTTGCTAGATGTCGCTACCGATTATTGGTCGAGTAGTGTACTCATGCCTTGTCCATATACACTTAAGGGGTATGGAACATAGTTTGGATTTGATCCATCTAATTGGGTTTATAGTACTAATGGACCTCTAATATAGCACCCCACTAAAAGGACTATTTATATGTGAGGAGTGGGCAGCCTAGGATACACAAGTTGTCTGAGACACAAACCCTAGCCTCCGCACTCTCTCCACGAGATCGCGTCATCGGTGCTAGCACCCCGACCGCGATGTTCCATCCCTATACGCGTGGATACCTTGGAGGCGCCGCACTTGTGGCGCTAGGACGAATCGTTCGTGGGATCCGCGAGGAGCTGTACGCGGGATCGCGAGAAGGAGGAAATCGGCAGGGACGCGCAAATTGACAGTCTTTCGCTGCACGGAGCGTCAAGAGGTAATTCATGACTCCGTGATCGGTTACTTGCAGGGGTTCCTAGGATGAACGCGGTAGAATATTTTGATTTGTGCTAGCATAGCCTACCCCGTTCCAGAACAGTGGTATCAGAGCCTTCTTGTTTAGTTTTCGATTCGGAGAAGCGGTACAAGGTGTTGTGCCTACATCGGATATGATCCGTTTTGATGTTAGATGTGATCTGTTGTTCATGTTGAAGATTTGATCCATGCGGCAGGAGTTGCGACTGGTCCATGTTTTTCTGTGACTTTGTAGATGCGATCTACATGTGTTCGTTGTGGATCCGGCCTGTCCGTCCCACGGACGCCATGCGGCTGATTAATTAGTTGATTTGATCTATTGAGTACAGCACGTCTCATCTACTCTATAGCAAGCACGGCTGCTGATCGTGCCGTGATATCTGACTAAGGCGAACGCTAGGCGTAGGTCTCCCTAGCGCGCCCAACTCTAGGTCCCCTCGCGGACCGTTGGATCATCATCGCACGACCACAAAAGGCGTTTTGTGTTTTTGCATTTTAGCCCCTCTACTTTTTGTGTATAGAACCCGCACTCCACTGCAGACCCACTTAAAGGAAGGGGTATATTGTGTTGCGCCCGAACATCTTGATAATTAAAGCAAAAATGCCATTGCAACAAATTCGCAGGTATCGCAACAAAATTTATTGTTCCGTGTACAAAAAAAAAAGTATTGCAACAAATTATTCCGAAAAAATTCGAAAGATAAGTAATGTTACAAATAATAGTTAAACAATATGTTATTGCGTTGCAACAAAAAAGTTACAACAATTCAACAAAAATCACAACCTATTGCAACAAAAAAAATTGCATCAATTAAAAAGTTGGTAAGCAACAAAATAATTTGTCACTGTTTCAGTTGCAACAAAAATCATCAGCTATTTGAACAGAAAGGTAAAACGATAGCAACAAAAAAGTTACATGTTTACAACATGCAAAGGAGCCCGTAAACATGTCATTTCAAATGAATTCTAATAAACATATAAACATTTTCTAGAAAATCTTCCCGAAAACATTGCAACATCTCATTTGTGGTTTCTCAACAAAAAACGTGCGACATTGTAACAAATTTTACAGACGTACACAACATTGTCCGAAATGGCGAATAACACTTAGCAATATAAAGGCTGGTTTGTATGCCCAGACACGAAAACTGGGCACAAAATACTAACTTGATGATAATTGGGCCTATATACGCTAAATGGCCGGCCAAAGCAGGGTTCGCTCGCTCGCACGAGGGGACCTACGCTAGCGAGTCTTAGGTCCCCCTATGATAAGCATTTTCCTCTGACTAATTCATGCGATGACTTGGTATCAGCTGTCAACGATGTTCAACTGATTATTCTTTGAAAGAGTTTATTTCAGTTGGTCTTCTGGCCGACAGTACATATTCAGATACGTACTGTTCAGTCTTTTTATGTGATGAATTGATTGATTTTAGTACTTTGTACGCGTTTGCCGTACGGCAATACATGAGCATGTACGATCTGCTGGTGTTTTTGTACATGGAATTCATGTTGATGGATTAAATTATTTCAGCAACCACTCGGTATGATCTCTTGGTTTCATTTGAAGTAGTTTACTTCTGTACCTAGAGCTTTTGATTGGATCATTAGTCAAAAGGTACAGGGAGGTATACATGATGATTTAATTTAGCTCAGTCTGAAGCTATTTACGATTCATGTACTGCTGTCGTATGTACTCGGTATGATCTGTCGTATGCAAGCGCCATTAGATGATCTATGTTTCCCTACCAGAAAGCAACAAGTACGTATTTTGATACGTGCCCGGTTTTATGTTGCATTGTGATGCATGATTTTATTGACTACTAGATATGATATGGTGGTCATACTTTTGCACATAGTACATGTCCATACGATGGATTACCGGGTAGACGATACGATCAATAAGCCGAGTTGTTTTGTAGAATTGTTGTGCAAATTTTGTACCATGGTCACTGGACGGGCGATCAGCAGCATTATGTATTTCTGAACGTATATCACACATATTCAGAGATAGGATTGAAATCATAGATTCATATGACGAATTTACTGATTTTGGTCATGGCAAGGTCAAACAGTTTGTGAAGATTTTCAAGTTTACTATCTGATAGTACACGTGCACTTGAACTGAGAAGTAATTTTTCTTGATATAATGAAATAAATTAGGCATGGAGATGCTTAATCGCTTCATTGAGGAAAGTTGTTTTACTTTACTTACCACGAGTAGATGCTACTTTTTGCTTTGCTCGTATGGCTGTATTGTATTACGTTCTCATAGAATGTTTCATGCTTGTACTGGTGAGAGCATTATTAGATATGATCTACTAAGCTTTTGTAAGGTTCATGGTTGATATGATTAACTAAATGTCCCCCGTCGGTGAGAGTTTGTCGATGAGATTAATTTTGTCGAACTTGATGTTGGAAAGGGGTCCTGACACCCGAGTAATTGTTACTCATCAAAATATTTGTTATAAGGTGTTACGAAAAAGAGGGTGAAAATGTATATATGCTCATTGGTTAATAAGATTGATCATTTTAGTTCTTCTCGAACACTGTCCGGTGATTTGTTCTCGTAAGCTTGTTAGATTGGACGTGGTTGTCGAAAATGGTTTTCGAGTGTAATCCCTGGAGCATTGTATATGTCATAATCACATTATTTTAGAAGTTGATTCTATGCAAAATTGTTTTGCGGTTACTAATGTGAAAATGGTTGTGTGCATATATGATATGCACTGAGCGTGAGACGCTATAAGGTGTTATGACATGTTATTCACACTCGGATGCATATGATGCATCATGAGGATGGCAAGCGAAGAAAAATATGACGATAGAGACGTCATTGCAAAGGTGCACAAATTTACCGTTAATATTGATTATCAGTGATTTGTTATTATTCTTTTGCAAGTTCTACTTCTATTATTGTTTTGTTGCTTGCCATGCTTATGACATAATAGAGTAGATTCCCTCACAAATGTTAAGTTAAACACATGCCCCCAACCAAACCTTGCACCATCCCATGTCTTCTACATTTGATGGTGGGTCTATTGCATTAGGGTGCCATCATTTTTCGTTGACTAGATGGGTTTGTATCGGTTAGGTGGTACAACTGTTGCAGCAGGGTCCCATCTACCGGTACTAACGCGCATAAAGGGTTGGTTAACTCATCAAGGTAATCTTAACGGTTAAGCGCCTTGGGGCATAAAGGTTGGTGTTTTGACATAGAGATCACCCAACAACAAGAGTCATATGTGATATGATTAGCAAGGGTTGCTTACCGATCTACCTTGTCTTCTAGCAGTGATGCAAACATCACTAGTTGACTTTTTCGTTCGGATCTTGAATCACTAAAGGTCGTATGAGGGATACAGAATTGAGTGGGAGTATCTTTCATTAAACAGTTTAATGCAATATGCTTCTTTTCATAAACTTACATCTCAACTTTGCATAAGTATTGCTATTGTGGAATTATTTTATATAGTACTACGTTTAGCTTTATCTGTATATGTTTGATTCCGGTTGGAACAATATTTGACTGATACTATATTTGGAGAATTGTTCTCAAGTAGTAAATATATTGGTATATGTTTAATAGTGTACTTATTCATTTAACTGTGTTGTTGTTACTCAAGAAATGCTTATGAAGCATCAAACCACCATGTTGCTTGCATTGTTTTGATTGCCGCAAATTACTCTGAGCTGTTGAAGCAAGATGAGGATTTACACGTCTATAATACGATTGTTGGACTAGAAGGCATCTTTGGGAAATAAACGAAAGACGAGATGTATGACATCTAGAAGGTATTGTTGAATGCAAGCTACCAAAAGGGAATTTGGTCGATCTTTATGTAATTAAATTGTTTGGTTACATTGAGAGTGTGGTCAAGTGTTGACTATATTGATTTTCTCATTCATGTTGAATTGTCAAATGACTGTAGTGAATAAATAGTAGACTGAAGTGCATTAGATGCATATAACTGTTGAATAGAGAATTAATAATTGGCATTGATCATGTGATGATTTGCTAATGACAAAGTATCATTGGAAGAAAGAGATAATGATAGGTAGGACTAAGGTATGGTTTAGGATATGATCCTGAGCATAATCTTGTGTCCGATGATCCGATGATTAACTTAACTCATAGGTGATGAGTGATGCTTTTTCATTCACACGGTTATTGAATCGGAAAGTGTAATGAATTCTAAAGACAAGAAATGGAACGAGGGAAGTGTGACTTCATTGTTCTAAATATATATTATGAACAATGTCATTATTTAATCTTCAAACAAACTCTTTAGTATATGATACTTAATCGGTTGCTTGGAGCAATGTGATATGTGAGTTATTTTTGTGGAAAGGTTAATTGATGATCAAAGATGGTCTTCATAATGGCAATGAGGCAATAGTTGCCACATTTATTATGTATACATCAAAATTATTGTTATAGCTGAAACCGAGAATGGAAATAAATAAGAGTTATTGTGTTTCCACCCTCATCATATCAATAACTTATGTTTTAAGACATGAGGTTATGAATTCTTAATAGAGAACAAAGGTTGTTCGATATTATGAATGTTGTGTTGAGTGGGAGTACTCCATTGGCGAATGGACCATTCAACTTGGTTTTGACATAGGCATAAATTTTCACGACATCTGTTAAGAGTATAGCAAGACAATTTAATATTCTATGATTTGATCATAAAATATATATATTTGAGCCATACATGGTAACCCATTGAGGCAATGTGAAATTGTTTCACTACTTCTATAACCGACGAAGCACCCAAAGGTTGGACTATTCGGGCGGTGTTATCAAACCTTGTAGGACATGGTTAGATTAATGGTAAACCATTACTGTCTGGAGTTTCTTGATTGTTGCACGTAGAAATGAGTAGTTCTAGTGTAGAACTGGGTTCCTCTATATGACCAATTAAAAGACACCATATATGATATGGATCAGGAGGAGTCTTGAGTGGTCGTCTTATAAGGTCAAAGCAGCATTATAAAGAGGGCAAACTCTTTGCTGATCTTAAATGATTTCCTAAAGAAACTGTTTCTCGAAGAAAATTAGTGGGAGTATGGCCAAACTCAAATATGTTTGAGGCAAACCAACTCAGAGAGCGCAGGTCATGTACTCGTCAGTATTACGACTTGTACATGTAGAAGCGTGATGGACCCGAACTCATGAAAATGGTATTGAACCATTACACTCGTAATAGATTTGTACATGTCATTAAGGTTGTGAACCTGGCCAACACAAGTTGTTGTGAAGGATTTCTACAAGTTCAAGTTGTTGAACATAATGAAATCCTCTATTCTAATGTGATGTTGTATCTTTTGTGAGTGGACATTATTGTATATTGCATTGTCAAAGTGTTTGACATGGCCAATACAATAAGAATTTTTGTTTTACAACAAGAATAGTGGGAGTACACTCGTATTGATCGTGCATGTGGAGACATGATGATCAAGATAATAATTCTAATAATCTTTGTAACAAAAAGTTTCTTAGTGAAATAATTATTGTTGAAATGTTCATAATATAGTATGTCACCGTGATTGTCATGATTAATACAAAAGGATGAGTAATTTGTTCTGAGTGTCACGAACAAATATCAGTCAAATCCGAGTAAGAGTTGCTCGTGTATAGTTCAAATCCTCAAGTACTTGAGAATCACAAAAGAACATGTTCCTAATGGTTAGTGTAGCTTTCGTAAAGAGTTACTTTACTGCTCATTACCATGTTTGTAATCGTTCATATTATATTCCGAAAGACGGTGAGCTGGAATTGTTCCTTGCGAGAGACCGAATTTCATTGTATGCATTTTATGTACGGGCAACAAATGTTGTTGTGATGTAAGCAAAGCAGAAACCACAATCTAAGTGTTAGATGCACAAATAAGTAAATGTTACTCGATTCTTGTATAGTGATACATGATTGACTCTAGTGCAAGTGGGATACTGTAGGAAATATGCTCTAGAGGCAATCATATTGATGATTATATTTCAATATGTTTATGAATATCTAAATAAGAATAGTTGTTATTCGTCCCATGAATAAACTATCATGATATTTTTTAATGAATACGTGATTCATTTGTGAAATCCATTATCTCTATGATGTTATTCTAAATAGGTTCCTAGTCAATAATCATATGAGGGATGCATATGAGTTAGTGACTAGCACATGTATTGATGGATGATCATGTTTCACGGATCATTGACATGGAGATGTCGATCAATAATGTGGACTCGTGTTGGATAACATGGAGTTGGACTGGCCCACCATGAGACACTATGAGAATAGTATATTCTTCATGTCATCAGTTGATCTCATACAATATGTATGCTGATTCCTTAGACCTGAGATCTTTGCATGTGCTTGGGATGTGTAAGGGCTTACTTTGAGGCTATCAAACACTACACCGTGACAGGGTAGTTATAAAGGTAGCTTGCGGGTTTGTCAAGAAACATGCTGCAAGACATGGTTGATCAAGATGGGATTTGCCCTCCGTACACGGGAGAGATATGTCTTGGCCACTCAAATGACCAGATCCAGAAAATGTATGGCCATACTCTCGGTTAAGTGTTAACCGTGTTTCAGGGATTCCGAGTCATGGAAATCGAGAAAGATGATCTAGCTATAACAAGGATGACAAGTTCTCACCTTGTGCTTAATCAATATCGTGAGGCAAAGGGAACAAGTATGCAATATTGTGGAAGGTTCATCCGATAAGATCTTTACATGTATTTGGGAGTCGGCACGTCTTGCTAGAGGCCGCTACCGATTATTGGTCGAGTAGTGTACTCATGCCTTGTCCATATATACATGAACCTATAGGGTCACACTCTTAAGGGGTATGGAACATAGTTTGGATTTGATCCATCTAATTGGGTTTATAGTACTAATGGGCCTCTAATGTAGCAGCCCACTAAAAGGACTATATATATGTGAGGAGTGGGCAGCCTAGGATACACAAGTTCTGTGAGACACAAACCCTAGCCGCCGCATCTCTCCACCAGATCGCGTCATCGGTGCTAGCACCCCGACCGCGATGTTCCATCCATGTACGTGTGGATACCTTGGAGGGGCCGCACTTGTGGCGCTTGGACGAATCGTTCGTGGGATCCGCGAGGAGCTGTACGTGGGATCGCGATGAGGAGGAGATCGGCAGGGATACGCAAATCGATAGTCTTCCGCTGCACGACGCGTCAAGAGGTAATTCATGACTCCATGATAGATTACTTGCAGGGGTTCCTAGGATGAAAGCGGTAGAAAATTTTGATTTGTGCTAGCGTAGCCTACCCCGTTCCCTAACAGCCGAGTGCTCTTGGCTAAGGCGGATTGCGTTTCCCTTCGGGTGGATCGTGATCGACTCGTTGAGGACGGCCGATCTCTTCAAGGTAGGTTAACCCGCTCCATTTTACTATTCCATTGATCACGAAAATTGCTTGAGCTGTATTCGTTGCTCTGTAGATCAAGTTACCCACCTGAAGGCCGATAAATCCAAAGCTGTCACTCGGGTGAAAACCCTTGAGGCTGAGTTGGAGTCCACCCGAAAGGAGCTGGAGTCCTCTCGCAAGCATTCAACTGATTTTGAGGGGAAACTCGTCGAGGCCCAAGAGGAGCTGAAGCAATTGGAGGAGGCTGGTGCCAAACATGATAGCGATCTTGTTAGCATCGTCCGCCCTCTGGCCCAAAAGTTTGCGGGTAAGCCACACTTGAATGTTCTTCCGTTGCAATGCATTTTAATTGGATATCTCGCAAATTTACGGTGTCCCTTTTTGTACATGTCCTTGGGGTTGCACTGGAGTTGCCTGGGAGCCAGCGACTGGACGCCCTGATGGATTCCTGCGCCCAGCTCCAGGAGCATGCGAGTAGGATCTGCTCCCTCGTTGGTGAAGCCACCCGAGTGTTGACGTAGTTCTACGAGCGCCTGTTGGTGGATGCGGCGGTTCCGCCTACGCTGGCCGTCCTTCTGAAAGTGTTCCTGGACGATGAAAATCTTCTCCAGGCTTATCCAGTCGCCTAGTCTGAGTGCGGAGCTAGGACGGCTATCCAATTCGCGCGCGCAAGGAGTCACGAATGACCCGGATAAGGTGTTCTCGAGCCTTCCCTACGACGCCTTAGGAAAAAAGGTAGCGCTTCGTCCATTTGGCGCTCAGACTGAAGCCCTTGCCAATAAGTTTTCTGAAGTGCTTGCCCATGCTAGTCGCAAGGGGCAGCCTGCTGCGAGTGGCAATACTTCTGCAGCCCCTTAGGATAGTTTATATTTGTTTTGGTTTGTCGATGTAATGAACCTTGGGATGTATTCCCGTATTTTCTTGATCGAAGTGTTCGTTGAAATCTTCAGTGTCTGATTGTTGTGTTTCATTGTTATGTGCTCCCGATGGGAGTAGCACCCGATAGATGGGTGATGTGTTTTGTCAAGTGGGGTCTGTTTTCCTGAACTGGCTTCTGCTTCTTTTCCAGGTACTTGATCCCAGCGCAGAGTCTTCGAGTGGCTCTACTGCGCAGGTGAATTCCCTTGTTGCTGCTGCCAGCACATTCGCCTCACTTCGTGACCGTGTTGCGGATGGAGAACGCAAACTAAAGGCTTTGCTGGGAGTGGCTGATGTGGGCAAATCAAAGCAGAAACTTGCTGCTGAGCGCGAGAAGTTCGTCATGGAGGAGCTGGCCGCTATTGCAAAAGACATGCTTTGTAAGCTTGCGAGCCCCCTAGCACTTTGTTATTTGCTTCCTTTTCAATTTTGACTTGTTGTGCTGAATTTGCAGTTGTTGAGCCTGACGGGCCTTGTGAAACTCATTGGGTGGATAATCATATTATCCATGAAGCGGGTAGCTTGAAGCCACATGCGAACAATTTCTGGTCTGACCGCAGTCGAGGCTTTATTTTGGCCACCTTGAAGTACCGGGCTGGCCAGGCGAAGATACTTGTCGAAGCTTGCCGCGAAGCCCTTTCTTCTGTGCACAAGACCTTCTATCCGCTGGGTACCGTTCCAGAAGGGTTGAGCAATTTGCTAAGCATCTTTGGTCGAGTAGGAGAAGTACGCAAGTGTGTCCGCCAGCAGCTTATCTGCGGATCTCAAGTGGCGCTCGCCTTTGTTCGGGTGTGGCATCTTGAGATCAATTTTAACTATGTGGCTAGGCTTTCTGACGCTCCAGTCGATTTTTCTCCTCATTATGTAGCCGTTCGTCCTGCAGCGGAGGAGATCATTCGACTGACTTCCGAGGAGGATGATCGGATGCTTGCCGAAACGACTGCTCGTCGTCAGATGTAATTATATGATGTAGATATCCTGTATTCTGATTGTGATGTCTTTGAAGGCGTAAGCCTTGGAAACTCTATATAGCTCACTCGATATATTTCTAAGATGTTTATAAGGTGTGTACCTTGTTGTACCTTGTGTTCTGAGATATTTATTTTTATGCTGGTTAGGCGTAGCCCACGTGTGTTTGGGGTGTATACCTGTTGTTTATAGCATGTAAAATATCAAAGATGTGAATAGCTATGGTTGAGGAACCATGTTTTTTTATTGATATGGCTGAGAAGTCGTGTATTTGATCGAGCTACAGAGTGGCTAGTAGAGCCTTATTTCTTGCGAGTAGAATAATCCTAATGGTAGAATTTGCGGAGATGCGCCACATTCCACGGGTTGGAGTAGATGCCACCAGTCTTCGGTTTCTTCAGTCGATACGCGCCACCTGGGATAACTTCGTGTATTATGAAGGGTCATTCCCAAGGCAGCTCGAGCTTGTGTCCCTCCTTCTGCTTGAGCCGCAGCACCAAATCTCCTACCACGAAAGATCTGTGGCGTATACGGCGAATGTGGTAGTTGCGCAACGATTGTTGGTATACTTCAGATCTTGCGAGTGCGATATCTCGTATCTCATCTAGTGCGTCCACATCTTCAGCGAGTGCCCTGTTTGAAGTTTCCTCACAGTATGCAACGACTCGTGGAGCACTGAATTTGACATCTTCGGGAAGGACAGCTTCAGCTCCGTATACCATGAAAAATGGCGTGTACTTTGTTGACCGATTTGGAGTTGTGCGCAGACTCCACAGTACCGACGGTAGTTCTTCGGGCCCAGTGCCCTGCTGCTGGGTGCAATCTATCGAGTAGTCATTTCTTCAGGACAGTGCAAACTAACCCGTTGGATCGTTCGACTTAGCCGTTTGTTTGCGGGTGGGCGACCGAGGCGAAGCTGAGGGTGATTCCTTTTTCCTCGCAGAAGTCTTGTGTTTCCTTGGCCGTGAAGTTGCTCCCATTGTCCGTGATGATGTTGTGTGGTATGACAAACCTGCACACAATGGAGTTGAGGAATCTCACGGCGTACTCAGCTTGTGCGGAGGTGACTGGCATGGCTTCTATCCACTTTGTAAATTTGTCGACTGCCACGAGCAGGTGCGTGTATCCGCCAGGCGTGGATTTGCGCAAGGGTCCTACCATTTCTAGCCCCGATTGAGCGAGATCTATGGGGATTTTAGCGTTCCCGCCAGAATCCACATAATACCAATCCCGGGTTGTCAACTTTCGGTAATCATTACAAGAGTTCACGAACAATCCACAACAACAACAGAGGAGGTATATACAAGACGACTCAAACGAGTCAAGGATACAACTGATACAATACAAAGATCCAAATAACAGCGGAAGAAACAACATAGCGTTCGACTACGGACAAGATACAAATTGGACTAAGAGTACTGAAGATAACCGATGGCGTCCAATCCCTGCCCAGGCCAAGCCGGAGGGATTCCCAAGCTAACGTCGTCAGACTTCAAACCTGTTGACTCCAATGTGGAATATGCAGCCACGAAATGGATTCGTGGGTCAGTACTATTAAGTACTGGCAAGTGGATAAACCATACTCACAAGATACCAGCGTAACCAATCATCACAAGATACAAATACTTTGGTTACAACGGAAAGGAAGGGATTATTGCAAAGAAGCGGCAGCGGGCTGCACTAACTAACTACAGAGACGCGCTACAACATCCGGCTAAAAGAAAGGGATAAGATAGCGTATCAGAACCAACTACAACTACTCACCAAACAATACCCATACAATGTTACCCCCTACTAAGGAAGCAACCCAAGGAAACTCACACTGTTGATTAAGGTGACAATCATTTTTATGGTGGAGGTAATCTATATTACTAGTCAAGTTATTATCGTTAAGTATAGGTTGTCTGAGTACTTGTTAGCCAGCACTTTCACCAAGTCATCCATAACCGCGGACAACACGGCTTCTCGAGAAGATTAACCCTGCAGGGATGCACCAATTTGGCCGTACACGTAAGAATGACCCGCCAGATGGAAATGCACTTCCACCAAGCGAGGCACTCAACACAACCCAACTCTTCTTCGCATCAAGCCCAAAGAACCCCGTGCAATTGAGCGCACGGCTAATCAAGCCCCACGAAGAAAAGGGGACCCTCATAGCACTCTAAGAACGTGTCTCCCTAAATGCCGACTACAAAAGTTCCACCCTGGCGCCAAGGGTTCGCACCTGCATATGCATGCGGCAAATGGAAAACCCAAACTAAATGAGGCAATTTGGACGAGATGCGAATCGAATCAAAGTTGCGGGGGGCGCCCATACTCGCTTCCCACATGCGGTTATCGCGCTCATCATGGATCGGAGGACAAGAACCTTTTCCTAATTAAGGTCGACACTAGCAGGCCTCAAAACCACGCCGGGCCTCCTGTCGGTGCCTTATCATCAAATTAATATTACCCAAAACATTAACATGTTGTTGATTAAGCTGAAACCCAACTATCAAACTAAACAGGTGATAAGACGGACAACGAGACTTGAGCGCAAACAACACTAAGCATGCAACTACGACACGAGGGCCAACAAGGTAAACAAACAACAGTTAATAGGAAGTGGAAGGAAGGCTATATCATGGCTGCAAGGTAAACATATGATAGGATCGAGACACAAGCATCAAATCATAAGGCTAGCATAAGAATAACAGAAAGAATCGGTAACAAGTGATGAAAGGCAGCCATAGGCAGCAAGTGAGTATACTTGCCTGGAATCCAGCAAGTAGAGGTAGCAGAACTTGTCGTTGCTCACATCATCTCAACGTCATATCCGCGAAGAAGCAACGATCTAGAACAAACACCGGATGCAATTATTACTTCTACGGTAAAAAGATCCAGCATGATCAGGATATGGATGCATGACAGGTGTAAGGATGCATCAAAGATAAACTAGTTGACATGGTAAACATATTTAAATGGGCCCATATGCAATTTGGGTTGCATATGGAAAAACCCATGAATTAATGTTGAATTACATGATCTACAAATAACCATCATGTGAAAGTTGATTAGAATGATGCATGGATGATGAAAACAATAGGAAACCAACAATAGCTTCAGTTTGATATGTTGTTTACCAAGTTTGGAATTTTATTTGTTAAGTTATGAACTTTGGCATTTTAAATGATTTAAACAAACATTTGTTGTTTTCACCAATTTTAAATGCTCAAAACAGATAACAAAATTTATATTTGGAAAGAACACAAAATTTTAGATGGAATACATATTTCATTTGTTGAATTTGGATTTTAGATGAGCAAGTTATTAAGTTAACAATTTTAAATGCATTAATTGAGAAATAGTTGTTTTCAGCAATTTAATTTATTTAGCACAGAAAAACAAAGTTGATATTTGCGAAGTTCATGGAAAATGGGATGGAAAACATATTTTATATGTTCAAAAAGAATTTAGTTTGACCAAGTTATTAATTTAGCAATTTTAAATGATTTAAACAAGATTTAAATTATTTAACCAATTTTAATTATTCAAAACAGGAAACAAAGTTTATATTTGGAAAGCTTGTTCAATTTTGCATGGAAAACATATTTTACATGTTGGAATTGGATTTGAATTACCCAAGTTATGAATTTTTGCAATTTAAAAGGTGTAATTAAAGTATTGAATTATTGCACCAATTTTAATTAGGAAAAACAGGGAACAAATTGCATATTTGAAAAGTATAGAAAATTTGGATTGGAAAACATATTTTACAATTTAAATTTGGAGTTTGTATGAATTATTTATAAGCATTTGAATTGCAGGGGCCAATCTGTAATTCCAGGGACTTAAAGGAAAAAACAGAACTTTAGACAGGCCCCTGGGGGTTTCTGTCACGCAGTGCAGTTACGCACTGGGCCACTGACCAGCGGGCCAGCAGCCCAGCTGGCGCCTGCGTGGCGTGGGTGCAATCTGACCGAGCCACGGGAGTCGATGATAGGTGGGGCCAGCACCCGCGGAGAATTACTGAAAAACAACGCGCGAGGGGGGGAATCGAACCCACGCCCTCACGGCTCCACCGTTGGATCAGAACCACTGGACCAGATTCGCTTTCGTGATGGACAGGGGGCTCGTGGTCTTTTGAGGTGCGCTTTCGTCAGTTAACTGAACCTGATGAAACTGAACTTAGCCAAGGCGCTACAGAGAAACGCCGGCGCGCGGCGGGACAGCAACGGCAGCGACCACGGACTGGCGGCGCCGTGCGTGCGTGTCAAGCGTGCAGGTGTGCGTGCGGTGTGCGACGTGCACGTGCGGAAGCAAGGCCAAGGCCACGCCTTCGTATCTGTAACGCGTTCATGGCATGCTTCCGTGCACAGCGAAACGACGGTGATCGCCGGGGTTCGTCGTTGCTCTGATGCGTGAAAGGAAACGAAGGTGGCAGGGATGGAACGAGGGGCTCACAACGGTGCTGGCGGAGGCATTGGCTACGCGTGACTGTGAGGGAGACGACGGCGCGACGTCGATCTTCAGAGCGGCCGCGGCGGTGACGATCTCGTCGTTGAGGATCAGCAGCGCCCGGGACTCGCCGGGGACGTGGATGGTGACGAGGAAGAAACGGCGGTGCCGCTCGTGCCCCTGGCTTGGTCGGAGGCGCTCCCTAGCGTGCTGTCGACGGAGGCGCCATGCTCTGCAACCTACCCCCAAAATTCTCCGAAATACAGAGAGGAGGAAGGGAGGGAAACGAGGTGGCGGCGGAGAGGAGATGGAGGAGGGCTAGGGTTCGCGAGTGGCCTGCTCGGGGAGTAGATATAGGAGGAGGAGGGGCAGGTGGAGGAGGGTGCGGTGCAGCGTGGCCACGGGAGCCACCTGCTCCTTCTCCTCTGTCCGTACGAGGAAGAAAAGGGGGAGTGGGCTGGGCTGGGCCAGAGAGAGAGGGGCGCTGGGCTGCGGTGGCTGTGGGAAAAAAAAGGTTGTAGGTGGGATAGCCCACTTGGGCTGGCCTGCCTCCCCCTTTTGGTTTTTATTTCTTCTTCTTCTTTTTTTGTAAGAGAGAGATAAGAGAGAAAAGAAAGGGGTTTTGGGTTTTGCTTATTTTATTTTATGCAATATTTTACTGAGTTCAACATGCCATTTACCCAAGTGCATGACAGTTGAGTTTTGAAAATTTTGAAATTGTGCTCATGTTTGAATTTAAATTTGAAATTCAAATTAGGGTTTTAATAGAAGGGGTTTTATTAACCAAGCAATTTGAATAATTCAAATTCAAAACTATTGAAAAACAATTTGAGTTGTTTTGTTTGCAAATGGTTTTGGAAACATTGTAATATGTTTACATTTTTAATTTGGTTTGGAAACAAGGTGCACTTCATGCATGATGCAATGCCATGCAATGCCAAAAGTAAAACAATCAACTTCTAATTTGGGGGGAAAATCCCCCGGGTGTTACAGCGTGTGGCTTGGGCGCGAATATTTGGCAAGCATTGCATTTGTCGACTAGGTCCTTTGCGTCTCTAGCTGCCGTGAGCCAGTAGAATCCTGCCCGGAAGGCCTTGCCCACGATTGCCTTCCGGCTAGCGTGATGTCCATAATCTCCTTGGTGTATGTCTCGTAGCAGTTCCTTGCCATCCTCGGGTGCTATGCATCTTCGCAATATTCCTTATATGCTCTGTTTGTATAGCTCTCCGTTGAGCACCCGAAAGGTTTTGCTGCGTTGCACTATTTGTCTGGCCTCGCAAACGTCTGCTGGGAGCTTTTTGTTGGACAAGTAGTCGAGATATTTCTGCGTCACGACTGGCTCGACTAGAAAAACTTGTCTTGAAATATTGTGGTTGAGCTCGATGACAACAATTTGCAGGCTGACGTCCGTCTCCAATGCTGCGGGAGCTCCCGCTGGATTCTTGACCTTGACTGAACGCTTGATCATTCGCTCGAAGTATATTCCTGGCGGTATGGGCGTGTTTGTAGACCCCATGCCAGTTTATCTGTTTCCTCGTTGCTGGATCGTGCAATGTGCTTCAGTTCGCACCCTTTGAAACTTCCCTCGAGCAGATTATACATGTCCCGATAGGTGACCATGTTATCCGTGAGAGCATCACACTGCTTCATCGTCTTCTGTACGATGAGGTTTGAATCTCCATAGATCATTAATCGGGTGGCTCCGCAGGCGGTCGCCATTTTCATGCCTTGAAGGAGGGCCTCGTAGTCTGCGTCATTGTTGGATGTCGGATCATTGGGTGGGAAGTCGAACCTCAGGACATACTGCAGCTTGTCCCCCCTTGGGGATATGAGGACGACCCCGGCTCCAGCTCCTTCATTCCTCTTCGACCCGTCGAAGTACATGATCCAATTACTCGAGTATTCTGGCGGTCCTCGTGTTTGAAGTTCTGTCCACTCGCTTAGGAATTCCACGAGTACCTATGATTTCTTTGAGTTGCGCCCTGCATATATGATGTCCCAGGCGCCTAGCTCGATGCTCCACTTTGCAATTCTTCCGGATGCCATGGGATTGTCCATGATAGTACCGAGTGATGCGTTGTTTAGCACCGTGACGGTATGTTCTTGGAAGTAGTGCTTGAGTTTTTGAGCTGTGAGTACCACGCCATACGCGAGTTTCTGGTAATGAGGGTATCGCTGTTTGCACGGCGAAAGCACCTCGCTGATGTAATATATTGGCCTTTGGACGTTGTACGCCTTCTCTTCTCTGGCCGCTCGACCACGATGACCATGCTGATGATTTCGCTAGTTGCGGCTAGATAGAGGTATAGGGGCTCCTTTTCTTGTGGCGTTGCCAGGACGCGCTTGCTCTGCAGTAGTTGCTTCAAATCAAGGAATGCCTTTTTTGCTTCGTGTGTCCACTCGAACTTATATGTCTTCTTCAACAGCTTGTAGAAACGCAACGCTTGCTCTTCTAATCTTGCAATGAATCTTCTCAGGGCAGCTAGTCGCCCTGCGAGCTGCTGCACACTGCGAAGATTGGTTGGCTCCTTCATTGTCAAGATCGCTTGCATTTTCTTCGTGTTGGCTTCAATTCCTCGAGCGGACACCAGATACCTGAGAAGTTGTCTTGCAGGGACGCCGAAGACGCACTTTGTCGGGTTGAGCTTGATCCTGTATGCGTTCAGAGCGTCGAATGTTTCTCTGATGTCCTCGAGGAGCGTGTCCTCCACTCGAGTCTTGATGAGGATGTCGTCAACATACACCTGTACGTTCTTGCGAATGAGCTTGGCGAGGCATTTTCGCATGCAGCGCTGATATGTTTCGCCTGCGTTTTTTATCCCGAAGGGCATTGTCGTGTAGAAGTAGACACCGTGAGGTGTGATGAATGCTGTCTTTTCCTCGTCTTCCTTGTTCATCCTGATCTGATTATAGCCCTGAGTAGGCCTCTAAGAAGGAGAGGCGCTGGTAGCCTGCGATGGAGTCCACGATCTGGTCGATACGTGGTAGGGGAAAGTTATCCTTGGGGTAGTGTTTGTTCAACGACATGTAGTCGATGCACACGCGAAGGATGTCAGTGTTTTTCTTCGGGACCAGCACTGGGTTTGCTAACCAACTGATATCTTTATTTCTCTGATGAACTTTGCGGCGAGTATTCTGTTCACTTCTTCTCCAAGTGATTTTTGCTTTAGCTCTGAGAACCGTCGGGTTGTCTGCTTGATAGGCTTGGCGTCTTTGTAGACTTCGAGTGAGTGCTCGGCGAACTCCCTGGGTATCCCTGGCATATCTTAAGGCTGCAAGGCGAAGATTTCCCAGTACTCACGGAGCAGTTCGACGAGCGCGCCTTTCTATGCTGTCGAGAGGGTGGTGGACACCATCGCCGTCTTCGCGGGCTCCATCGGGTGCACTTGATGATTTCGAGTGTCGTTGTTTGTGCTGAACTCGATCTCTGGGGCGTTCTTTTTGGTGAGAGGAATCACGGAGTGGTCCGTGGTTTTTGCTATCTCTTCCAGCTCCTCCTGCATCCCGAAGGATTTGGCGATCTTGCTGAACTCGATGTCGCACTTGTTAGATTTTTTAAAATCGCCGTCGATGGTGATGGTGCCATGTTCCCCAGGTAACTTGAGCTTCAGGTAGGCGTAGTGTTGTACCGTAGTGAATCTGGCAAACACTGTTTGGCCAAGAATAGCGTGGTACTGTGAGGGCTAGTCGACTACTTCGAAGTCGAGGAATTCTCGTCCTTAGTTCCTTCGTTCGCCGAGCACCACTTCTAAGTTGATTGTTCTGAGTGGTCGGACTGCCTTCCCTGGTACTATCCCCTGAAAGGATGTCTCTGATTCCGCGAGTCCGTCCAGGTTCCTGTTCATCCTGTGGAGTGTGTCCGCGTAAATGATGTTGATCCCGCTGTCTCCGTCCATGAACACTCGGGCCAGTTCGTAGTTTCCAATCTGCGCCTGGATAACGAGCGCGACGTGTCCTGGCCATAAACTCGCGGGGGATGGTCCTCTTTGGAGAAAGTTATCGGTTGGTCGGCCATCTTAACATACTCGGGTTTGGACGGTGGAGCTTGGACAGCCATGAATACTTGCCGAGTATTTGTTTTCTGGGCCCTGCGGGACGGGCAGACTTTCTGTATCATCCCCAGGAATCCTGCTGGGTTCGGGTACGCGTTGCCTCCCTGGTTTGCGGCAGGTGGCGCTGGTAGCGCGGCTAGCACTTTGTTTTGGTTCCCTGGTGGAGGTAGGACCTACGGCAGATGGAATCCCTGGTTTCCTCTCCTGGAAGCTGCGAGTAGCCCAGATTGACTACCGCTCTGTTTTTTCTTCGAGAAGGCCTCGTGTATGTCAAGGAACTTTCAGCAATCCTTGAGAAGGTGTGTTGCTTTGGTCTTGCCCGTGCGCTTATCTGTAAATAGATGTAGCGTGCAGTAACCATCGGGGTCCTCCTCGGGAGTTTTATCCTCTGGCTTTGGCTTCCATTCATGATTTCCACGATGTACGCCATCGCGATTTCTCGTGAACTCTGCCGCTACCAGTTCTTCTCGATCGTCGTGATCGTAATGCTTTCTCTTTTTCTTTCGACCTTGACGATCGTCTTCGAGCGCTGGCGAAGATTCCTTTTCATTGCGCACCGAGTCCACTCCGTTGGCCCATCTGTCGGCTATAGCCATCAGTTCTCCGATGGTTTTGGGTGCGGCTCACCCCAGTTCTTCTCTGAAGGCGGTTCGCCGAGCTCCTTTGGCAAAAGCTTCGATTGCGACCTCTTCAAATATGTTTCCCGCCGTATTCCTAATTGTGGTCCATCGCTGGATGTATTCGCGAGTAGACTCACCACTCTTCTGCTTGCAAGCTTGCAGCTCCTCGATGGTCGCGGGTCTTTTATATGTCGTCTGGAAGTTCTTGCAGAATTCGAATGTTAGATCGTCCCATGATCCGTAGCATGCCTTCAGTCATCCATCGAGCCAGCTGCCTGCTGCACCTACAAGATGTAAGTTAAGGTACTGCATAGCTGTGGTCTTGTTCCCACGTTGGCATTTTACTGCCGTGAGGTAATGCGACAACCAGGATTGCGGTTCCAGTGAACCGTTGTATTTTGCCAGTTCCATAGTAAGCTTAAACCTCCTGGCCATTGGCGCCTCACGGATGTTGCGAGTGAAGCATAATGCGACACATGCCTCTTCGTCAAAAGAGGTGGATGGGTAACGTGCGCGGTTCCTGTCCGCTCGGGCCTTGTTGACTTTGTTTTGCACGATGTCAGATCGTGCGTTGTATAGGCTGGTCGCGATCGACCTCCTTCCGCGGCTCCTTGCTGCGGTGTTTCGAGATGTTGCTGTGATGCCGCGGACTGCGATCTCGATCCCTCGGGCTATCATCGCTGCTACTCGGGCTATCACCGCGTCGCCGGGCTTCTTTTCCTCGCAGTGTCTCCGGTGTATGCGGGGTGCTTCATTATCCTTTACCCTTTATTGATCAAATTTTAGAGAGGTTGTCTAAGATAACTTATGTTTTGCTTTCTTGATGGTTATTCTGGGTTTTCTCAAATCGCGGTTAGGAAACAAGATCAAGAGAAAAAAACCTTTACTTGTCCTTATGGTACTCATGCTTATAGACGTATGCCTTTTGGTTTCTGTAATGCTCCTGCTACTTTTCAAAGATGCATGTCTGCTATTTTTCATGGTTTTTGTTAAGAAATTGTGGAAGTATTCATGGACGATTTCTCTGTCTATGGAACTTATTTTGATAATTGTTTGCACAACCTTGATAAAGTTTTGAAGAGACGTGAGAAAACTAATCTTGTTCTTCATTGGGAGATATTCCACTTTATGGTTAATGAAGGAATTGTTCTTGGACGTAAAATTTCTGAAAGAGGTATTGAAGTTGATAGAGATAAAGTGGAAGCCATCGAGAAAATGCCCTGTCCTAGGGACGTTAAAGGTATTCGTAGTGTCTTTGCCATGCTGGTTTTTATAGGAGGTAAATTAAAGATTTCTCTAAAATATCAAAACCTCTTACTAATCTTCTCCAAAAAGATGTACCATTTGTTTTTGATGATGATTGTAAGGAAGCTTTTGAAACTTTAAAGAAGGCTTTAACTACAGCTCCTATTGTTCAACCTCCTGATTAGAATTTACCTTTTGAAATCATGTGTGATGCTAGTGATTTTGCTGTAGGTGCTGTTCTTGGACATCACATAGATAAGAAGTTGAATGTTATTCATTATGTTAGTAAGACTCTTGATGCTGCTCAAAAGAATTATTCTACTACTGAAAAAGAGTTCTTAGCTGTAGTTTTTGCATGTGATAAGTTTAGGCCTTATATTGTTGACTCAAAGGTTACTATTCATACTGATCATGTTGCAATTAGATACCTTATGGAAAAGGAAGATGCTAAGCCTAGGCTTATTAGATGGGTGTTGCATTTACAAGAGTTTGATTTACATATTGTGGATAGGAAGGGTGCTGAAAATCATGTTGCTCATAACTTGTCTAGATTGGAAAACATTACTTTTGATCCTATTCTTGTTAATCATAGTTTTACAAATGAACAATTAGCTGCAATAAAGGTAAAACCCCAAGATAGTCCATGGTATGCTGATTACGCTAACTTTATTGTTTCAAAGTATTTTCCTGCAGCATTTATTGCTCAACAAAGAAGAAAATTATTCTATGATTTGAGGCATCATTTTTGGGATGACCCACATTTTATAAAGAAGGAGTAGATGGTATTATGATAAGATGTGTTCCAGATCAAACAACGTGAAATATTGAAGAAGTGCCATAGTAGTGCTTATGGAGGACATCACGCTGGAGATAGAACCCCACAGAAGGTTCTACAATCAGGTTTCTATTGGCCTACTCTCTTTAAAGATGCACCTAAATTTATTTTATCTTGTGATGAATGTCAAAGAGCAGGGAATATTTATAGACGTAATGAAATTCCTATGAGTTATTCTCTTGCTACTAAACCTTTTGATTGTTGGGGATTTGACTTTAGGGGTCCTTTTCCTCCTTCAAATGGATAAAATCATAGAATTGCCTCGTTACTAAAAGTGCTGATGGAGAAACCTCGTTAAAAATGCTTAAAGATGTTATTTTTCCTAGGTTTGGTGCGCCTAGATATCTTCTGACCGATGGAGGTTCTCATTTTATTCATTGTGGTTTTAGAAAAACCCTTGGTAAATATGATGTTAATCATAGAATTGCCTCAGTTTATCATCCTCAAACTAGTGGGCAAGTAGAATTATCAATAAGAGAAATTAAATGTATCTTGCAAAAGACTGTTAATAAATCTAGGAAAAAAATTGGTCTGATAAGTTGAATGATGCTTCATGGGCTTATAGAACTTCTTATAAAAATCCTATGGTTATGTCTCCCTATAAAATGGTTTATGGAAAATCTTGTCGATTGCCTTTAGAATTAGAACACAAAGCTTATTGGGCAGTGAAAGAATTAAATAAAGATTTTAAAATTGCTGGTAAGAAACGAATGCTTGATTTTAATCATTTAGATGAATGGAGATGTGAAGATTATGAAAATGACAAGCTCTTTAAAGAAAAATTTAAAGAATGACATGATAAAAGAATCCTTAAAAGAGAGTTTCATGTTGGTGAGTAATTTCTATTGTATCGGTCTTGTCTCAGATTTTTTGCAGGAAAATTACTCTCCCGGTCAGAAGGACCTTATATTATTGAAGAAGTGTATCGTTCAGGGGCAATTAAAATTTCTTCCCTCAAGGATAACACTACACAAGTGGTAAATGTACAAAGACTCAAACATTATTTTTCTGGGGATTCCTATGATGAAGATGGCAATGTTATTCAAGCAATGACTCCGGAGAAATTCATCGGAGGGAAGATTCCAGAATATGCAGAGTCGGTTTTGGAATAGGTAACAGTTTTGTTAAGAAAAAGTTAGCGAATTGCCTTTTCAGTTATTAATTATTGATTTTTGGAAAATATGAAAAAATACCGAACCGAAGAGGAGTTGGAGAAGGTGCCCGGAGGCACCACACCACCAGGTAGCGCGGGCCCACCTCTAGACGCGCCAGCCTATGGTGGGGGCACCCTAGAGCCCCTCCCCGACCCGTTTTTGAGCTGGACTTTCTTTTCGTTACGTCTGTTTTTCATATAGGATCCCCCAGATCCCCCGAGGTCCGTATATAGTTTTCTTGTCATGTTTCTGTTTCGAGCTGTTGCTGCCAGTGCCTGTTTTTAGTTTTAGAAGCACCATGGTCTCCGCCAACAACAACAAGGGGACAGGACCGAAGGAAGAAGATCTCCAAGACCGGGAGCCGAACAAGGAGATTGATAGTGGAGCGGAAGGAGATGTAGAAGACCTATGAGTGTGTCCACGCGTCACCATCGCAAGCATTGGAGTGGTTTCAAAACTTCGCAAGACAACGGTGAGGATGAGTACTGGAGGAAATGCCCCACGTCACTGTTTAGCCTGAAGGACACAATTCACACGAGAAGGAAGCTCTCGATCCAAGGAAGCAAGGAAGGAAGACCTCTATGGCCGGGATTCACCAACCGACAAGTAAGCAAACCAAATCGAGCTCAGTGCGGAGGTGATACATAGGCTTATGCATGCATTGGAGGATTTGAAGGAATCAGTTGACAAGCTCATCGCGAAGGATTCACCATCACCATCGAATACCTGATTCTTCATTGGTATTGGCATCCCCTTGGCTTGTTCCAAGCTTCGAGGAGTGCCGCGGTATCACCTTTATCTTTCACTCCATTTTACCTTTTAGTAGAGTCATATCATGAGTAGATAAAATATCATTTAGTATGGTTTGCAGTATGGAAGTGTCACTCCTTAGTTGGTTATCGTTGTATCCTTTGGTTTGAGTTGCCGTAATGAAATTTTAATGAGAAGTTTCATCATCTAATTGTTCTAAGTTATTTTAGTATGCAATTTTTGTTATGTGATTGATCTTGTTATTAGTATGGCATCAATGTTGGAGCTTCAAGAAAATCTAGTTGGTTTTGGCAAACTTAGCATTCGTCATTAGCAACAATACGTGAGACTTAAGTAGAAAAGAGAGAGTTGCATGTAGATATATTATTCCATAATCTTTATTCTTTGTTAGTTCATAAGCTTAGTATTCTCAAATAAGTTTGTTTGCACCTTCAAGGAATATTGAATGATTGGCTTTAACATATATGTTTTTGTTTGTTTTCCTTCAATTGTTATGCTTGCTACCCAACCTTGGTAGCCAAAAACCTGTACTAAGAGGGAATGCTTCTCGTGCAATCCAAACCTTGAGCCCCAAAGCCTTGCCATTTGTGTCCACCATACCTACCTACACGTGGTGTTTAACTGCCACTCCAAGTAAATTGCTCATGTGCTACCTTTAAAACCTTCAAAATTATTCGTGCTTTGTGTTCCTGTTTTTGCTCATGAGGACGTACATAGAGAACCTTTATCTCACTTGTTTATTGGATTTCACACACCTGGACTAGTGGCTTCATCCTCTTATCCAAATGCTAGAAGAGATGGCAGCGGGGTGCCCAGCCCCAAACTAATACACAAATTCTCTTCACTATTTTCTCCCTGATTTATCAGTCAAACATAATCGTGTAAACAAAGGAGAATGAGGGATGACCTTCTACAGTAGTTGCGTCCTTCATAGGGGAGCCGCTCTTGTGAAGTCTAGTTGGCTTGTGACATACTGTATTTTTTGTTTACCATTCGTTGACACTAGCATACACCTCACAGTATTAGACACTCCTCTATGGTTTGTGATTGTTGGCAGGCACCCGAGGATTCGGTTAGGCATGGTTAGTGTAAGATGGATGGGAGGCGTGTCATGCATTTTATATCTCTGTTTATTAAAATAAAAGCTCTAGCACTTGAGTGATCCATGCTTTCCTCTGCGAAGGGCCTATCTTTTACATTTATGTTGAGTCAGTAAACCCATTTCTTTCTGTCTTAAGCAAGAATTTGAATTGATGTGATTCATCCGACTCCATGTTTATTTACTCAATCATGTTTATTATTCTTCCTTGTTTCTACAAATGCTTTTATCTGTTTGAATACCACTTAGAAAGTTACCAATGTTTGCAAAGAGACCTATATAATTCAACACGATAAACTCTGCAATATAGCTCTAGTATAAAAGAGCCTGATCGAAAGATGAGTACACCGTTAATTGTTCTCAGACCAAGAACGAAGTTTGCCTTTACCAATTTTGATTTACTTTTTTCACCATTATTGTTCCTATACTTGTTTCAAGTTTGATCATATGAGAGGAAGTTGCTGTCTAAAATGACTTGTTCTTTCTAGATGATATGCCTCTTGTTCATATTCTATTTCTCGACACCTCACTCCATAAACCTGTGGTCATGTTTACTGAATTCAGTTTCGCTTGGGGACAAGCGAGGTCTAAGCTTAGGGGGAGTTGATAAGTCCATTTTGAATCACCGTTTTATATTTTTATTCTCTATTCTTCATCAATATATTTCATGTTATGATGCATTACTTACGTTATTTTATCTTATTTTGCATGTTTCATAATTTTTGGAGAATAAACACCGGGACCAGAAATCGGATGGAAAAAGCATTGTCGACATACCATATTTCAGAAGATCAGAAGAAGAAGGGGGACATTGTAGATGTCTTAAAAGTTCAGAGGAAGACACCAGCCAGAAGGGGAGCCAGAGGGGGCCACCAGGGGCCCACACCATCGGGTGGCGCGCCCCCTGGCCGCGCCGCCAGGTTGTGTGGCCACGCTGGCCCACCTCTGATCGAGGTATTTCACGTACTTGACCCCCAAGGAACCTAAGCCACATACCTTCATCAAAGAATTATTCCGCCGCCCCCTCGGGGCGGAAAACACCCGAGAGAGAAAAGCTCTCTGGCAGGGAGAAATCGGCCAGGGAAATTCCTCTCCGGAGAGGGGAAATCATCGCCATCGTCACCGTCATCACTCCGGGCATAATCAAGATCGTCATCATCATCATCATCACCACCAGCACCATCACCCTCATCATCCACCGTCATCCCGTTGTAACAATCAGGGGTTTCTATCGTTGTTTCACATTAGATCTCTTTCTCGGTGTGGATTACTTGTTAGTAGTTGATACTTGTGAAATTTATCGGTGTTAGCACTTTATGACCAGATTGTTATCATCCATTATATCACCTCTGATTATGATCCATATGATGTCTAGTTCTTTTAGTTCTTGAGGACATGGGATAAGTCATGATATTAGTAGTGAAGTTATATTCAAGTAATATCTCGTGGTTCGGTATTTAAGTTGTGGTGCTATTCTTCTAGTGGTGTCATGTGAACGTCGACTACATGATACTTCACCTTTATGGGCCTAGGAGGATGCATTGTTTATCCAACTACTAATTATGGGGTTGCCGGAGTGACAGAAACCTAAACCCCCGTTAGGAAACCAATGCACGAGGGAGCGTAGAATCCCGGAGTTTTAAGGATGTGGTTAGATTTATCTTAATTACTTTCTTGTATTTGCGGATGCTTGTGAGGGTTATAATCACAAGTATGTATTAGTCCTAGTTCGGCGATTCATTAGCATAGGTTCACGCACACAACACTTCACGAATCAATGGATATTAATCAACCGTAACGAAGCGAAAGCACTTGACCAAATTCCAATGCGTCCTCGAGAACGTTTGGTAGTCATAAGTAACAAAACCGGCTTGTCCTTTGCTCTCAAAAGGATTGGGCCACTCGCTGCAATATTATGTACTGCTCTTTATTTACTCGCACTTTATTTATCTGCTATATGTATAACAACCAAAAAACCCTTTACTAGTGTTACAGTGAATCCTCTATCCAACCTGCTTGTCAACACCTTCTGCTCCTCGTTGGGTTCGACACTCTTATTTATCAAAAGTACAACGATACACCCCCTATACTTGTGGTTCATCATGTCACCTCTGTGCTTGTGTGCATAACCCTAGATCTTTTGCGTGAGAAGATGGACTGTGCTGGGCTTGGTCTTATCCTGTGCTTTGCTTATTTTTGGACTTGACACTTATATTCCCTGGTACCTTGATGACTTAGCTAATGAGATTTAAGTTGGCTATATCTCTGATATGAACATATGCTTGATGCGTGTTGGGAACCCCAAGAGGAGGGTGTGATGAGCACGGCGGTAGGATTTTCCCCCTTAGTTAAGAACCAGGGTTATCAATCCAGTAGGAGAAAGAGAATCTTTGGAAGGTTGATGCCACTGACGGTGGTGCTGGCGCTTCACCGGTGTCAGCAACAACGTGGAACCTGCACACAACACAACCAAAATACTTTCCCCCAACGGCACAGTGAAGTTGTCAATCTCACAGGTCTTGCTGAAAACAAAGATTAGACGTATAGTGTGGAAAATAGTGTATCCTTGCAGTAAGTAAAGAAAGCAGGAAATTGTTGTGGTTTGTTTAACAGTGTGGAAAATGGACCAGGGTTCATGGGTTCACTAGTGGTGTATCTCCAAAAAATAACATGCTGTGTGAACAAATTACAGCTGGGCAATTGCCAAATAAAGGTTGCACCATAGTGCACATTATAACATGATGATTACTATGATATTTAGTGCGGGCATTACAACAAGATACATAGACCGATATCCATCTGCATCTATGACTAATAATCCACCCTAAAGTTATCATCCGAACCCCCTTAGGTATTAAGTTACAAGCAACAAATAGTTGCATGAAACAAAGTGTGTAATGTAAGCAATGAATATGCACGCGGGTACTCTCACCGCTGTTTTCTCCCTAATGGCAACAACACATCTCCCCCTTCACGTTTCTGTCACTCGAGCAAGGCAACGATGAGGCATGAACCCACTATCAAGCATAAATACTCCCTCTTGGAGTCACTGGTAACTACTTGGCCAGAGAAACCACTAGCAACGGAAAGCATGCAAGATCACAAATAACATACGCAAATACGACTATAATCAACTTGGCTAAAGGTCAATATTCATCGGATCCCAGCAAACACAGCATATAGAATTACATAAGATCAATCTCGATCATGATAGGCAGCTCACGAGATCTAAACATAGAGGCATATGAGGAGGAGACAACCATCTACCTACTGCTATGGACCCGTAGTCTAGGGATGAACTACTCACGCATCACTACGGAGGCATGCATTGTGATGTAGAAGCCTCCGGTGATGATTTCCTCACCGGAAGGGTGCCGGAAAATAGCTCCAGAACCCCCCCTGATCTAGGGTTGAGGACAACGGCGGCTGTGGAACTTTTTCTGGATTTTTGATCAGGTGCTTAGGGTTTTCCATCCGGAGGATTAAATAGGAAAAATGGCAGAGGCGGTGGAGGTCCAGGGCCCACACCACCCCCTGGCGCGGCCAAGGGGGACCACGCCACCCTATGGTGTGGGCCCCGTGATGCCCCTCTTTGTCTCCTCTTCGGTCTTCTGGATGCTTCCGGGGAAAATAGGACTTCCGGGCTTCGAACTTTCCAATTCCGAGAATATTTGTAGAACAACTTTTCTGAAACTAAAAACAACAAAAAACAGGGAACTCTCTCTGTGGCATCTTGTCAATAGGTTAGTCCGGAAAATCGATAAAAATGACATAAAGAAGGGAGAAAGCATGTAGCGATTGGTATAATATCATCATGGAGCATCCGAATTTAGGGATACGTTTATGACGTATCAAGCATCCACAAGCTTAGTTCCTGCTCGTCCTCGAGTAGGTAAACAATAAAAGAATAATTTCTAAGGTGACATGCTACTAACATAAACTTGATCAATCTAATGTAAAAGCATATGCCCGCCGAGATCATAAAACTTTAAACACAGGCATGATAAATAAAACTTTAATAATAAAGCATAGCAATTACTTTGCATCACGAAGGGTAACTTAAACAAAGGATCATGAATAATAATGCAAAGAAAGGTAAACGTTTGTTTCAAATATAGAGAAAGCATGGCAAAGTGATATTTCGATAGTCCTTAAGAGTGGGGCAAAACATAAATGCCAGGACACTTTCAAAGTTCAAGAGGAAGACTGGAACAAATAATTTAAGAACAAATGATATCACATCATGAAGTAATTATTGATGTTTATGGGACAAATGCACATAGAACTCAGAATGGCAAAAATGCTCTCTCAACTGTGCATAAAGTTAGAGGATGGAGACTCAACATAAAAGTAAAAGAAATACCCTTCGCAGAGGGAAGCAGGGATCACTCATGTGCTAGAGATTTTTATTTTATAAATCAGAGGTATTAAAAGCTTGACATTTGTGGAGGAATGTCTATATTTTAGGAGGGGTGTATGCTAGTGTCAACGAATGGTAAACAAATAATACAGTACGTCACAAGCCAACTGGATTCACAAGATCGGCTCCCATGGTGAAGGACGCAACTGGTGTAGAAGGTCATCCCTCTTTCTCTTTTGTTTACAGAATTATGCTTTGACTGATATGATCAGGGGCAAAAATAGTGAAGAGAATTTGTTTGTATAATTTGGGGCTGGGCACCCTGCTGCCAGCTCTTCTATCATTTGGATAAGCGGATGAAGCCACTAGTCCAGGGTGTGAAATCCAATCAACAAGTGAGATAAAGATTATATATTGACTTCCTCATGAGCAAAAACAAGAACACAAAGCGGAATAATTTTGAAGGTTTTAAAGGTAACACATGAGAAATTTTCTTTGGAATGGCAGTTAAATACCACATGTAGGTAGGTATGGTGTACACAATGGGAAAAACTTTGGTTTAAGGGAGTTTGGATGCACGAGTAGAGCTCATACTCAGTACAGGTGGAGGCTAGCAAAAGATTGGGAGCGACAAATCAAGACAGCATAAGAGCCATAATCATGGATAGCGACATAAGCATCATTAATTAAAACATAAGCAGTATCACAAGTTCAAAACTAAGTGGTCATGGAGGATATTCGTGACTGGCTTGTAGTCATAAACATGGTGTGAGCATGCGCCAAGTCAACCAAATAAAACATTCGAAAGAGAATACCATATATTGATGCTTTACTATGACAAGAACAACTCATGAATCTTTCAATACATATGAAACACTCTCAGATATTTGAGGATAATCATGCTACTCAATAAACACAAGGATTTACAGCTAAAATAACATTTAGCATGGCATGAAAAATTTCAAGCCACGGTCTATACAAGCTTCTGCTAGTACTGTTATAAATTCTACTTCAAGAAGCAGTTTTCTTTCTCCCAACAAGCACCATTCAAAACATGCTTTAACAAAAATACTATTTATGATAAAGAAAGAAAACATGAGAGTACTCAAATAACTCTACTAAAAATAACATATCTGATAAGAGATGCATGCAAAACAGGAGCTAAATAAATGTAGCAGCCAAACAGAGACTAAGAATACAACGTATTCTCATGAAAAAACGGAGCGTGTCACTCTCCATTAAAAGAATGCTGGGATCCAACCAAGCTTATTATGAAAGTAAAAACAAACTCAAAACAAATTGAAAACAAAAATAAAAGAAGCTCCAAGTAAAGCACATAAGATGCGACCGAATAAAAATATAGTTTCACTAGAAGTGACCTGATAATTTGTTGATGAAGAATGGGATGTCTTGGGCATCCCCAAGCTTAGACGCTTGAGTCTTCTTGGAATTTTCTGGGATGTACCACAGGGGAATCCCCAAGCTTAGGCTTTTCACTCTTGGCCCTTGAAAACTTCCTTCACACCAAAATTCTCACAATCTTCATTAGCAACGTTAGTGCAATCGAAATAATAAACTCACATGGTTCAGTTTCGACACAAGACTAGCAATCAAACACATATTATCTACTGTCACAACTAATTTTAAAACTCTTTCTCTCAAAAGAACAACAAAATAAAGAGATTAAGATGCAAATGCAATAATTGGCACAAATCTGTCAAAACAGAACACCAGGCAGAGATCGACTTTTTCGAAAATCTTATGTTTCTCAAACTAAAAAGTGTTCAACTGATAAAAGTTGCGTATACAACTCAGGATTAAGCATAAAACATCTCAGGTCATTTTGAATTTTCTGTGATTTGTAACGGAATTAACAGTGGACAACAGAAATCTGTTTTTTGTGCAGAAATCCGAAATTTAGTGTCAACTTTCCACTAGAGGATTTACTTGGCTCAACAAAAACTCAAAAGAAAAGATACAGCAGGGTTGATATGGAAATATACAGCACCCAGGTGCAAATCACACAAAATAAAACAAAAGGAAAACTGAATGAAAACAGAGAAAAAAAACGGGTTGTCTCCCGGTAGCGCTTTTCTTTAACGCCTTTCAGCTTGGCCTAAAATGGCAACTCAAGTATTTTCAAGTGAAGAGGCATCAACATCATATTTTGCTCTAATAATAGAGTCAAAAGGTAGCTTCATATTATTTCTAGGAAAGTATTCTAAACCTTTCTTGAGGGGAAGTTGATATTTAATACTCCCCTCTTTCATGTCAATAATAGCACCAACAGTTCTAATAAAAGGTCTTCCCAAAACAATAGGACAAGAAGCATTGCATTCAATATTCATAACAACAAAATCAACAGGGGAAAGGTTATTATTAACCATAATGAGAACGTCATCAATTCTACCAAGAGGTTTCTTCTTAGCATTATCAGCAAGATGAACATCCAAATAACAATGTTCTAACAGTGGTAAATCAAGAATATCATAGAGCTTTTGAGGAATAACAGAGATACTAGAACCAAGATCACACAAAGCATCGCAATAAAAATCATTTAGTTTTATCTTAATGATAGGATCCCAATCATCATCTAATTTTCTAGGGATAGATGTCTCAAGTTTCAACTTTTCTTCCCTAACTTTCATGCGAGCATTGGTAATATGTTTAGTAAAGGACATATTCATGGCACTAGCATTGGGACTTCTAGAAAGATTTTGTAGAAACATAATAACTTCAGAGATATTGCAATCATCAAAATCAATATTATTATCATCAAAAGTAATTGAACCATTATCTCCTACATCTTTAAAAATTTCAGCACTTTTATCAGAAGCAATTTCAGTAGTTTGAGGCAATTTAGCACGTTTTACCAAAGGAGTATAGACTTTATTAACACCAACTACTTTACCATTCATAGTAGGAGGTTTACTAGAACTTGGAACTTCAGTTTTACTAGTGGTTATGATAGTACAAACTCTAGCAATATTATTCTTTCTAGCCAATTCATCTTCTCTTTCCCACCTAGCACGTAATTCAGCCATGAATCTAACATTATTATCTATCTGAACTTGGATGCCATTCAAAGTTTTGTTTTGTTTAACATCTTGTGGAAAAACCTTCAGTTTTAGAAAATCAACATCAGTAGCAAGGATATCTACTTTAGAGGCAAGAACATCTATTTTTACCAAGCTTTTCCTCAATAGATTTATTAAAATCAGTTTGTGCGCTAATAAATTCTCTAATCATGTTTTAAAGATCAGAGGTAGAGCTTTTATTATTACTGTAGGAGTTTCCATAAGAATTACAATAAACATTATTAGGTGGATAGGGCTTGTAATTGTTTACCAAAATTATTTATATAAGCATTGTTGTTAAAATTATTATTTCTAATAAAGTCTACATCAACATGCTCTTCTTGAGCAACCAAAGAGGCTAAAGGAACATTATTTGGATCAACTTGGGATTTACCATTAACAATCATAGACATAATAGCATCAAGCCTTTCACTCAAAGAGGAGGTTTCCTCAACAGAATTTACCTTCTTACCTTGTGGAGCTCTCTAAGTGTGACACTCTGAATAATTTATCATCATATCATCAAGAAGCTTTGTTGCATTGCCCAAAGTGATGGACATAAAGGTACCTCCAGCAGCTGAATCCAATAGGTTCCTTGAGGAAAAATTCAACCCTGCATAAAAAGTTTGTATAATCATCCAAGTAGTCAGTCCATGAGTGGGACAATTCTTCACCATAGTTTTATTCTTTCCCAAGATTTAGCAACATGTTCATTATAAAATTGTTTAAAATTCATTATGTCACTTGTTAGGGATATAATCTTAGCAGGAGGATAATATTTTCCAATGAAAGCATCTTTAAACTTAGTCCATGAATCAATACTATATCTAGGCAAAGATAGCAACCATTCTTTAGCTCTTCCCCTCAAAGAGAAAGGAAATAATTTCAGTTTAGTAATATCTCCATCTAGATCTTTATATTTTTGCATCTCACATAGTTTAACAAAATTATTAAGGTGGGCAGCAGCATCATCAATACTAATACCAGAAAATTGTTCTTTCATCACAAGATTTAATAAATAAGGTTTAATCTCATAGAAAGCAGCAGTAGGAGTAGGTGGATCAATAGGTGTGCAAATAAAATCATTGTTGTTTGTGCTAGTGAAGTCACACAACTTCGTATTCTCAGAGGAACTCATTTTAGCAGAATAAGAGCTAGCAAATAAATAACAACTATGAAGTAAACTAATTTTTTTGTGTTTTCAATATAGAGAAGGAAAAAAAGACAAAAATAAAAACAAGACAATAAAAAAAATAAAGAGGTTGAGAGTGAGAGACTCCCCTTGCCAGAAGACTTCCTTCTCCTCGGTAACGGCGCCATAAAAATACTTAATGCATGTTGGGAACCCCAAGGAGGAGGGTGTGATGAGCACAAAGGTAGGAGTTTTCCCCTTAGTTAAGAACCAGGGTTATCAATCCAGTAGGAGAAAGAGAATCTTCGGAAGGTTGATGCCACTGACGGTGGTGCTGACGCTTCACCGGTGTCAGAACAACGTGGAACCTGCACAAAACAAAACCAAAATACTTTGTCCCAACGGTACAGTGAGGCTGTCAATCTCACCGGTCTTGCTGAAAACAAAGATTAGACGTATAGTGTGGAAAACATTGTATGATTGCAGTAAGAAAATAAAGGAGGAAATTGTTGTGGTTTGTTTAACAATGTGGAAAATGGACCGGGGTTCATAGGTTCACTAGTGGTGTCTCTCCATAAAAATAACATGCTGGGTGAACAAATTACATCTGGGAAACTGACAAATAAAGGTTGCACCGTAGTGCACACTATAACATGATAATTACTATGATATTTAGTGCGGGCATTACAACAAGATACATAGACCGACACCCATCCGCATCTATGACTAATAATCCACCCTCAGGTTATCATCCGAACCCCCTTAGGTATTAAGTTGCAAGCAACAGATAATTGCATTAAACAAAGTGTGTAATGTAAGCAATGATTATGCACGCGGGCACTCTCACCGCTGTTTTCTCCCTAATGGCAACAACACATCCTCCCCCTTCACGTTTCTGTCACTCGAGCAAGGCAACGAGGAGGCATGAACCCACTATCAAGCATAAATACTCCCTCTTGGAGTCACTGGCAACTACTTGGCCAGAGAAACCACTAGCAACGGAAAGCATGCAAGATCACAAATAACATACGCAATAAAGACTATAATCAACTTGGCGTAAGGTCAATATTCATCGGATCCCAGCAAACACAACATATAGAATTACATAAGATCAATCTCGATAATGATAGTCAGCTCACGAGATCTAAACATGGAGGCATATGAGGAGGAGACAACCATCTAGCTACTGCTATGGACCCGTAGTCCAGGGATGAACTACTCACGCATCACTCCGGAGGCAGGCATGGTGATGTAGAAGCCTCCGGTGATGATTTCCTTTCTGACATGATGCTGGAAAACAGCTCCAGAACCCTTCTGATCTAGGGTTGACGACGACGGCGGCTGCGGAACTTTTTCGGGATTTTTGATTAGGTGCTTAGGGTTTTCCATCCGGGGGGATTAAATAGGCGAAAGGGCATAGGCGGTGGAGGTTCAGGGGCCTGCCTCTCTTCGTCTCCTCTTCGGTCTTCTGGATGCTTCCGGGGAAAATAGGACTTCCGGGCTTCGAACTTTCCAATTCCGAGAATATTTCCAGAACAACTTTTCTGAAACTAAAAACAGCAGAAAACAGGGAACTGGTTCTGTGGCATCTTATCAATAGGTTAGTCCGGAAAATCGATAAAGTGACATAAATAAGGGAGAAAACATGTAGCAATTGGCATAATATCATCATGGAGCATCAACAATTAGGGATACGTTTATGACGTATCAATGCTTAACTTGACTAAGCCTAAATCGATGATGCGATTAGCAATGCACCTCACTGCCTAGTTAAGAGTACTAATCCCCTCCACCTCACTTTTACTTTTATTTGCTTTTCTTGTTTATTTTGTGGGGAAATTTTGGGAGATCAATTGGATACTTGAAGATTTGCAAGGATTAGATTAGGACTTTCACTTTTGTAAATGGCAACTTGTAATTTCTATTTATTGGATTATGTAATGACTTTGTACTATTATTAATTATGAATAGAGCTTATTGTTTTTCTTTTGTAATTATTCTTAATTAATTTGAATTGAATAAAGATTTGATTTAGTAAATGTTTCAAACTTAATTAATAACTAATTATTCAAATTAACTACTTAAATAAGTTGAATTCAAATTTCAAATACAGATCATATTTTGTTTCAAATTTTGAATTGAACTCTCAAATCAAACAACACTGAAAGGTCATGTCGATATTCCTTCCACTCTCCTTCCCTCTTCGACTCTAAACCCCAAGTCAGATAGTCGACGAATCTCTGATTACTCTAGGGTTTAGGGATTTGCAAAAAGATCTCTAACTACCCCTTCTAGTGTTATATAGCCTTAGGGTCAATTACCAATTTCTTCGCGTATAATTTTACCTAATGAAACTCAAGTGTTTAATGCCCTCAGAAATTTAACTTCTTTTTTCGGTTAACAAGATAATGCTCAAATATAGATTGTCTAGATTATGCAACTAGGTGAACAGTCCTATATGGTGAGCAAATACTACTAGCACTAGATATTAATTCAACTAATCTAGTATCAACAAGTAAAGGTAAGTTGAGGAATAACCGAACACAATGACGTAGAGAGGTATCCTGAAGTTCACTTCCCAATAGAAGCTAGTCTCCATTGGAGCGGTGCGGTGCCACGAAAGTGGAACACCTAGTAGTTGTCAAATGACACACCGTATCTCTTTCGAGTCCTTCCGCCTATGTGGAGAGGCTCGAATCACTATGTTGTCGTTGAGGTAGAAAACTAGAACCTTTACAAGGGTGAGGCACACATCACAACTTTGGAGGGTCCTCACCAAATCCCGAGAGCCACCAAGACTCCGGCAAACAGATCCACGGGCTCCAAAGCTTCAGGGACTACAACAAGGCTCCATGCTCCGATGAGCTAAGAGAAACAAGTTTCTTGGCTCCAATGAATTAATAACTACAAGATCCCTAGGGGGTGAGTGGGGTAGTAACAAATCGGTAGGGTGGAACTGTAGATCTAGGGTGTCTCCACCAAATTCCAAAAGATCAAGAGCTTTGGTTGGGTATTTAGGGAGATGCTTGAGCTCGATGGTCAACAATGGTGGATAGAGAAAGTTTATTTGACACCTTCTAAAGGTAGGGGAAGACCCCTATTTATAGTGGAGGGGGAAAGTGGTCCTTGAGAGCGTTTTCTATCTTGCGAGGAAGCCCGGCCTAGGATGCCGGCCATGCCGGCCTGGTCGTAGAGGGGAGGCCGGCAGGAAACAGATCGCCCCGGCCTGGAACGCCAGCGAGGCCGGTTGGAACCCGGCCTAGGGCCGGTAGCCCCCCTTCCCCCACCTCAGCCTGGAGCATGCGCGAGGCCGGCTGGAATCCGGCCTGGGGCCAGCGTGGCAGCTGCCTTAGGCCGGGACCCTGCCCGAACCCCCCGGCTTTACAGCCCGGCTAGGCAGTTTCCCCCTCATTTTTCTCCTTCCTTCTTTCTTACTTTTTTTGATATCTTCATCGATGATTGTCAAATCAGTAGAGTTCGTAGCACACTTATTTTTTACTTTTATCCACTTTAAAAGACCCTAGGTTTTCATTGTCATACATTACATGCTTAGGGAAAATATTAGATCTTCCGTGTGTTATGATCAAATACCAAAGTAAGATTAAGGGAAATATATCCTTTTAGTATGTGCCCTCTTCGTGGCAGTCAAACTGTCCTGGTGCGTCGGTGATGATTGTGCGCGGTGGACCCCGTAGATGACATGGCTGATGATTTGATGGGTGTGTAAGCATTTACGCTCTAGAAGGTATGGCTTGGAGATTGAGGGTATCTGAGTTGGTTAAGATGTTGTTGCTGACGATCAGCTACAGGATCTTGATGGCATACACGTTTGAGACAGTGAACGGGTTTGTCAACCACGTTTTGATGTTGATAGACCATCTATCCGTGGATGGCAACAATTCCACCATCTTTTCGCCGAGGCTATTGATTAGCCGGTTAAGCACTCCGGCTCCTTCACATTGATAGGGATGTTGTCGAAACTTAGCGTGCGTAGATAGCCACACTCCGACCATGTTCTACCATAGGTGTGATGCTAACACGTGAAACGCATCCACACTTAGAACGATGGATAGGTGTAGAGGACAGTTCACAGTTGTCGGTGGACTTGAACTGCACGAAGAATTTAGAGGGCGACACGCACACCTCGACAAGTATTTCTCACGCCTCATGCAACATTGAGAGCCAAGCCTTGACACCATGTCGTTTGGCTTTACTGGTGACCATGACCCAAGCACGATCATGAAGAGAACGTAACCACGTAATTGTTGTTCCTGAGGCACCATCCCAAGGGTGCGAGACAACATGCATGCCCTTGAGGCCAGTCGCAGCTCCAGCACCGCGCTTCCACAACAGCTCGAGGAAGTGTTTGCATCCGCCCATCAAGTCGATGAGGAGTTTGCCACTTATCCAATTGGTTAATGAGGAATATTAGGTGAGAATGTGAATAATTGCAAGCAAATAGTGAAGATGGGAAACAAATAGGAGATAAGGAAACAATGCATGTTCCTCCGCCCTTCCTTCCGCCTTGAGGAATGGGAAGCGCCATGCGTAGGGAGCCCTAGCTCCCCATTTTTTAGGTCACCTCCATCCATCGGTAGATTACAATCTAACGCACCAAAATCAATCTATGGAAGATTTTCATTTTAGTCCTCTGACTTTTTAAGAATATAACCCGCACCCCACATCAGTCTCACTTAAACTAAAGGGTATATTATGTTGCCCTCGGTCTAATTCATATTTACAGAAAAAATGCCATTGCGGTGATTTTTCTCTGATTATTCCAACAATTTCACGAGTATTGCAACAAAAAAAACCTTGTCTCGTGTATAAAAAATGTAGTATTGCAACAAATAGTCGTAATTTTTTTTTAATTAGTAATGCTAAAAAATAGTTAAACAACATTTTTTAGCTATAGATAGCTTTGCAACAAAAACCGATAACACATTCAACAAAAATCGCAACCTATTACAACAAAAAAAAAACATGTGTTTTGCAATTTAAAAAGTGGGGTGTTTGTTGCTCAAGATTCGTTTGCAACAAAAATCATCAAATATTTCAACAAAAATCACACCCTATTGCAACAAAAAAAAATATTTGCATCAGTTAAAAATTTGGTAAGCAACAAAATGATTTTCCATCGATTCAGTTGCAAAAAAAATTCATCACCCATTTCAACAAGAATAAATTAGCAACAAAAAATCACGTGTTTACAACATGTGATGGGGCAATAAAGCACATCTTTTCGAATGAATTTAAAAAAAACATGTATTTTCTAGAAAAATCATCCAAAAAATCATTCCAACATCTCGCTTGTGCTTTCTCAACAGAGTACGTACGAAATTGTTACAAAATTTAAAGACGTACGTAACGTTGATCGAAATAGTAAAATTATTTAGCGTACATATGGCTACATGTGGTTATTATGTTGGGCTGGAGAAAAAATATTGTGACAGGAAAACTGTGCCAAAAAACATAATTGATGCTAATTAGGCTTGCAAACACATAGGATGGCCAAAAGTGGGCTGCCCTCGCTCGCGCAGCGAGCGACCTAAAACCCCATCCGTTAGGCCGACGGATAATAAGAATTTTCCTTGAGGAATATATCCAATGGAATCATCTCCAGGGAAACTGGATCGCTCTTCCCTCCTCTCAACATGACACTGTCACTCGGGCACTTGAGCCATCTAGAAATGGCTCCGTCTCCTATCTTTACATGAAGATGGTTCGGGCCTGAATGGCTAGATAAGAAATTTTATTTGGATATTTTTTCTGTCATGTGGTGGGGTTTATGGAACATTCGTAACAAGTTATCTATCAAGACGATCTTTACACGCCATCCTGCTGACTGTTTTTTCAAAATTGGCCTTCTCTTGCAGCAATACTGGCCACTGTCCAAGCCCGATGAACATGTTATCATTCACCTGGTCGTCTACGAGCTCCGCCAACTCTACCGTATTTCTAAGACCAACAATTAGCTATTTTGCTTTCTTAGGCGTGCTGTCACCAACTATCCTTAGAGTAAGGGTTGTATTATTGTGGCTTGTGTGACCTACGGAACTACATGCTTTATTAATTTAAATCTAGTCATCTAATGCCTTCTACCTAAAAAAAGGCTTGTGCTTCAGTTATTCGAGCCCCATGGCGCAACGGCTCAGGCAATTGCTAGTGCTTGTCGTAGCACACTGGTTTCCTCGCTCGGTGCGTTGTGCATTCGTCTAGTGAACACGACTTTTACTCTGTTTTATTTGAGTCAACACAAATGATTGTGGTGTAGTGTTTTTTCTGTTTGCTACATACATGGCTTATATAGTTTTAGTTTTAGTGTATTAGTGCAATAAATTATGCAAGCTGGTGAGATTATGAAAAATATGAACAACGAATACACAGCAATAAACCATTTTATTAACAACCCTTTCATTAAGTGCACCATTTAGCTAATGAAGGAAGAGGAGCTTACACAAAAGAGCATAAAATGTAAGAACATGTTTCTCCTTACACTTGACAAAAAACACAAAATAAACTAAACATGATACCTAAATACACCATGGAAACGGTGCGCTCCTGCTGGCTCGCCAATCTAAAGATCCCACTCCTCCCCCGCCTCCTCGTGTACAATCCTCAGACGGCACCGGCTCCTAAAAGTGCTAGAGGTGGACTCATAGAGGAGTCTAGACGACCAAACTACGCCAATGAGGCAGCAATGTAGCCGCAGCTGAATCCGTTGAGATGAAGAGGCATGAGACAACATTATTTGCGAGATCGGCGCCATCGCCAAAATCAACAAGGTGTCGCCGTGTATCCTCTTCTTCTCTAATTGGGGAGGAAATAGCGCGCTCTGGTGCATTCTCTGATCGGGCCCGCCTGTCGGCCGCTGACCCTTTATTTCCCGATCGCTATGCCTGCTTTGTGGGCCGCTCGCCGTGTCGGTTCGGTGTGCTGCACATGTGTGCTCCTCGGTCCTATATGCCGGTTCGCATGAGTGGAGTTTCTTCTCCGCCTGGTCGTCTCCTCCTCTTTCGACTTCTCTGACTACGGCCGAAAGATGCCGGCGACGACATAGAAGGTAAGCCGTCCCGCCTTCCTCCTCTTCCTTGCCGTCTCCTCCCTAGCCCTTCTCCTCCTTGACCTCCTATTCATAGCCCTCGTCCACCGCTCTAGCAGGACACTCTAAACCCTAGATCGACGGGAATCACCAGGCCGGCGGCGAGAGGGGGAACGGCGACGACAGCTTACTGGGAGACCGAGGATGTCCACCTGCATCTCCCTAGCTATCTTATTCTCTGCTGAACCACACCCCACATCTCGTCAGCTTTAGCCCTGTATACAAATGCACTATGTTGATGCGATATTATTTGACTCGGGAATTCTCATCTTATCCAAAGTGCTTAGACCTATAAGCAATATAAATATACAGTATGTTCATACGACATTGTTTGACTCTGGAGTTCAGTACTTATCCAAAGTGTCACAAATCTGAATTGTCATTAGTACTGTATAATTTCACTCTATAGATCACCCGTTAGATTCCTATGTTCCAGCATGTTTCGTTTACCATTCAGGAAATCAACACGTCATTACCAGTATAAAATGAGTAGATGCTGCTCTAGATTTTCTTTTTCAATAGAAAAACGGATATGCTGTATCATTATCCCAATGTATAAAACTGCATAAGATCATTTTTCTGGTTGAGATTACTGTATTGGAGTTATCTAGGTGAATGCTCTGCTGGTGTATTGGTTCACTTGATTTTAATAGTTCTGGGCGCTCCTATAAATGTTTATGCTAACAAGCACAAGGAAATGCCAGATCGACTTATTGACATGCTAATCAGCAACCACAGGTTCGACTTATTGACATGCTAATCAGCAACCACAAGTAAGAGTGATGGTGTATTTTTTCCTATACATTTTGCTATCTATGATCAGAAATCTCACTTGAAGTGTTGAACTATGAACTCATTGCTTATGACTTATCAGCGATTGGACTATATCCTTTTGCTTGGTGTTATCACGTAATTTGTTTCTCAAGTAGGTCATGTTATTGGTACTGTATGGAAAGTACAAACAACATTGTCCCCCCTTTCTGTTGGATTTCAACTCACTTGCACATTGCACAATTTGCAACTGCATCTTCATGTATTTTGTGTTTCAATTCAATTGCAACATTTTGTATTTATAGGTACTCCCTCCGTCCACTTTTATAAGGCTCACTTCTTACTATTGAAATGCTAAGAAGTGAGCCTTATAAAAGTGGACGGAGGGAGTAGTAAATTGCCTAAGTGTGTTTGCAGGTTACACCTTTTCTACTATAATCATCCCCAAAAGTCACTGTAGCAAGTACTTGTACCGAACCCACATTCCTAGAACGGTTAGGCAGTCCAGCAAGCAGCAGAGTGGGTACCTCTTGCAGGCTTATGATAGCCTATCAGTAAGTGTTACCTCAGACATAAATGCAGATGATTCTGTACTGGAGCAACTCTTTCTCAACCTTTCTAAAACTGTCCTAATTTTTACAGGAAAGTATATATCTTGAATATATGATAGGTCTAAAAATTGCACCCACACCACTGCTAACAATAGCTGGTTAGCACACTCCACTCCGGTCACCCTCTCCTCCTTGTACCGGCGCTCGGGCTGCTCTCTCTCCAAGTCGACGCCCCCTCTGCTTCCCCAACACTCACCTCCTAAAGTGTGTTTTCTACACAAATTCAAGGCAAGGTTGGCCCGCCTAGGAAGTGTCAGATAGTTTAAGAAGCCGGGTCTGTTGCAAAACCTACTTCCTGGCGAGAAACAGCGGTGCCAACAAGGGTGACAACATGGTGGCACTGGTAAAGAAAGTGAAACTGGAGGGGAAGGGTGCGGTGCCCAATGGATCTACAGGAATATCTGCCATCTGGTTAGGTTTAGGTTTGTACTTGAGCTGGCTTGAAATGGTTCCTGTTGGGGTTACTTACATAATTGTGATGAAATTGTAGATTAGGCACTAATATGAAGCCGATTTCGTTCCAGATGTCTGCTTGTGCCCGTTGATCTATGAAAGGGTCTGAGTAGTCAGTTACTTGATGTGAAAGTATCTAGATTAATCTTGTATTCAAGTGAACTTGGTTCGAACTAGACTCGATATCGATTATTTTCTTTGACATAGCTTCGGAAGAACGAACCAGTTGACTCAACTCAATACAATTCTTCTTCTGAAGTTTAAGAGCAAGTTAGCGGCAATTTTGGTAAATATTTTGTTATCTGTACCATAAAGTGGATTGTTTGGTTCAATTGGTGATCTATTAATTGTTAAACATAGAAAATATAATTTTTAACAGAGATTGTTGTTTTGGTTATGCTGAAATTGTTGGGATTATTGCTGAAAGGCAGCCACTTCCAATCAAAATGATGTATGATGTGCGCCCACCACATCTTAAGCCTTTTCCTTTTATTGGATGTTGTCCTATGGTATAAATACAAATTCTACAATTTTATTGTTGTGTTGCAGGCGCACCGATATTCAGTGCAAGAATGTTGCTGCATCGGGTTTTAGTATAGTGTTGGAGGAGCATGTAGAGAGGTATTAATTTCCATGTATATTTTCTTTCCCGCCAATCATGTATAGTCGTCCCTTATTTTAGTTCTGAAAGAAAATTCATGCCAAGGGTATTGAGTAAAGGAATTTGCAGGAAAGCCCTAAGGCGACAACTGTTTTAATAATATGTATGAAAAAAATTTAGTTGTTCTCCTGTATATGATGTCAAGTGACATCACAAAAATTTCGACAGCCCCATTGTGCTAGCTATGAATTCACAAATTCGACCCAATAAAAACTGAATAATGACCTCACTAGGCTAATTTATCACTCATTGTTCGGTTTTGACATCCCAGGTCGTCAATCCTAGATGAATAGTTGTCAAGGAATCTTGCATAACTATTGACTAGCTATATGTTACAAGTATGGTACCTTTTCTTTTTGAGCTAGACTTTCTTAGTTGATGGTTCCTGGGATATGAGAAATTGTCAAACGTGTTTGCGCCTTTGTGTAAGCCCTTAAGAAATCCTTCTTACGAAGACTCTTTAGTCTGGTAAGAAAATCAATCTAAAACAGTGAAATAAAATGGTATGCGAATTGTGATATGTAAAGCTATATAAAATATTTATGCTGATATTATATGATTGTTGTGTAAATCAGCAAGTTAGCTATACCCATCTTCATACCCAGCTTCATGTGAACCCATTAATCAATACGGTTTTTCGTGCACAAAATATGTTTAATTATTTGCTTGGCTTTTTTTCTTGCACGCTTTTCATGTATAGATCGCTTGGAATAACTTTGCTTTTGCACAGGTTCTAACTCCACTGAATCTTCTTATCAACACCCGAAGATAGATAAAAGACCGTTGTGTATATCCTGCATGGATGAGACCTGCAGCTCAGATAGGCAGTGTAGGAATGGCTCGTAGCATGCTCTCCTTGTTGCCAAGCTTAATTCTCAGATTTGGAAAATCTCCCTTATGTTAATGAACCATGTAGGGTTCAAATATCCACTACCACGGTTGATTTTTGAACTACTAATTCAAGTGCATTTGCATTATGACTGTATGGTTTCTTATGTGAACATAAACTAAGGTCGTTATTGCTTTCCTCTCCATGTTGACTGGGGAGTGAGGTTGAGATATTTATGTCTAATATATTCACATATAAGTTGCTTCCAGTTCGCTGAGTTGTACTCAAAATTACCATCTCTGTATCTAATTGATACTTAAATCATATAAACAAGTGATGTGATAGCCCTCAGTTTACATCTATTGTCAGTATTTAAGACACAGTTCGAATGATGGGTCCACTAGTAGGAAAAGGCCTATCTGTGGCGCACCAAATTAGGATTCTGTGGCGCACCTAGGGGACGGAGGGGTGCGCCACAGAATACACGCCATAAAAATTATTTCTGTGGCGCACCGTGGCCGTGCGCCACAGAAATGTCAATTTTGTGGCGCACCTCAGCCGTGCGCCACATAATTTTTTTTTTGAATTTCAAAAAAAAAAGGCGGCCAGATCTGGTCGTGGGAATTTTTCGAAATTTCGAAATTTCGCCGGATTTCGTCGGATGCTCGCCGGAGTTGGTGGGTGGAGGATGGGGGTCACCGGAGTTGGTGGGGAGGAGAAGGAGAAGCTCGCCGGAGGTGGTGGTGGTGGTGGTGGTGGAGGAGGAGGAGGAGAGATGGTGGTGGTGGAGGAGGAGGAGGAGAGATGGTGGTGGTGGAGGAGGAGGAGGAGGAGGAGGAGGAGAGGTGGTGGTGGAGGAGAAGAAGGAGGCGGAGGAGAGGTGGTGGTGGAGGAGGAGGAGGAGCTCGCCGGAGGTGGTGATGGTGGTGGAGGAGGAGGAGGATTTCGCCGGAGGTGGTGGTGGTGGTGGAGGAGAAGGGGTGGTGGTGGTGGAGGAGGAGGAGAGGTGGTGGTGGTGGTGGTGGTGGTGGTGGAGGAGGAGAGGTGGAGAAGAGGAGAGAAGTGGAGAGGTAGAAGATGATAAGTGGAGGAGAAGTGGAGGGGAGGGAGAAGAGAGGGAGGAGGTAGAAGAGGAGAGTGGAGGGGAGGAGGCAGGATTTCGAATCCTGCCTCCACAATTCTGAAGCGCACCAAATGAGGGGGTGCGCCACAGAATTTTATTTTCTTTTTTTTTATTTTCTAGACAAAATCTTAAAACGGCCACAACTTTTGTTCCTTTTGGAATTTGGCGATTCTAAAAAAAAGCTCACAGGTCGGAGTACATGCGTGCGCGGCCGCCCCCGCCACACTGCTCCTCCTCCTCCCCGCCGTCCCCGCCATAACACTCGCCTCTCTCCTTCACCACCTGCGCGATGGATCCCCTCGCCGGCTTCCCACACCGCTCCCTCCTCAAGTACCAGTCGCGCGCCTTCTTTGCCGCCTGACATCCGTGCCCGCTGGACATGCGCGCCGGACACGGGTTCACCATCGGGCGCGCCGGCGTCCCTATCCCAGGCGCGCCTAAGGTGAGAGATGGCTCCTGGGGGTTGGAGGTGCTCTCCCACTACTGCGAGAAGCTCACCGACGAGCAGCGCGCCGACCCCGCCTGGACCTAACGAACCCAACGATGATGGCGCACTACGAGGCGGCCTTCAAGTGCATCCACGACGAGCGCTGGAACCAGTGGGACGGTCTAGTCCAGCGCCGCCTGCCACCGAGCGCAACAAGTACGGGCGCAACGCCTTCTGAGCGCAGCGCGACTTCAGCCTCGACTTTGTCATGGCGCACATCGCCACTGGCGACAGGCCGTGCCTCCCGTGGCCGGCCCACAACCGTCTTGGACCCGAGACGCCCGACCACGACACCATCCTCCTCTCTCTCTCGCTCCTCCTCCTCCTCCGTCGGCGGGTCCTCGCGCCGCTCCACCCGACGCTGCGCGTGCCCAAGGTGGAGCCGCGCGTGTCCACGCAGCGCGCGTCAAGCAGGAGCCGAGCGTGTCCACGCGGCGCGTGGCGGCAGCAGCACCCAGTCTACCTAGCGCCGCCCGGCGCCACCGCTGCGCCTGCCCAAGCCGGAGCCGGATGCTGACGCTCCAGGAGGCGTCGGCCACGGAGGACGACCCGGAGGGCGTCGGGCTGGCGTTCTTGTAGTCCTTCAACACGCCGCCGGCTATGTCTCTGTGATTCTTTTTGGGTGTGGGGGGGTGGGGGGGTGGTACTAGCAATACTTGCAGATTAGTACTACTACCAGATGTATATTGCTTTGGTGATTTGCTTTACAGAAACAAGTGCTATGTTGCAATTTCCTGAAAACCTATACATGCTTGTTTAACTCTGAAAAATACTATAAAGTTTACTGGTTCTGAAATTGTCTTTGAACAATTTGGTCACAGTTTGCCATGACCCCTGTATTGGATGTGGTGCTGGAGCTGGATCCCATTTGCAATCCTTAGGTGTTCATGCTTCCTAGCTCTCTCTCTCTCGTAGTAGGGTCCTTGGCACGCCTGGATGGACCGGCAATCTCTCTGCAGTTTTCGCTTACGTTTTGTCCCTGTCGTCAGTATCTATCGATGTACCCGTGGCTTGTTTTAACGTCTCGGAGCTCAATATATGGTAGTCGAAACTGATGAAAAAAAATGGTGCTTGAGTTCTTCCTTGTTTAATTTGTTGACTCCTGCATGCATGTCTCTGTTTACCTGTGGATTGCAGTGTCTTGAGCTCTTTGTTCTGTCAAGTAATTTGTGATTTAGTCTTGTCTTTGCTCGTGGGACAGACACGCTGTTGTGAAGTGACATGAGTTATCTGATATTTCTCTGAAAGTTACTCTAGAATGCCACCGATTCTGAATGTCTCTGAACAATTTGGTTGCAGTTTACGCATGACCCCTCTCTTTGTTGTGCTGCAGGAGCTGAATTTTTCGTCCGGGTCCGACAGGCGTCGCCCACCCCAGAAAGTTTTTAGAAGTGTTTAAGTGCTGGTGTTGGTCAATTTTGAAGCGCATAGTTTGATTCTTGGATGCAGCACCATCTCCGTTGACCTGGAGTTGGAATGAAAATCCCTCTTGTGAGGGGGACAACGGTCTTTGTCTGTGTGATTCTTCTTTTTGGTACTAGCAATACTTGCAGATTAGTACTACTACCAGATGCATATTGTTTTGGTGGTTTGTGCTACTGCTTTTCTTCCTTTTGGCAGCAACAATCGAGAGGGTGTACTTCAGTACTTGCCAACTCCAAGTTTGGTTTCTTGCCACAATCGAGAGAATATACCAGCCAACAAGCGGGAGCAATATCTGGCGACTTTTAATAGGAAGATTCAGAGTGTTTCGGTCGTTTGTGCTCGGAGAAATAATCAACATTCAGTGACTACCAGTATCCTGTCGACAAACCTGCTGGTCTTTCAATATGTATGTATGGTCTCAAATTGTTGAAAGAAAATGCTTCCAACAAGACTGATTGCAGCACCATAGATAGTTCCAACCCTTATGGTCTGGCAGCACTTGTGAGAGTTAGATTCACTGAAAAAAAGCACTTGTGAGAGTTAGATTTAGTGTTCTTCTTTTAGCAGCACCAATTGGGAGGGTTTGATTTGTACGTTTGGTGTTTTGGAGGCTGGCATGAGCTCCACGTTGTGGACAAGATCCTTTGCCGGCCATCACCGTAATGTGAGCATGGAGGACTAAATTGCGCCGCGCGTTCGTGGTCACTAGCTAGTACTTGCACATTACTACTACTTGCATATTACTCTTAGATTCAGCGCATGTCTGATTCATCCTATTGGTACTAGCAGTACTTGCACATTACTAGTAGATGCAAAGTGTTTTGGTTCGTTTGTGCTACTAAGATTTCAGAGTCACATCGAGTCTGTACTGCCCTTCTCTTCTTTTTGGCAGCAACAAATTGGGTGGATTCGAGATGTACTTGTTTTGGTGTTTGTTTGATCTAGAGGCTGACACGAGCTCCAGTTATCAACTTTTGGATATGATTCTCTTTGCCGACCAAGTTGTCTGTTGCTACTACCAGAACAGTCTTACAGCCATCGACGTGTGGCACGTGACGCGTGGTGCAAGTGACCACGAACAACGAAAGGTGCGACGTCTTCCTCATCACAAGTAGGAAGGGGCGAAGAAGTTGAGAAAATTTTATTTCTTTTAAGGTGCTCACATCTTTTTATTTGCTCTTTCATAAGTAATTATCTTGAATATAACAATAACAATATTTGATCATTAATAAAATTTATCTTCTTTATATCCAGGTCATCTCGTACAAACTAATTCAGTGATATTATAACGGAAGGTTGCAATTCAGATACCAGCTTGTGGAAATCAATATGGTACTAAAAGAAAGGAATTTGAGTAAACTTTATTTCTATCGGAAGATCTGTAATTCAATTATAGAGAATAGGTAACGCATAATTAATAATGACACTGAAAAACTGTAAGACGAGAATATATATGCACACCATATATGTGTAAATTACACACACCCACATACGTACACACATTGACAGAAACCTTAAACATCCCAAGGAAAATATACGAAGAGTACGTAACAAATGGCTCAAGACAAACATGCTCCCAAGGAGAATATATACACCAGTGATGAGTGGGATCATTACTACGTAAGTATAGATGAGGAGTGCAGCCAGCAGCGTACGTAAGTACTACAGGAAGCACCCGACTGTGGTTGAAAAGAAGCAGCCAATGATACCTATCTTGCCCAGGCTGCTGCTTCGGCACGACCAGCCCGCCTCTCCAAGGCATTTCAGCTGGTCGTCGGTGATGTCCATGCCAATGCACTGCTCCTCCTCGCCCTCCGCCTTGGCCTGTCCGGCCCAGCACTCGTCAATGATGCAGGTGGCCACGAAGCACTCCAGGAACGCAGTCTCGGCGGTGACGGCATCCGCGGCCAAGCACCCCAGTGCCGCGTTCCCCGCGCAGGCCAACGCCTGACTGTGGGTGCCGAAGCCGAGGCACAGCTCCTCGGACTGTAGTAGCCCAGTGGCCGGCGCGGGTGCCGGCGCCATCACCCGTGTAGCGAAGGCATCAGCTGGGCAGCCGAGTAGCAGCACGACGAGCAGGGAAGGGATGAGGAGCGCCATTGTGTGATTTGTTTTCTTGTGAAGTGACTTGTCTTGTTTTATTTCAGCCTCCGGCCGGCCTCGGATTTATATATAGCATACAGGGGAACCCAACCAACGTGCTGTGTCGTTGATCTGCGATTGCATAAGCAACCTCTGTTGTCTGTACCTCATGCTACGACTTATAAGATAGGAGGACCCAAGCGGAATCCATCTTCTCATAGTTAGCTAGCATACAGAGGGCCGCTCTACTACCTTTGCCCACATATCTAGCTAATTGCAATCTACTACTTACTCAGCAAATTTATTTGTAACTTAACCTGTACTAGCACTAGTGGTACATTTATCACTAGCTAGTAGCAATTTGTTTTTAACTTAACCGGAAGGAGTAGTTGTTGTCTTTAAAACTAGCTAGGTTACAACTCCTATTTTGAGCTACCTGATACTACTCGTGTTTAGCAAATTTTGAGCTATCTTTAAAATATACGAAGAGTACGTGTTTAGGAAAAAAAAATTAGACTAAAGTGTTTAGGAAAAATAAATAGCTAGTAATATGTTTCATCAAAATTTCACATTTAAGTCGTGTAATCACCACAGCGAATCGATCCTTACAGCAGGCACATATATGCAAAGAGAGCAACCTGATTGTAGTTTAGGAAAACCTAATAGCTAGCTATGTTTCATCAAAATTTCACATTTAGATCATTACAGCGATCGATCCTTGCAAAAATACGGCAAGCATATGCAAAGAGTGAGCATCGACCCTAGCTAGGTAGGAGTAATTGTGTAGTAGTTAGTACTACCTAGCTAGCTAGTATTTGTGAAGGGATTAAGATGTGAGACGGCCAGCAGCAGGGCCCCAGCGGGAAAGAGGCAAGCTGATATCATCCCGTTGCAACATCATGCATGTGATCTTGAAATGATTCTTGGCTGAGCTGTCTCCTTGTATTATTTCTTGCAAAATATATGTGATGATTAGCTCATGCCTGTTTATAAACATGTTTCTCACTAATATGGTTTCGGTTCCGAAGATATTTAGACACTACCGAATTTCGGCAATATCGGTTTTCATTTCGGCGAACGGACCGAAACTGTCTCTCAAATTCATTTGAATATTACAAAAAAAATGAAAATTATCTCGACATATATTTCAATTCATGTATGCTATGAAATGTTTTTATCAAATCACTGAAAGTAGTGAATTACCAAGAAATCTCCATAAGAACTGATCCCGATGGACCTTGTCCCATTGTTCAGAGCAAGCCAGCTCACTCTGCGAAACAAACATTGGATCTCTCAAATTTTTGAATCTACCGGAAAATGATAAATTCTAGATTCTACAAGAATTTTAATCACATGTGGTATTCATAAGTGAAAAAACACAGAGAACGCCAACCCGTCTGCATCGTCCCCCAGGTGGCCGGGCGGGTGACTCCGTCAGCCCCAACTATGGTTCCATCCCCCCTCTCCTTCGCCGTCGGCGTGAGCCGTCGGCCTAAGCTTGCGCGGTGCCGACGGCGGCCCTTCTCTCCCCGCACCATGGGGCCCTGCGCGGGGAAGGCTGGCCGGCGGCGGTGTTCCTGGGTGGCTCGAGATCCCGTCTTGGCGGCGGAGGCTCGCTGCGGCGACAACTTCCCGACTACGAGGACTAAAGGTTCACGAAGTGAGGAGCGTCCAGGGGAGCGATTGGATGTGGGGTCCACGACCATGGCTGGCTCGACATGCGCCAAGGAGGGCCATATCTGGGCCCGGTGAGCATCGGCCAACGAATCCTACGGCCATGTCCACAGCTTGTGTGCTCTATCCTGGCCATTGGGGCTGGGGCACTAGATCTGGGCCGGGTCGGGCTGGATCTGATGATAGCTTTGCTGGTCTACGCTGCAGAATTTATGCAGATAATGGTGCATTGCCATACATGCAAAGACCTATATCGAGACTCACCGGGCAACGAATTTGATGTGGTCTTACAAGAGATCCGAAGAATGTTAAATCCGCACAACTAGGCCTACTACCTTTGCCCACATATCTAGCTAATTGCAATCTACTACTTACTCAGCAAATTTATTTGTAACTTAACCTGTACTAGCACTAGTGGTACATTTATCACTAGCTAGTAGCAATTTGTTTTTAACTTAACCGGAAGGAGTAGTTGTTGTCTTTGAAACTAGCTAGGTTACAACTCCTATTTTGAGCTACCTGATACTACTCGTGTTTAGCAAATTTTGAGCTATCTTTAAAATATACGAAGAGTACGTGTTTAGGAAAAAAAATAAGACTAAAGTGTTTAGGAAAAATAAATAGCTACTAATATGTTCCATCAAAATTTCACATTTAAGTCGTGTAATCACCACAGCGAATCGATCCTTACAGCAGGCACATATATGCAAAGAGAGCAACCTGATTGTAGTTTAGGAAAACCTAATAGCTAGCTATTTTTTTTTAGAAATGGGTGTTCCCTGCCTCTGCATCGGAGTGATGCATACGGCTTTTTATTAACCAAACAGGAGTATCAAAGTTTACAAAAAGTGCAAAAAACATCCAGGTGTGCTACATCTCAGCCACTCTGGTAAAGCTAACGGAAAAGCACACAAAAGTGTGAAAACTACGACGCACAGAGACGTCGATCATGCTGCCACCCATGGGAGTATAGGATAGCACGAACCACCGCCAATAAACGGTTGCAGCCAGCTTCCATAAAGGGACGCTGCACCTGCGGTAGTAGGAGGGACCATGTGGTAATCCAGTAAGTAGCCTTGTGGACAACCTGTAGAAAATGAATAGAATCAATCTTGTTAAAGATCACGTCGTTTCGACATGTCCAAATAGCCCAAATAAACGCACAGACGCCAATACGGATACGTTTTATAACTATCTTAGATAGATCATTCAGCCATGTACCAAACATGTGATCTATACTAGCGGGTGGTTTTATGTTGAAAGTAAATTGAAGCAGTCTCCAAATCTTTCTAGCAAAAGGGCATAAAATGAATAAATGTTCTACTGTTTCGTCATGAGTACAGAAGACACATTTTTTAGACCCCACCCAGTTTCTTCTGATCAAATTATCTTTAGTTAGAATCACCTTCCTATTAACAAACCACATGAAAATCTTGACCTTTAGAGGTATCTTCATTTTCCACAGATATTTTTGTAGAAAGGGGGTATGGCCATTCAAACAATCAGCATACATAGATCTAACCGAAAACAATCCATCAGTTGCTAAAGCCCATCGAAAGGTGTCTACTTCGGTTGTCAATTGTACCGACATTAGACTCTGCACTAGTTTGAGCCAGTCCACCCATTTGGTGCCAATCAGACTCCGTCGAAATTGTATATTAACTGGAGGAGCATTAGACATCACCTCTGCCACAAGAACATTCTTGTTTCGAACAATGTTATACAGACCCGGGTATTCAAAAGCCAAAGGTCTATCCCCCATCCATGTGTCTTCCCAAAACCGAGTGCATTGGCCATCACCAACCACAAATTTCCCTCGGCTGAAAAAATCCTCCCTAACCTTCATGACCCCCCTCCAAAATGGAGAGTCAGTAGGTTTGGACTTCACCTGGGCTACAGTTTTACCACATAGGTATTTATTAGTGATTAATTCCTGCCATACCCCTTCCTCATTCAACAATTTGAAAAGCCATTTGCTTAACAAACATTTGTTTTTAGTATCTAATAATTCTATTCCTAAACCCCCCCTGATCTTTTGGTCTACAAATTATATTCCAACGAGTGAGCCTATATTTCTTTTTCTGACTGTCACTTTGCCAGAAAAAGCGGCTTCTAAAGAAATCCAATCTCTTCCTGACCCCCACTGGGATTTCGAAAAAAGATAGTAAGAACATAGGAAGACTTGAAAGGACTGAATTGATCAATATCAACCTATCTCCATAAGATAATAATTTCCCAGCCCAACAAGCTAGTTTTTTCTCGAAACGATCCTCAACTATCTTCCATTCCTTATTGAGCAATCTTCTATAATGAATAGGTATACCTAGATATTTGAACGGTAGGGAACCCACCTCACATCCAAAGATATGTCGATAGTCATCTTCCTGTTCAGCAGCTTTGCCAAAACAAAATATTTCACTCTTATGAAAATTAATCTTAAGGCCAGATAACTGCTCGAATATAGACAAGATAAGTTTCATATTAACCGCCTTGTCTACATCATGTTCTAGAAATAAAATTGTATCATCGCATATTGAAGGATGGACACACCCCCTTCTACCAAATGTGGAATTAGGCTTCCAACCTGACCGTCTTCTTGCGCGCGATTAATAAGAATTGCCAACATATCAGCAACCAGATTAAACAAAATTGGTGACAACGGATCTCCCTGCCTAAGACCTTTTAACGTCTGAAAATAATGACCAATGTCATCATTAACGCGAATACCAACACTCCCCCCTTGTACAAATCTCGCCACCCAATCACACCATTTTGCATCAAAACCTTTCATACGCAAAACTTGCTGTAGAAAGGACCAGTTTACTTTATCGTATGCTTTTTCAAAGTCAATTTTGAACAGCACCCCATCTAATTTCTTAACATGTAACTCATGAATAGTTTCATGTAAGATCACAACCCCCTCAAGTATATTTCTCCCTGGTAGAAAAGCTGACTGTGTAGGTCTAATGATTCTATGTGCAATAGAGGTGACTCTATTAGTACCTACTTTAGTGAAAATTTTGAAGCTAACATTCAGAAGACAGATTGGTCTATATTGCTCAATTCTACACGCATTCTCTCGCTTGGGAAGTAATGTAATCACTCCATAGTTCAACCTGAATAGAGGAAGATCACCTTCCTGCAACTGGTTAAACATAGCCATAAGATCAGGCTTTAGCAAATGCCAAAATCTCTAGTAAAATTCCGCAGGGAACCCATCTGGTCCCGGGGCTTTATTATGCTCCATCTGAGTAATCGCATCAAACACCTCATTTTCAGTAAAATTAGATGTAAGAATATCATTCTCCACATTGGAGACTCGAGTAATATCCTCATTCTCCGATTCAATCAAGGAGAAATGATTAATATTGGAGGGACCAAACAATTTTTTGTAGAAATTTGTAATGAATGTTCTTAGATTAGCCTCCCCCACAATAGTCCCCTCATCCTGCTCTAATTGAATAATTTTCTTCTTTCGATGCTTGCCATTTGCAATCAAATGGAAGTACCTGGTATTCTCACCCCCTTCCTGAATGTGTTTGACTTTCGCTCTCTGAGCCTATTTGGCTTCCTCTACCCGTCTTAGTTTAGCCAATGCTTCATCCGCTGTTTTCTTCGAAGCTATCTCCTCTACAGTTAGTGGAGTAGTTTCAGCTTTAATGTCCAACTCATCAATGAGTCGCTCTAACCTTTCTTTTTCTTTTTTATACTCCCCACTGAGATTCTTCGCCCAACCCCTTAAAAATTGTCGCAAATGTCTAATTTTAAGTTGCCATGTTTCAACTGGGGAAGATCCCTCTCCACAAGAGGACCATTCCCTAGCTATCAAATCTGAGAATCCTTCTTTCCGAAGCCAAGAGAGCTCAAAAGAGAAATGAGACATGTTTCCTAGATGCGCCTGTTGACCAAAGTCAATAACCAATGGCGTGTGATTAGATCCAGTACGAGCCATAGCATGTACCGAAACTAAAGGAAATTTTTGCTCCCACTCAATACTAGCCAAATATTGATCAAGCTTCTCATATGTTGGAATTGGACGTCTACTTGCCCACGTAAATTGTCTACCCGAAAGCTCAAGATCCTTCAAGTTAAGACTCTCAATTATCGCATTAAAAATGAATGGCCATCGCGCATTAAAATTATCATTGTTCTTATCTTCTTTTCGCCGAATGATATTAAAATATCCTCCTAATAACATGGGTCTATCCTCGTTATCACAAGTACGAACCAATTCTGCCAAAAAATCTGGTTTCAAATTATCCTGGGCCGCCCCATAAACCACTATAAGAGACCATAAGAAAGCATCCATCTTATTTTTGACACGTAGTTTGACACAAAAATCTCCCGCTACAACGTCCTGGACCACAAACTCTGATTGGTCAAGCCCCACCAGTATACCCCCCGATCTCCCCCTTGGAGGAAGGCAATACCACATATATTCCTTCCCTCCCGCAAGATTCTTTAGAAAAGGAACCGCAAAAGAAGACCTACCCGTCTCCAAAATAGCTACAAAACTCAACCCTAAATCTCGAACAGACTCCTTAACAAAGAAGTGTTTCGCGGAGTCCCCAAAACCATCACTATTCCATATCATACCCTTCATTTAAAATTTTTGTTTAACTTTTCCAACCTAGCACTACGACGCTTAATCGAATGGCCATTGCCACCTTTAGCCTTTCTCAAAGGTTTCTGTTGTGTTATCATAATCTCAGCAGGCAGACCCATTTGGTCTGTTGGAGGCTCATTATCCTCATTGCCAAGATCTTCGGACAAATTAGAGGCACTTTTTAAAACAAAACTTTGTGTGTCACCATCAACTAACGCCGAAAGTGAATTACTTAAGTAGGTAATAGCTCTCTCCTCTTCTACTGTTTTTAATAAATTAACCGATTCATTAATCTGATCCTGAGACCCACCCAGAGAAACTCCTAACCTAGATACCCTAGCAACTATTTCATCATTTGGTACAGAAAGAAAAGACAATTTTCTATTAACTTTCGTACCTGGTGAATAAATATCAGACCGGCGCTGCGCCAAAGTAGAAGCCCTCTCCATCTGCGTAGCATCAGCATTTGGTTGCGAGCGAATCCTTGGGCTGGACCGAATCCCAGAAGAGTTCGGATTATCAATTCCTCCGAACGCAATCAGTTCGTCCATAATAGCCACAGAGCCTCCTTCCATCCCACTTTGATCTCCCACATGATAAGGAGACACAACATCTTGTGTCTTCTGTTTAGGTTTAGAAGGGCTAACTGCAGAAGAAGAGACCGGTACCCCATCTGAATCAAAACGTGGACAGAGATCAACAACCGGTACATGATTATCAAAAACATTAGGAACCCAATGATACTTACGTGGTGAAGAAGCCATATGCTTCCCAGACACTCCTTGATCTACATCCGTGTGATCCGCAATCAAGACAGGACGTTTCTCCAAGGGGGCAGCAAACTGCGCCTCCAAAACAGAAGGTAGCGCTGCGGGCTGCCGTGGCGTCAAAACCGCACGAGGGCAGGCTGCCGTGAGCTCAGCGGCAGCAGAAATCTGCTGCGAACCTGATGATTTCTCTGCCACGGCAGGAAAACCATCCGTTTTCTGCCGTGAGCTCACACCAGTGCCACCTATCGTAGCCCGAACTGGAGATGCAGAGATACGGTGCTGTGGTACAGACGTACGAGTCACCGTAGCATTGTGGGAAAGAACCGATGAGTCAATCTCATCACCACCCTGGTTAAAAGCAGAACACGTATTAATAATCTTAGTAGTATTAGTAGGAGTACACAAAGACTCAGTATTCGAACACAAAGCCAATGCTTCGTAGTTAAATACCTTGGAGCTAACAGAGTTGGAAGGCGAAAAATAAATATCACGTCCCCTCTGCATTGCCTTCCTCTCCTCAGCGAGTATACTAGCCACCGCAGACCGAGATCCTCCAATAATCGGTAAATCAAACTTCGAAATAGGTTCTCCATTGAGAACTCGTGTAGAATCTCTACTGATTTTGTCACCAGGGGGAGAAGAACACCCCTGCTGATTTTTTGATACCTCCATGATCACCAACAGAAGTAGAATTATTCTGTTTTCCATTACCATTAGGCGCGCTAGCACTCTCAACATTAGGAATAGGAATATTTGATACATCCATGTCCTTATGCAGATCATCCTCCTCTCTTCCTCCCTCATCATCCCTGTCCCCATCATTTTTATCCGAAGCATGTTTCATCAAAATTTCACATTTAGATCATTACAGCGATCGATCCTTGCAAAAATACGGCAAGCATATGCAAAGAGTGAGCATCGACCCTAGCTAGGTAGGAGTAATTGTGTAGTAGTTAGTACTACCTAGCTAGCTAGTATTTGTGAAGGGATTAAGATGTGAGACACCAGCAGCAGGGCCCCAGCGGGAAAGAGGCAAGCTGATATCATCCCGTTGCAACATCATGCATGTGATCTTGAAATGATTCTTGGCTGAGCTGTCTCCTTGTATTATTTCTTGCAAAATATATGTGATGATTAGCTCATGCCTGTTTATAAACATGTTTCTCACTATTATGGTTTCGGTTCCGAAGATATTTAGACACTACCGAATTTCGGCAATATCGGTTTTCATTTCGGCGAATGGACCGAAACTGTCTCTCAAATTCATTTGAATATTACAAAAAAAATGAAAATTATCTCGACATATATTTGAATTCATGTATGCTATGAAATGTTTTTATCAAATCACTGAAAGTAGTGAATTACCAAGAAATCTCCATAAGAACTGATCCCGATGGACCTTGTCCCATTGTTCAGAGCAAGCCAGCTCACTCTGCGAAACAAACATTGGATCTCTCAAATTTTTGAATCTACCGGAAAATGATAAATTCTAGATTCTACAAGAATTTTAATCACATGTGGTATTCATAAGTGAAAAAACACAGAGAACGCCAACCCGTCTGCATCGTCCCCCAGGTGGCCGGGCGGGTGACTCCCTCAGCCCCAACTATGGTTCCATCCCCCCTCTCCTTCGCCGTCGGCGTGAGCCGTCGGCCTAAGCTTGCGCGGTGCCGACGGCGGCCCTTCTCTCCCCGCACCGTGGGGCCCTGCGCGCGGAAGGCTGGCCGGCGGCGGTGTTCTTGGGTGGCTCGAGATCCCGTCTTGGCGGCGGAGGCTCGCTGCGGCGACAACTTCCCGACTACGAGGACTAAAGGTTCACGAAGTGAGGAGCGTCCAGGGGAGCGATTGGATGTGGGGTCCACGACCATGGCTGGCTCGACATGCGCCAAGGAGGGCCATATCTGGGCCCGGTGAGCCTCGGCCAACGAATCCTACGGCCATGTCCACAGCTTGTGTGCTCTATCCTGGCCATTGGGGCTGGGGCACTAGATCTAGGCCGGGTCGGGCTGGATCTGATGATAGCTTTGCTGGTCTACGCTGTAGAATTTATGCAGATAATGGTGCATTGCCATACATGCAAAGACCTATATCGAGACTCACCGGGCAACGAATTTGATGTGGTCGTACAAGAGATCCGAAGAATGTTAAATCCGCACAACTAGGCCTAATTGCAACGATGTCGCTAAACTCCCCTCTTAAAAATCACACAAGTAATCCCTCTTATAATGTGCACGCATGTCGACCCGTCAGCGCTCCACCGTCTAGGATTCGGCACGAATTAAGTGGGACATTCTTTCGGCGTTGTTAATTGGTAGCACTAGTCAACTGCAATTACAACTATATGATTCTTGAAGTTTCTCAGTATATGAGAGAAAAATAGTAATTAGATCTAGGTCTAATCGACAGATGACACCTCAAAACCCAATTAGAAAAAGCTCTAATTAGAAGCTATAATTATACCTTCTAATTCTAGTAGAGAGGGAGACTTAAGAGCCAATTGTGTGTTTTGCTTTGAGTCATGAGAGTCCTTTTATAATTGGAGGGAATGGGGAATACAAAAGGGGGGATGAGTCCAACTCGGATGGGGGCTAGCCGCACCAACGAGGTTGCCGCACCCCCTCTTCTATCCCAACTCGGATTAGGCTCACTTTAGAGAGTCCAACTCCACCTTCTCTCCCTTTTCATTTTCTTTTCTTTTTTCCTTCAAATCAATGTAGGAAAATTACCGGAAGGTTCCTAGTGCCATGAATAAAGGCATGGGGCCCACCTGTCAGCCCCACCAAATGGTGCTGCCATGGGGGCAATTCTAACCCCCCCCCCCCCCCCCCGCTTCGGCACTCCCCACACCCCCTTCTCAGTCTTTGCCTGAACCTCTTCCACAACCCTATGAACCGAATAGATAAAATCATCGACCTTATCTATTGATGTTAGAAACATATTTATAACATGCTGGGACATCTCATGTACGTCGTTATCTCTCATATAAATTCTTCTTGACATCTGCATAATTTCTCCCTTATAGTTGCTTCCCTAAAACCTCTCCAGTGGACACCAGACTTGACAGGGGGATGCTAACCCGGTATGCCAAGCTCTGAGGAAATAACCCGGCCCGAAGGATGGCGTGCAGGATTCGGCTAAGAATAAAGAAGCTTGTGGAGGCCCAAACTTGTGGGCTTAACGGCCCGGGTTATGGGCTATTGTAAAGGAAAGTTATGGTTAGTGCGCCGTGTTCATGTAGGATCCGGAATATGCCTTGCCGAATAAGTTAGGGGGTACGGGTGCTTTATAAACCGACCCTCAGGTATAGTTTTGCAGAGAGATCTAAGAACCCTAGCAATATCGTGTGATATCGAGTATCCAGTGTAAACCCTAAATCGAGTTATTGTATCGAGAATAGAAATCCGGCGACTTCGATTGCCGGCTGTCAGATCAAGTTGTACCATGCCTCCTCTTGAGCTAAACCCTCTCCCGAACGCCTGTGTCGACTTACCCCAAGATCAGTTACCCCTGGTAACATCTGCCGTGATTATCCCACGACAGTTGGCGCCCACCGTGGGGCCTGCGTCCAAAGGTGTTTACATCACGGGAGAAGCTCGGAAGGGCATGGAGAATCTTGTCATTGGCGAAATCTACATCGACCACGAAGAAGAAAAGTTGGTGGACGATTCCGGCTGGGGGCCAGAATCGGATCACCTCGAGTCCGGATTTATATTGACGATCGGCCGGATCAACATCTTCGTCGGCACGGTACGAACGACTAACTTAAAAGGACAATATCATGTGCATACTACAGGAACTTCTAGCAGGAACAAAGAGACATCAAAGCAAGCGGCAAATTCGGTTTCATCAGCCGCGCCGGGATATCTTAGATGGGCAGAACAAGAGATAACGTGGAGTAGAAGAGATCATCCGGAAAAAGTGGAGTGTCCAGGAGTCTTGGCGTTGGTGGTTGCTCCACAGGTTAATGGTTACGAGCTGAAGAAGGTCCTGATGGACGGTGGAAGCAGCATCAACATCCTTTATTGGGAGACCTTCTTACGGATGAGTCTCAAAGAGTCCCAGCTGCAGAAAAGTTCGACAATCTTTCACGGGATCGTACCGGGTCACTCGGCGAGCCCCGAGGGAAGGATCACCTTGGAAGTTGCTTTTGGGGAATCGACGGATAATTATCGAGTGGAGTGGCTCACGTTCGAGGTGGTCAAGTTGCGCAGTCCTTACCACGCGCTGTTGGGGAGGCCGGCTTACGCCCAATTCATGGCTAGGCCGTGCTACGTGTATTTGCAGCTGAAAATCCCGGGTCCTAAACGGACCATCACTGTACATGGGAACCGGGATATAGCGGCCGAGTGCGACGAAGGAGATTCAGTTATGGCCGAGCAGGCATGCAGGAAGGAAGAGCTCGAATATTACCGGTCTCAAGTAAATCCGGACGATAGAACAGCCTTGAAAAAGCCGAATACTGAGGATGAGAGAGCAAAATTCAAGGCAGCGCAAGACACCAAGAAGATATATTTTGTCGAAGGGGATTCTACTAAGCAGTTTACCATAGGGTCTAACCTGGGAAAAGAGCAGGAGGGAGCGCTCGTGGAGTTCATTCGCTCGAATGCAGATGTGTTTGCCTGGACACCTAGCGACATGCCGGGTATCCCTACAGAATTGGCTGAGCACAGTTTGCATGTGGATCCCAAGTCCAGGCCCGTGAAACAAGGTTTGAGGAAAATGAATGAGGAAAGAAGGAAAGCTATAGGCGAAGAGATCGCTCGGCTATTGGCAGCCGGCTTTATCATGGAAGTATTTCACCCGGATTGGTTGGCTAACCCGGTTCTGGTGATGAAAAAGACCAACGAGTGGAGGATGTGCATTGACTTCACTAGTCTCAACAAGCATTGCCCAAAGGATCCGTTCGCGCTCCCAAGGATAGATCAGATTATAGACGCAGTAGCTGGAAGCGATCTGTTATGCTTCCTGGATGCATATTCCGGGTATCATCAGATTAAGCTCAAAAGGGAGGATTGGGAGAAAACATCATTCATAACCCCGTTTGGGGCCTTTTGTTATAAAACTATGACGTTTGGGTTGAAGAACGCTGGCGCAACTTACCAACGGTGTATTCAAAAGTGCTTTGAGGACCAAATCGGACGTAACGTCCATGCTTATGTGGATGACGTGGTCATCAAGACTAGGAAGGCGGAGACATTTATCGATGATCTAAAGGAGACATTCAAAAACCTGAGGAGGTACCAGATGAAGCTTAATCCAACGAAGTGCGTGTTCGGAGTTCCGGCTGGGAAATTACTCGGCTTCATAGTTTCCGAGAGAGGAATTGAGGCAAATCCAGATAAAATCAAGGCAATCCAGAGTTTGAAAAAGCCGGAAAACTTGAAGCATGTTCAAAAGCTCATGGGCTGTGTAGCAGCCTTGAGCCGATTCATATCTAGACTCGGAGAAAAAGCAATACCCTTGTATCGGCTCTTGCGGAAATCGGATAAATTCGTATGGGACGAAGAGGCAGATGAAGCGTTTGAAGCACTAAAGAAGCAATTATCTGAAGCACCAGTACTAGCGGCGCCGGGTCCTAAAGAGCCTATGTTGCTATACGTGGCAGCTGGCCCCCGAGCCGTTAGCGCAGTGGTTGTCGTGGAACGCAAAGAGGACGGGAAAGGTTACCCGGTTCAGAGGCCGGTTTATTACGTCAGTGAGGTATTATCAGAAGCAAAGCAGCGCTATCCGCATTGGCAAAAGTTGGTGTTCGGGGTCTTTATGGCTAGCCGGAAGTTGAAGCCGTATTTCCAAGAGCATCCGATAACAGTGGTTAGTTCAATACCAATGTCGGATATCATCAGAAACTCGGACGCGACGGGAAGAATAGCCAAATGGGCGATAGAGATGGGGGATTATCATATCAACTACGAACCCAGGTCAGCAATCAAGTCTCAAGCTTTAGTTGATTTCGTTAACGACTGGACACATACAGGCATGACTGCAACGGTTCCAAATTCTGAGTCATGGATCATGCACTTCGACGGATCAAAGCAGTACGAGGGATCAGGAGCTGGGGTGGTGTTAACATCACCCAAAGGGGACAAATTGAGTTACGTGCTACAAATTCACTTCGACTGTTCCAACAACGTGGCCGAGTATGAGGCCCTATTGCATGGCTTAAAGGTAGCCAAAGAGATGAACATCAAGAGGATACGGTGCTTCGGAGATTCGGACCTTGTGGTACAGCAGGTGTCAGGAACGTGGGATAGAAAGGACGCAACTATGGCGGCATACCGCAGGGAAGTTGATAGGGTAGCAGGATGTTTTTTCGGGTATGAGGTGGAGCATATAGACAGAAGAAAGAACGAGGCAGCCGACGCCCTCGCCAGACTCGGCTCGCGCAGAGAGCCGGTTCCACCTAACGTTTTCCTGGACGAATTATGGCGACCATCAGTTAAAATCGAGTCAGAGGAGGAATTGGCAAATCAAGACTCGGATTCAGGGCTCGTAGCCACTGTACGTACTATTCCCGAGTGGACAGAACCGTTTTTGGCCTACCTATCACGAGGCGAGTTACCACAACAGGAGGTATTAGCAAGGCAAATTTTGAGGCGAGCAAAGGGGTACTCTATCATCAATGGGGAATTGTACAAAAGAAGTGCAGCAGGAGTCTTTTTGCGCTGTGTAGCGCCGGAAGAAGGCAGACAGATTCTCAAGGAAATCCATGAAGGCGACTGTGGACATCATGCGTCCACAAGGTCTCTTGTGGCTAAAGCTTATCGACACGGGTTTTTCTGGCTCACGGCCCTAACGGATGCGGAGCGATTGGTAGCAAGGTGTGACGGATGTCAAAGGTACGCTCGCCAAACCCATGTGCCGGCTATGGAGTTGCGGACTATCCCGTTAACTTGGCCGTTTGCCGTCTGGGGTATGGACATGGTTGGCCCCTTCCATATGTCACCATGCAAGAAAACACATCTTTTGGTGGCCATTGATAAGTTTACCAAGTGGGTTGAGGTTATGCCAGTTACTAATTGCGAAGCAGCTACAGCAGTCAAGTTCCTGAAAAGGATTATCTACCGGTTTGGGTACCCCCACAGCATAATTACCGACAATGGAACCAACATGTCCCTTGGTGAGATGGAGAAGTTTTGTGGCAACAATGGAATCCGGCTCGATGTGGCATCGGTGGCTCATCCCCAGGCCAATGGACAAGTGGAGAGGGCAAACCAAGAATTGCTTCGCGGATTAAAACCACGATCGCGAGTTCCCTGTGTCAGGGCCGCTGGTGCATGGGTCGAGGAACTTCCTTCTGTGGTTTGGGGTATCAACACTACACCTAACAGATCCACTCAGATGACACCCTTCTTCATGGTCTATGGTGCAGAAGCAGTGTTACCAAGTGATATTATTCACGATTCGCCTAGAGTATCAGCTTACGTCGAAGTAGAGAACGAAAAAACCCGACAGGACGCCGTAGATATGTTAGAAGAGCAAAGAGAACAAGCCCTGGAAAGATCAGCCATATATCAGCAAGATCTACGGAGGTATCATAGCCGGCGTGTGAAGACCCGGGTATTCCAGGAAGGAGACTTGGTTCTGCGTCTGGTACAGTCAAACGAAGGAAAACACAAATTATCACCAACATGGGAAGGACCATTTATCATAAGCCGGAGCCTACATAACGGATCATATTATTTGATAGATGCAAGGGAAGAGTCGGCTACAGTCAATGACACCGCACACACCACTTCATCTATGCAAGAAAGAGATAGACCATGGAACGTGGCCCAGCTGCGTCCGTATTATACTTAGTAAAGACTATATTGGCAAGTGGAATTGCACGATGTAATAGGCAGCAGGTTTTCTGACGTACTCTTTTCCTATCCAGGGCACCTTTGGGGACTGGACGGGTTTTTAATGAGGCGGCTTGCTGACCTACATTTTTCATATCAAGTAAAGAGATGGTTATCAAGAAAAGAGATGGTTGTTATCAGTTTTTCATATCAAGTAAAGAGATGGTTATCAAGAAAAGAGATGGTTGTTATCAGGTTATGTATTCTCAGTACGATGCGTATATCTAGGTCTTGGGGGCTGGTCGCTTAAATAGCACAGTTACAAACTCAAAGACCCGGCCATGATGCCTATGAGTTATAAGGGCCGATTACTCGCAAACGAGTACGGCTACAATCTTATAACCGGACAAAGAAGTCCAAATTTCTTGGCTACTCTTACTTAAGCTCGATGTGACTCGCATTAAAGTGGCATGATTTGTTCGCTTACGATGGCAGTTAGTCATGAAACCCGACGGGAATTGGCTGACTACGTCTTCGCATTGATGTAACAACATGGTATCCACGCGAAAGCCGGCTTACAGTACAAGACAGTCAAAAGGGTCATCTAAACCACAAGTTATGCAGAGTACAAGGCTGAATAGCTGGAAACTCAATGACTATTAAGCATAACTTCAAAACCGATGTGAAACAACTCATGGATCTTTGTGAAAATAGCAATAAGCATTTTGTTCCCTTTTCAAGATCAAGTGTCCTAGGCTCGGCAATCCGGGCCCGGTAGCTTGAAATCTTGAAAAGAGCTGGCTTACTTGTATAGTTGCAAAAATCCAAATATCCGAGTCTTGGGGACTTGGGGACTTCGAAGCAAAATCCGCTTGGCAATACCCATGAGACCCGGAAATTGAGTTTTCACAAAAGGAGCAATAAATAAAACCAGATATCGAGAACAGATGAGCTTAAACTTAAAAAGGTCGGAGCAGGCATCGAGTATATCAAGGCCTTAGTGTGCATTACAAAATACTGGTGAAAAAATATCAAAGGTGCACAGGCGCACCGCCTAAAAAATGACTGTTTCAAAAAGTATGTCGACCGACTGACGCTTAAGAAGAGGCATTGGAAACCATATATCACTCGGCGCCCATCTTGGCCTTACCCTTGCCATCATTGGTGGTAGCAGCAACACCCGGATCGGCGGCGCCAGCCCCTGCAGGGGGCGGAACGACTGATGTTGAGGCAGCAGGAGCAGAGCCGGCTTCAGCTTGTTTCTTGGCAGCCTCCGCCCTTATCGCAGCAGCTTCCTCCTTCCACCGAGCCAGCATGTCATACGGCTCAGGAAGATCCGACTTAATTACTTTATCGGCAGAATCATATGCTGGAACAAGTACGTTAACATCCAGTTCATCAGCAATTACGCTGGCCGGGTAACGGACCTCCTTCTCGACGGCCTGGAAATCCTTTACTGAAAACTTGGATCCGTCAAGCTTGAACTCTGGGAAGCCGCCCATAAGCTTCGCTAACTCGAGCTTGGGGAGATAAGCTTTCGCAAGTGCAAGCCCCCGGGTCACTCCAACCCGGCAAGATGAGCGCTTCCAGTGCCGAATCCACTCGGGAATAGTGGATAGGGCGTCCAACAGCCTCTTCAGGTCAACATGTCCTCTACCCGGACACCGTAACTCGTCAAGGATCCATCTGGTCCCGGCACATAGCTGCCGGATAGCACTCTTTATGGTTTTCAGCTTGGCAATGTCATCTTCATCCGGCATGGCTTCGTCCGGGCCTGAAGTAAAATGAAGATATAAGTCGGAAAACTTTTGTTGTTTGTCAAAAGGATAAAACCGGAGAAGGAAGCATACCAAGCAAAGAACGATAGGTGTCAGATATTTCGACGGAAAGGCTTGTCAGGTCATCTTCGGCTTGGTGAGCCCTTCTTCGGTACTTCTTCATTAATTGCCTATTCCTCCTGGCTTCAGCCTCGGCTGCTTCACGTAAAGATATCTCCTTTTCGACGAGCTTGGCGGCGTCCGCAAGTTTCTCCTCGTATTGAGTCACGAAAGACTGCATGGATGTTAAAAAAGCATTAGTCAGGTAGAAGAGCACAGTTATCAGTCATTGGTATAATAAAAGTACCGAGCAAGTCATGAATGAACTCCCTCGGAACTTGGGGACTGGACAAAGGTACAAGCAACATTAATCGAACTTACCTCGTGTTTGGTTATTAAAGACCCCAAGATGTTTTCCTCGTTAGCCCTTAAGGCGCGCAGGGTTTCTAGCATCTGGGCAAAAGTTAACTCCTCGGAGCGAGTCCCGGAAGAGCCGGCAGCTTGATCATCTGGTAGGGGGGTTCTCCTTGCATTTGGAGTGGAGACCCGGACAGTCTGAGTGTCCGGGTTGGGAGGGCTCATCCTTGTATCTAGAATTTCTATCTCTTCGTCTACTGGTTCCGATAAGGAAGGAGATCCGACGGTTTGGGAAAGTGGATTGTTCAGAGGGCCTTGTTCCCGGTTAGTGGTCGCATCACCACCAGTTGCGGCGTCTGCGTCGTCAGTCGGCTTCTCCACCTGGAGGTTATCCGTTTCTGTGTTTTCCGGGTCACTGACGGTGGCCTGAGCGCTGAAAGAAAGATGAAAAAAGGCAGTTATTAATGATGACGGCGGCTCGGATGAAAGTTCGTTAGATGCAAAAAGAGATAGTAAGGCAAAAACTTACCCGGCATTTACGGTGTAATCCGGTGGGAGCTCGCCACTGGAAGCAGACGAGGTATTCGCATGAACCACTAGTGGAACCCGGAATTGCCCGGCACGTGGGTGGTTAGGAGAAGGGTGGCGCTGAGGAGAGTTGGAAGAACGAGATGGAGGAGCACTGCCACGAGGGACCGAGGGGGCGGAGATGCCCGGGTTAAGTGGATCTTCACCTGGGGAGCTCCGAGTTACTCTGCGCTTGGCTGGGAAGGAATCCTTCAAGCATGATGAATTTGACAATTGATGGTTAAGTCGTCGCATGACGTCAAAGGAGTAAGGTTCAGAGGATAATGAGGAAAAAGGAACCTTGGACACTGTCCCCCTGCCTTTCCTCTTGGCCCCGACTGTTGCCTCTGGGTCAGACTCGGTTCTCTCCGGGTCGTCTTCATTGTTTCCACCCTCGTCCTCCAGCTCTGCGAACCGGGTGTGCATTCATTGGAAAAAAGACAGACGAGAGGAAAGTAATGCAAGTAAAAATATGCAGATCCTGAGTGAATACCTTCACTATCGTCAGTCGCCTCGTCCTCCTCTTCCGGGTCTCTGGAGGGGGGGAGTGGTTCAACTCTCCAGAAAGGGTCATCAGCCTGAGGTAAAAAGATAAGATTAAAGGCTTAGAAGCAGTATCGAGTTGAAATGTGGAAACAAGCTATGAGCGCCGGGTATTACCGCTGGAGCTGGATTTTCCCGGGTAAACGGAGGTAACCCGGCGATGCCCTTTATCGCCTCCAGTTTCTCCGCCAAGAAGCCCTTGATAGTCTTTATAGTATCACCGGTCGCAAAGCTCTTGGTGGAGTAGCGGAGCGCGTCTGTGGTGTGCCCCGAATACTCGCACATCAATTTGGCGCGAACGGAATTAGGTTGGATTCGGAAATCGACCCAAGTTTTTATTAAATTGAGCCCTAGGAGGCCCTGGGCTGAGAGAATGGCTATCTTGGCTAGCGAAGGAAGGATTGCCTCCCTGTCTGAGTCTGATGCGAAGGCATTGAAAGACTCGGAGAGCTTGAGGGGGGCCTCTGAGTAACCCGGCAGCTTCTTTTCGCTGTCGGGGGAGGTATCGTGGCAGTAAAAGAAGGATAGCTGCCAATGTTTAACGTGGGAGTGCAGGTTGAGGGTTGGCATCAAAGAATTCTTACGGCGTTGGATGGATACCCCGCCGCAAGTGAGAAGCGCTCCGTCGCCGCTTTCGCGGCACGGCTTGCACTGGAATAACTCAATGAAAAGAGTCAGACTCGGTGGCATGCACAAATACGACTCAGATAGAACAATGAAGTGGGTAATGTTTAACATGGAGTTAGGCCCTATGTCGAACACCCGGAGTCCATAATGATCTAAGACCTCCCTAAAGAAAGGATGACCCGGAGGACGAAATCCCCGGGTCACGTGGTCAACGAAGCAGATTACCTCGTTTTCTTCAGGGGTGGGACGAGTCTCATTACCCGGGACCCTCCAGTGGATGTCTTTTTGAGAAGGGAGGGTTCCTAATTCGGCTAGCTCATCCAATTTGGCTTTGGTGGTTGTGGAACGCCCCCAGTTGGCAGATATGGTTTGGGTGGTCCTCGTCGGAGCCGGTTGTTTTCCTTGTCGCTTGGGAGCCATGGGGCCAGCCTGCAAAACACAAAGAGAAGAGGCGTGTGAAATAAGACCCGGGAATACTGAGACATCCGAGTATAAAGGTATCAAGAAGGTGCGAAGCCGAGAACTGTCCGGGTATTGAGCACACTTGTGAAATTGTTGGTCACTTACATAGGGAAAGGTATTCGGGGATGACGGATGGTTGCCCATATTTATATCGCAAATGAAATGGCTGGAAAGGGAGGGTTTTTCCGGGTGTTAATGCGATAAGCGGAAAATCGAGGAGGAACGGATCTAGATGGAAATGCTTGCGGATGATTTTTAAGTAAAATTGGTAATCAATGAGGGTTGGAGGATCATTTGTGACTATAGGGCAGATGATTAAAGGAGTTGGCAAGCCTCGAGTCGATCTAATTTGGTGCAATCGGACAAATGACTTGCGGGTTGACCTAGATCCGATCTTGGATAAATTGAAAGTTGTGAGGATTAATTGACTGGTTGCGAGGAGCTTACCGGGGAGATTGGAGTCTAATACGATGGCGACGGGCGGCGTGGCTCGAGTGAGAGAAACGGAGGAGCAACGGTGACACTTGACGGTGGCGTAAGGCGACTCAAGGGCGGGCGCGGCCGCTGGTGATCTTGCGTTGGTAACAGGTGCGAGCTCCTCACGGTGGTGTTGCGAGGGTGTTGGGAGCAAGGAAGAAGAGGGGAAGTTGTGGCGTGGTGAGAGGCTTAGGGTTGCCCATTAAGTACCATTTATAAGGCAAGGGTGAGCCTATCCTAACGGCCAGTAGCCGGAAACCGCGGGGTAAAGGTTATCAGTGAAGATCTTGCGAGATATGCGTCGAGTATTGGGCGAGGCATTGGGACAGAAGAAGGAAAGGATTTGCCCCGTAATGACGGGACTGATTATCGAGCATGAGATCTTGGCATTTTTTGTTGTAGTCTGGACCTGGGAATTTGAACCTAAATGTCTGGAGGCCAAATCCGGGTTATCACATGGCCACCATGGAGTGAGGCCTAGCCGAATATCAAAACATCTTAACCCGGTCTTCATACGCCCGTGTGATCGATATCTTTGCAGGGAATAGCAAGCGCTTCAAGGAGATCCATGAAGCCCAGGCTATTCTGGGGACTACTGACAGGGGGATGCTAACCCGGTATGCCAAGCTCTGAGGAAATAACCCGGCCCGAAGGATGGCGTGCAGGATTCGGCTAAGAATAAAGAAGCTTGTGGAGGCCCAAACTTGTGGGCTTAACGGCCCGGGTTATGGGCTATTGTAAAGGAAAGTTATGGTTAGTGCGCCGTGTTCATGTAGGATCCGGAATATGCCTTGCCGAATAAGTTAGGGGGTACGGGTGCTTTATAAACCGACCCTCAGGTATAGTTTTGCAGAGAGATCTAAGAACCCTAGCAATATCGTGTGATATCGAGTATCTAGTGTAAACCCTAAATCGAGTTATTGTATCGAGAATAGAAATCCGGCGACTTCGATTGCCGGCTGTCAGATCAAGTTGTACCATGCCTCCTCTTGAGCTAAACCCTCTCCCGAACGCCTGTGTCGACTTACCCCAAGATCAGTTACCCCTGGTAACATCTGCCGTGATTATCCCACGACAAGACTTGTTTCTATGACATCGTATGGACATCGAACATTCAGAAAACCAGTAACAACATCTTTATACTCTCAATGAAAGGTTGGAATGGCTTAAGCGTGTGACCCTTAAAGGCTCGATAACACACATACATGTTCGGGAACTTAACGAACAATAACCAAAAGGGGGACCGTGGGAGCCCATGATGGCTCTTGTGTGTTCACAAAGATTTTCCTTTGATACTCACATTTCAAGTGTTATAGAGGTTGTAGAATGATGATACAAACTTAATTCCGAACTTGGAGATAGAATAATAACTGAATATTATTGTTTGTAGGGAATATCTCTAACAGTCTCCCACTTGCACTAGAGTCAATAATACTCTAGTTATTATGATGACATAACACCTATGCAAATCTGGTGTTACTCACACTATGCATGTGGTACCTTAGACAATTGTCTTTCACCTTTTGATCTCATCAACTTGTGATAAACTTATGTTGGATTTATTTGGAGTAGAAATTGTGCGAATCTGATTCCATAGTACCATTAATAATTCAAGCGTCTCCGAATGAATTATTATACTGTCTTTTGAAACCTTACTAAGTCGAATGACTTTGATCCAATAACTTGCAATCCACAATGTCTCACATTGTGTTGAAACTATGCATAGTAATATATACTTTAGAGTCCACTCATAATACTCTAATGTTGATAAATTATACAATATATGCTATTATCTATTGAAGAATCATAATCTAAATTAAAATCAGTAAAGATTTAATTTCGTAATTCCACTACAAATACATATGTGAATACATCTCACAATATATTTGCAGTTATAGAAAATCCCAGTGAGTTGTTTTATAATTTGTAATAACACCGCGTAATATCTATGTGAGAATATCTCACCATAATATTCATAAGTTTAATTACAAAAAATTAACCGATTGAGAAAAAAGTTCACTTAAGTATTTCTCTTTCATGCCGATTTGACTAAACAATTTTGCCAACGGAAATTTGTCGGTTCTGGTTTGCTTTCTTCATGACAACGAGATTGGTCAAATCATGTATTATCATGATTTAATCCCAAACCTTTCTTTTTTTTCTCACCAATGACTATGAATGTCAATTCTCTTCCAAAATATCATGTCATGTTTACTTTTGAGACAAAATAGTTTATCTCATTGCAATTAAAAATTTATATCAAAATTACGCTTAGCATACGCATCATATTCATGGTTATTAAACTCCTTAATCTATCTCATAGATCTCAAATTCAATAAGACCCTTTCTGACAACTTATTTAAATCTTTTAAATCATTGCATGAGAGAACTTTTTCAATTTGGGCCAGCAAAACTAAAATATCATATTCAGCTCCCACTAACTTTTAAGTCACTTTGTTTTAATGAAAATAAAGATCTTCTTATTTCATTAATATGACTGGCTTACTCATACTTGTAATATTTTAGATCACTCCGGTGCCGGTTTGCACAACTGGTATTTAAAATTTTCTCCATGCATGCTACAGAACCGCCAAGATCTAACTGTGCAGATACAAGTGAATAATAATTCCAAGATCTAATTCTCCAGATCACGTACCAAACATGCTAGAAGGACGAGGTGTTGATGAAGATGTTGTTGAAGCGTGTAGAAGATCATCATGCACAAGCATGTGGGTGAGGATGTTTCTGACTCCCCGTATCCAACACCTTGATCCGGCAAAGTGAGGATCTCACATGTTACCCCTCTGAGAGTATGCACACATATGTCGGGGCCAATTCTGCAGCGCTTTGTCGTCCAGGACTATATGCCATAGGTGTATATGAAGGTGGAGTTCCCAACACATGAGAGATAGAGAGTAACTAGAATCTAGATCGAATTATGATAGTACACCTCAAAACCCCAATTATAAGAATCTCTAACTCAATTAGAGGAGCTCTAATTAGACCCTCTAATTCTACTAAAGAGAGAGAGAGAGAGAGAGAGAGAGAGAGAGATAAGCTTGAGATCTCTTATTAGAGATCCTCTAGTTCAACTAGAGAGAGAGGGGCTTGAGAGTCAATTGTGTGTTTTTATTTGAGCCTTGGGGTCCTTTATATAGTTAGAGGGGAGGGGAGACATACCAAAGAGGGACTTGGAGGGGAGTTAGCCGCACCATGAGGTGGTCGCACCCCCTCTCCTTACCTAATTCAGATTGAAGTCCTCCGCCTCCCTCTTTCCATTCTCATTTTTCTCATTTTCCAACTAATAAATTCAGGAATTCTTTTTGGATGTCAAGTACCATTGTTGGTGCCCTCGGGACCACCAACAACTAAGTGTGGCCATGAGGAGCATTCCTGCCCTCCTCCGGCACTCCCCTCCTGGTTTTTTCCCTCTTCCGCAACTCCGTGACCCCTTTAGTTAAAATCACCGACATAATCTAAGAATGTCAAAAAAAAATCTGACATCCCAAGACATCTCACGTCCCTCTTGAAAGGACAACAAAGTCGCCTAGAAGGGGGGGTGAATACGCGATTATAACTATCCGCTTAAGGCTTGCTAAATGCGGAAATAAACTAGATGTTTAATTTAACAAGCACACAACCTAAATAAACTAGGCTCAATACCACAAAACATATGCTAAGAAAGAAAAGTAACAAGGTGATAGAAAGATATATAACTTCAAGCATGAAGGGTAACACAATGTCAAGGGCATATGTAAATAGCTCGGGTATAGAAATAGCAGAGGCACCACGGAGAGGGTGATGTATTCCCGAGTTCTTCCTTTTGAGGGAAATACGTATTGTTGGAGGGGTGTGAGATTCATCACAACAGGATTACTCAACACCACAAAGTCCTCACCCTATTCTCCGACGAACCTCGCCACAAAAGCCTTGGTTCACTTCCACTATTGGTAACCTTCAATCTTGAGGCACACATTCACAACTTGATTGGAGGCTCTCGAGGTCACCACAAACCTGGGCACGCATCCACAACTTAATTGGAGGCTCCCAAGAACACCACAAAGTCATCTAGGGTCCAATGATCCAAGAGTAACAAGTTCACAAACTTTCACGTCCATGAATCATCATGGAGAGACCTAATCGATGCACCAAATTCAATGTCAAGAGCACAAGTGCTCACATCGTTCACTCTTAAATTCCAACAAAGCAATAAATGTTTATGGGTGAATAAGAGAGGTAGAACATATAAGAGAATCACAAAGAAGTCCAAGATCTAGATCCACCAAGTTCCCCTCACAAAGAGGATAGATGAATTGGTGGAAACGTAGATCTAGATCTTCTCTCACTTTTCCTTTAAAGATATGAAAAAATCATGGGAGGATTGAGAGGGCGCATGCTAACCAAAGGTTGAAAAAGGGGAGAGAGGGGGAAAAGAGCTAACCGAAGGTTGAAGAAGGGGAGGGGTATTTGTAACCCCTGCAACAAAAATAGTCATTGCAACCACTAAAACCGGAATACCCGAGGCCCACAAATAATTCGGGTAAAATATCTGGCGTTTTCTAGTGGCTCGCACACTTGGCGCTCCAAAATTTCTTAGAGAACTCCGAGAGCTGGATTATTCAAATAATACGAAAATTGCAATAACTTTTTCACCCGGACTTTATTTTTGATGATCTTGGGCTCGTTGGAATAACAACAAGGAGATATATAAGATTATGCACAGAAAAATCATGGTACATTATGTGAGGAGGGACAATAAAGGAGAGACTTTGACCTCTCTAGGAAAGGCAAGCCGGTAAAACCTCTAACATAAAAAAACGCCATAAAATGTGCGTATGAAATTTGTTTCTGACGAACCAGAGCTTGGCATGGGGATGAACCAAGATCTAAATCATCACATGGATAAAATCCAAATGACAACCTGAAAGGATGATATTCAAGTACGCAAATGTTTGAGCTCTTCATAAAGATGTGATCAAGTTACTCACTCGAGGGCCCCTCTTGATAGTACGACTATCAATCATATAACACGGTCTCCCCAAAAGTATGAGATCGGTAAAATAGGAAACCTATCAAGATAATAAAACATTTGCCTTGAGAATTCCACTTGAGATATATTATCGCGATCTTGACTCTCTCAAGTTGGATCTCCTTTTTTATCGTGATTGCTAGCACATGTTTTGCTTGATGAAGACTTGTAAATTACCGCTATGGGAGATGCCCTTTTAGGAAAATATTCATATGGCCACGATATCCAAATGGGTGGTAAGCATCAAGAAAATTATTTCTTCAATACGCTTCTCTTGAGCTTCTACTTCTCAAGCTCGATGACGAAAACCAAATGGGTGGCCATCATCAATCATGGGATACATGAAATCTTCCTTTTGATGCATGCCCATGGAAAGATACCTAACCACACATAGAAATGCCACAAACACACACATATCAAGGGTTAGTTCACAAATCTAAATGGACAATTTCTTACCATACCACGAGATACAAAATCCCACTTGGAACATCTTGTACCTTTGAGTGTTGCTCACAAGCTTGATCAACCTTGTATATTTTCTTATGTCTTCATTTGATGATATCTTGAAGATAATAATGAAAGACCACCTAATATTTTTCTTCAAGACATACTTGCGATATGTCCAACTCTATACATGACCATCATTCACATAAATCCTTGAATATAACAATAGTCATCATGTAGGCTTGTAGAGTCCAACACATGGACTCTAATATTTTTCCATGGACAAGATCTATAAGGATATCTCTGTCTAAACAATTTACATAAGGATTGTCATTAATTACCAAAACCAGACATGGAGGATTTACGAGGGTTTATATAATGAATTAGGAAACAATTCAAAGCAATGAGCAAGGGTGCAAGAGCATGAAAGGAAAATGATTAAGAACAAAACTAAAGCATAAGACCAAATTCCCTTAAACCCTATAAACTTCTCCCCCATTGGCATCGATTGCCAAAATGGGAAAAATTAGAGGGCCAATATAATAAGATCTCCTCCATAGTGTATGTATTCCTCATGATATGAATGAAATAAAATGCATATATCCAACGCTGAATTGATGAAGGGAGATCAAACTACATCGAGGGTCCAAGGATTTCAAATGAATATCAAATTTACAGATACTGCAAAAAATAAGCAACCAACCAAAGGATCAAAAAAAATGATTGAACAAAAAATATATTATGATAAGATCAACCAAGTGTTCTAAAAAATGAAGAGGGAACTTACCAAGGTATATGCAGAATGTATGATTTGTATTGCTATATAGTGTGCACAACATGGAATCATCACTCTATCCTAAATAATTTTAACACAAACAATGAAGCAATGCAACTGCAAAAAACAAACGTTGAGAAATTAACATCAAAGAGCGACAAATAACGACTTACTCAACTGAAAGATATGTGTATGGCAGGGAAAACATTTTAGGAGACTAGTAGGATGAGAAAAGTATGAACATATTCTTTCAATATATGAGGCACATAGTGCATATCATCTATTCCCATGCACACAAATGAAAGAGGATATATGATGACCCACAAGTATAGGGGATCACAACAGTCTTCTGGGGAAGTAAAACCCAAATTTATTGATACGACACAAGGGGACCCAAAGAATATTTATAAGCCTTAAGATGAATTGTTAGTTCAGCTGCACCTGGAAATAGACTTGCTCGCAACAGTTTATCAGTAGCAACAATTTTATAGCAGTAGAAGTAGTGAAATGATAGCAGGAATGAAATCAAGAAAACAACAGTACTTGTAGTAGACAGTAGGATTAAAATACTGTAGGCATAGGTACGGATGAAGGTGCATTGTATGAATAAGATAATTCATATAATAATGAAGACATCTGAAATTGCATGCAAATAATGATAAAGCATCCAAGTACGAAGTAACCATAGGCATGTGTTCCGTATTTAGTTGTAAGTGTTCGCAATGAGAAACTTGCACACCATCTTTTGTCCTACCAGCCCATTTGCAGCGGGGCTCAAGGGAAACTACTGGTAATGAAGGTGATCCTTTTAATAAAGCATCAAAGAAAAGCATTAACACTCCATGAACACACGGGATCCTCACTTCACAGCCATCCCCTACGGTTATCCCAATTGTTATCACTTTGGGGCCTCGGGTTCCGGACAACGGTATGTGTAAACAACTTGCAGGTAAGATAAAAAACAATAATTCTCCTCATGAATCAATAACATGCTCAGATCTGAAATCATTGCACTCGGGCCCTCATGTAAAGCATTAAGCACAAGAAGTTGCAACAATGTCAAAAGCACTAATAACAGATACTAGGCACCATTATCAGAAGTAATTTCAGTAGTTTGAGGCAATTTAGCACGTTTCACCAAAGGAGTATAGACTTTATTAACACCAACTACTTTACCATTCATAGTAGGAGGTTTACTAGCACTTGGAAATTCAGTTTTACTAGTGGTTATGATAGTACAAACTCTAGCAATATTATTCTTTCTAGCCAATTCATCTTCTCTTTCCCACCTAGCACGTAATTCAACCATGAATCTAACATTATTATCTATTTGAACTTGGATGGCATTCAAAGTTTTTTTTTGTTTAACATCTTGTGGAAAAACCTTCAGTTTTAGAAAATCAACATCAGTAGCAAGGCTATCTACTTTAGAGGCAAGAACATCTATTTTTACCAAGCTTTTCCTCAACAGATTTATTAAAAGCAGTTTGTGCGCTAATAAATTCTCTAAGAATGTTTTCTAGATCAGAGGTAGAGCTTTTATTATTATTGTAGGAGTTTCCATAAGAATTACCATAAAAATTATTAGGAGGATAGGGCTTGTAATTGTTTACCAAAATTATTTATATAAGCATTGTTGTTAAAATTATTATTTCTAATAAAGTCTACATCAACATGCTCTTCTTGAGCAACCAAAGAGGCTAAAGGAACATTATTTGGATCAACTTGGGATTTACCATTAACAATCATAGACATAATAGCATTAAGATTTTCACTCAAAGAGGAGGTTTCCTCAACAGAATTTACCTTCTTACCTTGTGGAGCTCTCTTAGTGTGACACTCTGAATAATTTATCATCAAGAAGCTTTGTTGCATTTCCGAAAGTGATGGACATAATGGTACCTCCAGCAGCTGAATCCAATAGGTTCCTTGAGGAAAAATTCAACCCTGAATAAAAAGTTTGTATAATCATCCAAGTAGTAAGTCCATGAGTGGGACAATTCTTCACCATAGTTTTATTCTTTCCCAAGCTTTAGCAAATGTTCATTATCAAATTGTTTAAAATTCATTATGTCACTTGTTAGGGATATAATCTTAGCAAGAGGATAATATTTTCCAATGAAAGCATCTTTACACTTAGTCCATGAATCAATACTATTTCTAGGCAAAGATAGCAACAATTCTTTAGCTCTTCCTCTCAAAGAGAAAGGAAATAATTTCAGTTTAATAATATATCCATCTACATCTTTATATTTTTGCATCTCACATAGTTTAACAAAATTATTAAGGTGGGCAGCAGCATCATCAATACTAATACCGGAAATTTGTTCTTTCATCACAAGATTTAATAAAGAAGGTTTAATCTCATAGAAAGCAGCAGTAGGAGTAGGTGGAGCAATAGGTGTGCAAATAAAATCATTGTTCTTTGTGCTAGTAAAGTCACACAACTTCGTATCTCAGAGGAACTCATTTTAGCAGAATAACAGCTAGCGAATAAATAACAACTATGAAGTAAATTAATTTTTTGTGTTTTCAATATAGAGAAGAAAAACAAGACAAAAATAAAAACATGACAATAAACAAAATAAAGAGGTTGAGAGTGAAAGACTCCCCTTTCCAGAAGACTTCGTTCTCCCAGGTAACGGCGCCAGAAAAATCCTTGATGCATGTTTGGAACCCCAAGAGGAGGGTGTGATGAGCACAGAGGTAGGAGTTTTCCCCTTAGTTAAGAACCAGGGTTATCAGTCCAGTAGGAGAAAGAGAATCTTCGGAAGGTTGATGCCACTGACGGTGGTGCTGACGCTTCACCGGTGTTAGAACAACATGGAACATGCACAAAACACAACCAAAATACTTTGTCCCAACGGTACAGTGAGGCTGTCAACCTCACCAGTCTTGCTGAAAACAAAGATTAGACGTATAGTGTGGAAAACAGTGTATGATTGCAGTAAGAAAATAAAGCAGGAAATTGTTGTGGTTTGTTTAACAGTGTGGAAAATGGACCGGGGTTCATAGGTTCACTAGTGGTGTCTCTCCATAAAAATAACATGTTGGGTGAACAAATTACAGCTGCGCAATTGACAAATAAAGGTTGCACCGTAGTGCACATTATAACATGATGATTACTATGATATTTTGTGCGGGCATTACAACAAGATACATAGACCGACATCCATCCGCATCTATGACTAATAATCCACCCTCAGGTTATCATCCGAACCCCCTTAGGTATTAAGTTGCAAGCAACAGATAATTGCATTAAACAAAGTGTGTAATGTAAGCAATGATTATGCACGCGGGCACTCTCACCGCTGCTTTCTCCCTAATTAATGGCAACAACACATCCCCCCCCTTCACGTTTCTGTCACTCGAGCAAGGCAACGAGGAGGCATGAACCCACTATCAAGTATAAATACTCCCTCTTGGATTTACTGGCAACTACTTGGCCAGAGCAACCACTAGCAACGGAAAGCATGCAAGATCACAAATAACATACGCAATAAAGACTATAATCAACTTGGTGTAAGGTCAATATTCATTGGATCCCAGCAAACACAACATATAGAATTACATAAGATCAATCTCGATCATGATAGGCAACTCACGAGATCTAAACATGGAGGCATATGAGGAGGAGACAACCATCTAGCTACTGCAATGGACCCGTAGTCCAGGGATGAACTACTCACGCATCACTCCGGAGGCAGGCATGGTGATGTAGAAGCCTCCGGTGATGATTTCCTCTCCGACGGGATGCCGGAAAACAGCTCCAGAACCCTCCTGGTCTAGGGTTGAAGACGCCAGCGGCCGTGGAACTTTTTCGGGATTTTTGATTAGGTGCTTAGGGTTTTCCATCCGGGGGGATTAAATATACGAAAGGGCACAAGTTGTGGATGTCCAGGGGGCCCACACCACCCCCTGGCGCGGTCAAGGGCGGGCCACGCCACCCTATGGTGTGGGCCCCCTAATGCCTCTCTTCGTCTCCTCTTCGGTCTTCTGGATGCTTCCGGGGAAAATAGGACTTCCAGGCTTCGAACTTTCCAATTCCGAGAATATTTCCAGAACAACTTTTCTGAAACTAAAAACAACATAAAGCAAGGAACATGCTCTGTGGCATCTTGTCAGTAGGTTAGTCCGGAAAATCGATTAAAATGACATAAATAAGGGAGAAAACATGTAGCAATTGGCATAATATCATCATGGAGTATCAGCAATTAGGGATACGTTTATGACGTATCAATGCTTAACTTGACTAAGCCTAAACTCGATGATGCGATTAGCAATGCACCTCACTGCCTAGTTAAGAGTACTAATCCCCTCAACCCCACTTTTACTTTTATTTATCTTTTCTTGTTTATTTTGCGGGAAAAATTTGGGAGATCAATTGGATACTTGAAGATTTGCAAGGATTAGATTAGGACTTTTACTTTTGTAAATGGCAACTTGTAATTTCTATTTATTGGATTATGTAATGACTTTGTACTATTATTAATTATGAATAAAGCTTATTGTTTTTCTTTTGTAATTATTCTTAATTAATTTGAATTGAATAAAGATTTGATTTAGTAAATGTTTCAAACTTAATTAATAACTAATTATTCAAATTAACTACTTAATTAATTTGAATTGAAATTTCAAATACAGATCATATTTTGTTTCAAATTTTGAATTGAACTCTCAAATCAAACAACACTGAAAGTTCATGTCGATATTCCTTCCACTCTTCATCCTCACATTGTAACCCTGATAAACGGGCTTTAGTCCCAATTAGTGAGAAGTGCAGGAGTAGGTACGCCGTACTGTCGCGACGTACCGAACCTGGGTAAAATCCCGTGTTCTGTGTTACTACGCTATCCCGTTACCCCACGTCTCTACCGTAGTCTCATGGCACCCCCGTCTATGAAAACTACTACGATGTCTCGACACCCGTACCCCCCCTTGGCTTGCCCTCCAAGGCGCAGCTTGAATCCTATCCGAACTCTGCTTACAAACCCTAGCTTTCCTTACCGCAACCCACAATCCGGGTTACGAGGCCTACAAACTTTGGGCCTTCCAGAAGTTTCTTTATCCTTAGCCGGATCCTGCGCGGCGTCCTTTGAGCCGGGTTACACCTTGGAGTTGGCCTACCGGGTTACTATCCCCCCATCAGTAGTCCCCAGAATAGCTTGGGCTTCACGAAGTTCTCTTTGAAGCGCGCGCTATTCCCTGCAAAAATATCGAGTGTACCAATTCACGTAGGCCGGGTTAAATTTCTTTGATAAACAGTCAGGCCTAACTCCACGGTGATCATATAGTAACTCGGCCTTTTCCGAATCCATCGCTCATCTTCCTGGGCTAATACCCTGGCACGATGCTGGAGACCCAGCTCACCTCACTTGTCTATCCAATCCGATGGCCACGGGAAAAACGCGCCTCACGTCTATTCTGGAAATCTCGCCTAACCTTTTGACGTATATCCCAGAAAATCCGGGCGGATACGATTTTATCCCCAAATCCCCAAGTCAGATAGTCGACGAATCTCTGATTACTCTAGGGTTTAGGGATTTGCAAACAGATCTCTAACTACCCCTTCTAGTGTTATATAGCCTTAGGGTCAATTACCAATTTCTTCGTGTATAATTTGACCTAATGAAACTCAAGTGTTTAATGCCCTCAGAAATTTAACTTCTTTTTTAGTTAACAAGATAATGCTCAAATATAGATTGTCTAGATTATGCAACTAGGTGAACAATCCTATATGGTGAGCAAATACTACTAGCACTAGATATTAATTCAACTAATCTAGTATCAACAAGTAAAGGTAAGTTGAGGAATAACCGAACACAATGACGCAGAGAGGTATCCTGAAGTTCACTTCCCAATAGAAGCTAGTCTCCATTGGAGAGGTGCGGTGCCATGAAAGTGGAACACCGAGTAGTCGTCAAATGACACACCGTATCTCTTTCGAGTCCTTCCGCCTATGTGGAGAGGCTCGAATCACTATGTTGCCGTTGAGGTTGAAAACTAGAACCTTTACAAGGGTGAGGCACACATCACAACTTTGGAGGGTCCTCACCAAATCCCGAGGGCCACCAAGACTCCGGCAAACAAGATCCACGGGCTCCAAAGCTTCGGGGATTACAACAAGGCTCCATGCTCCGATGAGCCAAGAGAAACAAGGTTCTTGGCTCCAACGAATTAAGAACTACAAGATCCCTAGGGGGTGAGTGGGGTAGTGACAAATCGGCTGGGTGGAGTTGTAGATCTAGGGTGTCTCCACCAAATTCCAAAAGATCAAGAGCATTGGTTGGGTATTTGGGGAGATGCTTGAGCTCGATGGTCAACAATAGTGGAGAGAGAAAGTTTATTTGACACCTTCTAAAGTTAGGGGAAGACCCCTATTTATAGTGGAGGGGGAAAAGTGGTCGTTGAGAGCGTTTTCTATTTTGCGAGGAAACCTAGCCTACGACGCCGGCCATGCCGACCTGGTCGTAGAGGGGAGGCCGGAAGGAAACAGATCGCCCCGGCCTGGAACGCCAGCGAGGCCGGTTGGAACCCGGCCTGGGGCCGGTATCCCCCTCCCCCCACCTCAGCCTTGAGCACGCGCGAGGCCGGCTGGAATCCGGCCTGGGGCCGGCGTGGCAGCTGCCTTAGGTCGGGACCCTGCCCGAACCCCCCGGCTTCACAGCCCGGCTAGGCAGTTTCCCCCTCATTTTTCTCGTTCCTTCTTTCTTCCTTTTTTCGTTATCTTCATCGATGATTGTCAAATCAGTAGAGTTCATAGGACACTTATTTTTTACTTTTATCGACTTTAAAAGACCCTAGGTTTTCATTGTCATACAGTAACATGCTTAGGGAAAATATTAGATCTTCCATGTGTTATGATCAAACACCAAAGTAAGATTAAGGGACATATATCCTTTTAGTATGTGCCCGCTTCGTGGCAGACAAAATGTCCTGGTACGTCGGTGATGATTGTGCGCGGTGGACCCCGTAGATGACATGGCTGATGATTTGATGGGTGTGTAAGCATTTACGCTCTAGCAGGTATGGCTTGGAGATTGAGGGTATCTGAGTTGGTTAAGATGTTGTTGCTGACGATCAGCTACAGGATCTTGATGTCATACACGTTTGAGACAGTGAACGGGTTTGTCAACCACGTTTTGATGTTGATAGACCATCTATCCGTGGATGGCAGCAATCCCACCATCTTTTTGCCGAGGCTATTGATTAGCCGGTTAAGCACCTTTGGCTCCTTAACATTGAAAGGGATGTTGTCGAAACTTAGCGTGCGTAGATAGACACACTCCGACCATGTTCTACCATAGGTGTGATGCTAACACGTGAAACGCATCCACACTTAGAACGATGGATAGGTGTAGAGGATAGTTCACAGTTGTCGGTGGACTTGAACTGCTCGAAGAATTTAGAGGGCAACACGCACACCTCGACAAGTATTTCTCACGCCTCATGCAACATTGAGAGCCAAGCCTCGACACCATGTAGGTTGGCTTTACTGCTGACCATGACCCAAGCACGATCATGAAGAGAACGTAACCACGTAATTGTTGTTCCCGAGAAACCATCCCAAGGGTGCGAGACAACATGCATGCCCTTGAGGCCAGTCGCAGCTCCAGCGCCGCGCTTCCACAACAGCTCGAGGAAGTGTTTGAATCCGCCCATCAAGTCGATGAGGAGTTCGCCACTTATCCAATTGGTTAATGAGGAATATTACGTGAGAATCTGAATAATTGCAAGCAAATGGTGAAGATGGGAAACAGATAGGAGATAAGGAAACAATGCATGTTCCTATGCCCTTCCTTCCGCCTTGAGGAATGGGAAGCGCCATGCGTAGGGAGACCTAGCTCTCCATTTTTAGGTCACCTCCATCCATCGGTAGATTACAATCTAACGCACCAAAATCAATCTATGGCAGTTTTTCATTTTAGTCCTCTGACTTTTTAAGAATATAACCCACACCCCACATCAGTCTCACTTAAACTAAAGGGTATATTATGTTGCCCTCGGTCTAATTCCATTGCGGTGATTTTTCTCTCAGTATTCCAACAATTTCACGAGTATTGCAACAAAAAAAACCTTGTCTCGTGTATAAAAATGTAGTATTGCAACAAATAGTCGTAATTTTTTTAATAAATTAGTAATGCTAAAAAATAGTTAAACAACATTTTTTAGCTATAGCTTTGCAACAAAAACCGATAACACATTCAACAAAAATCACAACCTATTACAACAACAAAAAAACAAGTGTTTTGCAATTTAAAAAGTGGGGTGTTTGTTTCTCAAGATTCGTTTGCAAAAAAAATCATCAAATATTTCAACAAAAATCACAGCCTATTGCAACAAAAATATATTTGCATCAGTTAAAAATTTGGTAAGCAACAAAATGATTTTCCATCCATTCAGTTGCGAAAAAATTCATCACCCATTTCAACAAAAAACAAATTAGCAACAAAAAATCACGTGTTTACAACATGTGATGGGGCAATAAAGCACATCTTTTAGAATGAATTTTTAAAAAAATACATGTGTTTTCTAGAAAAAATCATCCAAAAATCATTCCAACATCTCGCTTGTGCTTTCTCAACAGAGTACACACGAAATTCTTAAAAAATCTAAAGATGTACGTAACGTTGATCGAAATGGTAAAATTATTTAGCGTACATATGGCTACATGTAGTTATTATGTTGGGCTGGAGAAAAAATAGTGTGACAGGAAAACTGGGCCAAAAAGCCTAATTGATGCTAATTAGGCTTGCATACATATAGGATGGCCAAATGTGGGCTGCCCTCGCTCGTGCAGCGAGCGACCTAAAACCCCGTCCGTGAGGAATATATCCAATGGAATACTGTCCAGGGAAACTGGGTCGCTCTTCCCTCTTCTCAACGTGACATTGTCACTTGGGCCCTTGAGCCATCTAGAAATGGCTCCGTCTCCTATCTTTATATGAAGATGGTTCGGGCCTCAATGGCTAGATAACAAATTTTATTTGGATATTTTTTCTGTCGTGTGGTGGGGTTTATGGAACATTCGTAACAAGTTATCTATCAAGACGATCTTTACACGCCAACATGCTGACTGTTTTTTCAAAATTGGCCTTCTCTTGCAGCAATAATGGCCACTGTCCAAGCCCGATGAACATGTTATCATTCACCTGGTCGTCTACGAGCTCCGCCAACTCTACCGTATTTCTAAGACCAGCAATTAGCTATTTTGCTTTCTTAGGCGTGCTGTCACCAACTATCCTGAGAGTAAGGGTTGTATTATTGTGGCTTGTGTGACCTACGGAACTACATGCTTTATTAATTTAAAGCTAGTCATCTAATGCCTTCTACCTAAAACAAGGCTTGTGCTTCAGTTATTCGAGCCCCATGGCGCAACGGCTCAGGCAATTGCTAGTGCTTGTCGTAGCACACTGGTTGCCTCGCTCGGTGCGTTGTGCATTCCTCCAGGAACATGCCTTTTACTCTGTTTTATTTGAGTCAACACAAATGCTTGTGGTGTAGTGTTTTTTCTGTTTGCTACATACATGGCTTATATTGTTTTTCAATTTTAGTTTCAGTGTATTAGTGCAATAAATTATGCAAGCTGGTGAGATTATGAAAAATATGAACAACCAATACACAGCAATAAACCATTTGATTAACAACCCTTTCATTAAGTGCACCATTTAGCTAATGAAGGAAGAGGAGCTTACACAAAAGAGTATAAAATGTAAGAACATATTTCTCCTTAGACTTGACAAAAAACACAAACTAAACTAAACATGATACCTAAATACACCATGGAAACGGCGCGCTCCTGCTGGCTCGCCAATCTAAAGATCCCACTCCTCCGCCGCCTCCTCCTGTACAATTCTTAGACGGCACCGGCTCCTAAAGGTGCAAGAGGTGGATTCATAGAGGAGTCTAGACGACCAAATTACGCCAATGAGGCAGCAATGTAGCCGCAGCTGAATACGTTGAGATGAAGAGGCCTGAGACAACATTATTTGCGAGATCGGCGCCATCACCAAAATCAACAAGGTGTCGCCGTGTATTTCTACTAAAAGCCCAAAAATAGAGAAAATCTAAATAAAGTGGATCGGGGCCTCCTCACCATTCCACACCGAGTAGTAGGGGCGGCGACCTACCCATGGACGAGGCGTGTCTGGATGGTGCGTCCAAAAAATCGTCTCCCTTGGGTTGGGAGAGGAGACAACAATTTTTATTCACATTGGTCAATAGCCTTGTCTTACTAATTATGATCGCTTGAGTGAGGCATGGACCAATTTTGTTCGATATTAGAGTCAAAGAGTATTTTCAACATTTCAACATTTGTTTCTCTTGATCTGTTGTTTTCGGCCAAACCATCTAAATCATGTGTCCCGCGTTGAGTGGAGAAAAAAATTGCAATTACATGCCCACTTCCGAACCGAACAAACACAAGATTTTGCAAAAATCTCCCTCACCTTCTAATCCCCAAAGTAGCAACCTTGCTCTGCTGCCGACCAAAAAAATGGGCGGCGAGAGTACGAGACCACAGACGCATCAATCCTCATCAAGTTATTCCGCTGCACGCGACCTCAAGACTGGCGTCGCCTTCTGGGATTTTTAGAACCCAGGCGGTCGACATGGTCCACACTACCCTCCGCTGGTAAAGAGATTTATTGAGTCTAGGCACCGCCGCCGCCGCCGCGCCGGCGGGGAGCTGCTGCACGATGAGGCACGATGAGGCGCTGAGGCTTATCCGGTGGAGGGTGTGCACCTGGAAGCTAGGACAACTGCAGGAAACTTGAGTAGTACTAATCTGATTCAGTTCCAACTCTGCCCAACTATGACTGAATTTTTGTACCAATTCAACTGCAGATTCTGATGCAGACTCTGATGAATGATGTTGGTCAGGTGATGGCATCTGGTAGTTGAGTTCCGCAAGATTTTCCGGACACCAAGGAAGCTAGGCAATGACATGGCTAGATACTTTGCAACTTCAATTAGATTGCAACAAGATCGCAACAGAATAAAACAAGCTTGCACATGAGTTAGTTGTATATACTAGAAACAGAGTTGTGAGCTGTACATGTTAGATGACACATCTTTGTTCTTTTCTCTTTGATTGGGTCTCTTCTAGCTTGGACATTTATAATATGAATGTACAATCACATTAAAGTTTACTTTTTTTTATGCAATTGAGTGTAAGTTGTATTGATTTGAAATGTCAGAAAGAAACAATTTTATGCTTGCAGCATTTAAAATTTGAGGGTGTTTGGTGTCGCACCCTGACTTCTAGAGGATACTCACCGGGCCGAACTGAATAGTAGATGATTGGATTACAGGGCGTATCTGCTCCCGCATCCTCTTACGAGTAGGCCAACACTTATGTGTGACAACCAATCTCTACTATCCACCGTCGATGTAAACTATCCCATAGAGATCAGGATACTACCATTGACGTACTTCATACCATACACACATGGTTCGTCAACGGCGTTTAACAGAATGATAGCACAACATATCACTAAGACACAAAAGATGGAAATAATTGCAAATGGCTCTCACTAGAGCAGAGATATCAAATACAATCTTCCAGAGGACACATGTCCCAACATAACATCATTACATCACAGCGGAAGCATTCAAAAGGTCTGAGTACAGACAAAACCAAATAGTCCTAAGAGGCCGGCAATGAAAGGAAAACGGAGCCCATCCACGAAGTCTCGGATCCTGTCCGGGTCCGCTATCTACTCGTCAACAGCCTCGTCGTACTCCACGTAGTAGCCACCATGGGGATCCTCGGAATCGTAGTCTGCGGAAACCACAGCCCCAAAGGGGTCAGTACAACAACGTACTGGCAAGCAAGACTCACAGTTCACCAAAGTGTAACCTGTCAACACCAAGCACAGATGCTTTGGGTTCAACGGAAGAAAGGGTGATACAAAAGATGCGGCAGCGGGCTGCACTAACCAACTACAGATACATAGTACAACTTCCGGCTAACAGATAGGAGATAAGATAGCGTATCGTAACCAACTACCAGCTAACTCCAAACAAAACCCATCCTGGATCTCGCCCCTTATCCAAAGAGCTATCAGAGATGCCTGGAATGGAAGGTTTCCAATTGTGATCTCGATGTTCTGGCTAACTTTATTGCTTTGCCAGCTAGATCCCGGTGATTTCACTAGGAGAGGGATAGACAACTGTTCGAAGTTGATTTCACTGTTGTTTGCAAAGCATTGAGAGATGAAAGAGTGTGAAGCACCAGAATCGAACAAGACTTTAGCACGAAACGAGTTCACAAGAAGTGTGCCCATTACAACCTCTGGAGATTCTTCTGCTCCCTGGGCCTTGACATTGTTCACCCTCACAGTTCTCAAGACAGACTTGTTCCTGTTGCGGGGCCTAGGCGAAGAAGTGTGTACCACCACATGATTGACATTAGCGATAGGGAGTGATGGTAGCTTGTTCTGCGGGCACTTGTAGGAGTAGTGTCCTGATAGACCGCACTTGAAGCATGTACTAGCAGAACGAGGAGTTGTTGGACTTGGCTGAGATGGAGCACCTCCTAAAGATACCACTGGGGTGGGAGGGAGGGCATGAAATCCTGCCGGGCTTGGCAAGCAGATGGGCGGTGTTGGAGTGGTATATGGAACCCAAACTCTTCGTTTTTGTGGAGGCATGATAGCTTTTGAGAGATTAGCCTGTTCACGAGAGTGCTTACGAGATTCCTCAACCAACTTGCGCCCATGCTCTTCATTTAGAGCGATGTTGATGAGGTCCTCAAAATTCTTGGCCTTGACGTTGGTGAGAGCATACTTGAGTTTCGGGTTGAGACCCCTGCGGAACTTTGCCATCTTTCTCGCTTCTGTGGAGATTTCATCTCCGGCGTAGCGAGCCAGACGATTGAACTCTCTTTGGTATTCGAGAACGTCCAGATTGCCTTGTGTGAAAGAATAGAATTCCTCACGCATTCTCTCCATGAGCCCATCGGGAATGTTATGGCGCACGAAGGCTTGCTTGAAATCCTCCCATGTGATTGCCACACTAGAACCTCTCATTTCTTGGAAGTTCTCCCACCAAGACATGGATTGTCCACGGAGAAGGTAGGTCACGTAAGGAACACGGTCCTCGTCAGCCACATGAGCTACCATAAGAGTACGGTTCATTTCACGGAGCCAGTCATCAGCATCCAATGGCTCGGAGGAGGTACCAAACGTGCGCGGATTTAGCTCAAGGAACTCCCGAATAGACACCCGGGTGTTGCCATTACTCCCAAGGTCTTGGTTCTGCTGCATCTGCTTTATAACTTGTGTCATCTGAGACAGCACTTTCCCCATCTCAGGTGGCAGTGTGGGTTCTTCGTCACCACTTTCCATCCTGAAGAGGATACCAAGATTAACACACTAACCGGATAACAAAATCCAATATAAGTGCTTAAAAGGATTACTTCAGATGGTAAGTCGACAGCATAGAACAAGGATGGAGGTTAACAACGGATCAACAGATAAGTTGTTACAACGGAAGAGAAGATTCGTGAAGGACGATATCGAAGCAACAACTGGGAAACATGAGACCACAAACACCTGAGGTACTACGGAGAAAACCCATCCGGGCTTCTAAAGGATCAATATCTACTGCTTAAGGAATAGAGGATCTGCTTCCGGGGCTTACACGCCTCCGTTCTCAATCGTGAGTAGGCAACATGATAAATCATGTCACAACCACCTCCATTCCTATGGTCTAGTAGATATAACTATCCCAGAGAAACCAGGATTCGTGAAAACCTAACTTGAAAGTTTAGATGAGAAACAGAAAACAACGTTGCACTTCCTTACCAGAAAAGGGAGGGTGGGTGGGGAAATAAATAAAAGGACAGAATTCCTACTCTCACGTTTCATTTTTCCTATATAGCTATAAAATAGTTTCTAGACTCAACTGCGACCAGTAAAAGGGATCCTACAGGCAGACAGGCTCTGATACCATTTGTCGCACCCTGACTTCTAGAGGATACTCACCGGGCCGAACTGAATAGTAGATGATTGGATTACGGGGCGTATCTGCTCCCGCATCCTCTTACGAGTAGGCCAACACTTATGTGTGACAACCAATCTCTACTATCCACCGTCGATGTAAACTATCCCATAGAGATCAGGATACTACCATTGACGTACTTCATACCATACACACATGGTACGTCAACGGCGTTTAACAGAATGATAGCACAACATATCACTAAGACACAAAAGATGGAAATAAGTTGCAAATGGCTCTCACTAGAGCAGAGATAGCAAATACATTCTTCCAGATGACACATGTCCCAACATAACATCATTACATCACAGCGGAAGCATTCAAAAGGTCTGAGTACAGACAAAACCAAATAGGCCTAAGAGGCCGGCAATGAAAGGAAAACGGAGCCCATCCACGAAGTCTCGGATCCTGCCCGGGTCCGCTATCTACTCGTCAACAGCCTCGTCGTACTCCACGTAGTAGCCACCATGGGGATCCTCGGAATCGTAGTCTGCGGAAACCACAGCCCCAAAGGGGTCAGTACAACAACGTACTGGCAAGCAAGACTCACAGTTCACCAAAGTGTAACCCGTCAACACCAAGCACAGATGCTTTGGGTTCAACGGAAGAAAGGGTGATACAAAAGATACGGCAGCGGGCTGCACTAACCAACTACAGATACATACTACAACTTCCGGCTAACAGATAGGAGATAAGATAGCGTATCGTAACCAACTACCAGCTAACTCCAAACAAAACCCATCCTGGATCTCGCCCCTTATCCAAAGAAGCAATCCGAGGATAACTCACACAGTTGGATTAATGATGGTTCAGGTTGTTGTGTCAATAAACCTATTACTAGTCAAGTTATCATTAGTTAGGTGTAAGTTGATCTTAGTACTTGTTAGCCAGTACTTTCACCAAGTCGTCACATAACCGCGGACAACACGGCTTCTCGAGAAGATTCATCCCTGCAGGGTGTGCTCCAGTACCCGTACACACTCAAGCCACCAACTAAAACTCAGGTTGTCTTGACACGACTCGAACCATCTCTACAGCCTGTCCTAGGAGCCACGGAGCTATAAGGTCCCAGCCACGCAGCCGAATACTCAGCGCAAGTGTGCAAAACTCCCGCAGGACGCAACACCCCGGCAATACAGGCCTCGCCCTATATGTGTGCGTCATCATCATCACCAGTAACCATGGGAGCGACCGATTCATGCGTATGAGCCAAATGGAACACCCGAACTAAGTGTGGCTCTTCGGACAAACTGCGGATCAGATCAAAGTCGAGGGGGGTTCCATACCACCACCCGGATGCGGTGAGCACGCTCATCATGGATCAGTAGACAAGACCCTTTTCCTAATTAGGGTCGACACTAGCAGGCCTCAAAACCACGCCGGGCCTCCTGCCGGTGCCTTATCATCAAATTATTATTACCCAAACATTATCAGGTTGATTGTTTAACATCGAGCCCCAGAACATAATAGAATATGATAACAGAAAGTAACTGACATCAGACTCGAGCAAAAACAACCCTAAGCATGCTAGTAAGACACGGGCAACAAGCAACGGGGTTATAGGTGGTGGAGGTGAGGCAATATCAGGGTTTAAGGATACATGTGATAGGTTAGGAACACAAGCAACGATACATAGGGCTAGCAGAATAGACAACAGAAAGTATCGGTATCCAATGTTGAAAGGAACACGATGGTTCATGTGAGTGAATACTTGCCTGCAAACTCAGCAGCCTGGTACTGAGCTAAGTCCTCAGAAGGGGTGTCGTAAAGATCGTCTGTCTCAACGTCGTCGTCTATTCGAGAAGAAGCAAACAAACAACACAGAGAGACAAACAATCAATAACATGGCATAATGCACAATCATGGGATGATGCATGTCAATTTAATTGATGCATCAGAATAAACTAGTTGACAAGATAACATGTTTAAATGGACCCATATGCAATTTGGATTGCATATGGAAAGCCCATGAATTAAGGTGGAAACAAATGATCTACAAATAATTACCATGTGAAGGTTGATTAGCATGATGCATGCATGCTGAAAACAAAAGGAAACAACAACAGAAACAATTTGAAATAAGGTTTACCAAGTTTGAAATTTTATTTATTAAGTTATGGAAATGTGCTTCTTAAAGGTGTCACACAAGCATTTGTTGTTTTCATAAAGTTTAATTGTTCACAACAGATAACAAAGTTCATATTTGAAAAGAACACAAAATTTTAGGTGGAATACATTTCTCATTTGTTGAAAAATGAATTAGAATGAATTACTTATGAATTAAACAAGTTTAAACAAGAATTAATTGAATTTAATTCAAGTATGATTTTATTTGAATTTTTATTTGTTCAAAACATTTAAATGGAATTCATATTTGAAAATATTATGTTTTTCTGGTTTGAAAACATATTTTATATGTTCAAAAAATAATTTAATTTGAGCAAGTTATGAATTTAGCAATTTTAAATGAATTAAACAGGGTTTAAATTATTTAACCAACTTTAATTATTCAAAACATGAAACAAATTTTATATTTGAAAAGGTGGTTTAATTTGACATGGAAAACATATTTTATTTGTGTTATTTGAGTTAATATTGAATTAGTTATCGAATTAAGCAAATGTGAAAGGAATAGTTTGCATTTGAAATTTGGAAACATTTGCAATGCTCAAAACAGAAAACAATTGATTTAAATAGGTAGAGAATTAAATTTGGTATGGAAAACATATTTAAAATGTTAAATTTGGAGTTGGCATTTAAAAGTTATTTGAGTTTTGTTTCTAGGGACTAATCTGTAAAAATCTGGACTGGGATTAAAAGAAAAAGGGCAGAAAAATTAACTGCACCACGCAGTGACCTACATAGGCCACTGCCAGTGGGGCAGCGCCACCGTGGCGCCTAGGCGGCTTGGCTGGGGGTCGACGTGGCCCTTAGGGCCACTGACGCGCGGGCCCAGCGTGGCGCGTGGAAGGGAAAAATTGGGAGGCGAAAATCGCCTCCCGCGGGGCTCGAACCCGCGAGCTCACGCTTGCGCGCACGGTGGGTTGCCAGTGGTTTGGGTGCGCTTGCTTGTCACTGAAGGGGTACGGGGGGAGGATAAGGTGCCGTTTCGCGGTGTTAACTGAATTTCAACGTTCAGTTCACTGAAGATCGACGTAGCACGTTCTGTGACCGGCGGCGATCGCTGCTACTGCGCGCGGTGGGCGGTGGCTCGATGCTGCCGCTGCTGCGGGTGGTGGCCGTGCGAGTTCGGAAGTTGAGAGGAGGGAGAGGGGAAGAGAACGAGGGAGGGTGAGCTCACCTCGATGAAGTACAGATGAGCAGGCTCGGTGCAGCTCGGTGGCGACGGGCGGCGAATTCGGGGACGGCGGCGGCGCTCCGGTGACCCTCGGGGGAAACCGAGGAGACTGCGAGGAAGAGGGAGACTTGGCGGCTCCGTTCCCGGCCCTAACACGGCCGGTGGAGCACCGTGGCGCGGCGATCGCCGGAGGGAAGGCGGCGGTGGTTGCTCTCGGTGGTGGTCGAGTTACAGAGATGGAGGTGCAGACAGAGAGAGAGGAAGGGAAATTGGCGGCGGTGCGAGGTAGAAAGGGGTGGACAGCTAGGGTAGGCGGGGGAGCTCGAGGTTGGGTTTAAGAGGAGGGAGGTGGGCGAGCTCCTGTCCGTTGCTTCTCTGCAACTGCAACATGGACAGGTGCATCTGGTGGAAGAAACCGTGAGGGGGGTAGCAGGCCAGGGCTAGTTGGGCTGGCCCAATTGGGTTGGCTGCCCTATCCCCCTCTCTTTTCTTTAATTTTTCTTGCTGTTTTTTTTTTTTTTTTTGCAGATTTGAACAAGGACAGAAAAGAGAGGTTTTGGGCTAGGGAAAAATTTAGGGAAAATTTTGTAGAGTTTTGTTTTTGTAACAACACCATTATACAAACTTTTGTTTTCCAAATAAATTTAATTTATGTTGTTGTTTGGAAATTAAATGAATTGAGCAATTTTTTGGTATCAAAAGAATAAATGAAACTTAAGCCAAATTTAAAGTTTTTGATTCCAAGTTTAGTGGAACAATTTATTTGTTTGTTTTGTAGTTTTTATTTGAAACATGTAACATAACAAGTATGAACAATAATTTGAATTTTTGTTTGGAAATCATATAGAAAACAAATGGAATCAAATGAAATCAAATGCAAAACAAATGCAAACAAAAGCAATGACTATGATGACATGATGCAAAACAATAATAAAACAAGAAACAAACATTCTAAAGGGAGATTTTCATACTTGGGATGTTACATTTGGTATGGTGGCGATTGCAACAACCCCGTTGCCCAAGTCGATGTTGACTATTTCATTCTTTGACTAACCAATTGTGTGTTGCTTTCACGGCTAATTTTTAAAGCAAACAAAAATGGCAGGATATCATAGTTCAGCAACCAAAGTGAATATCAAGGGCAAAAGAAGAAAGAGGACAATCATGCAGTTTCCAGTGAAAGGGGATGTGAAGGCAATATCCAATTATTGTCCTCTCACATATCCATTCATTTGCAACTAGAATAACAAAAGAACAAGCTCTAATCTGTCCACCACTAAGACAAATAGGTGGACAACTTTTTTTCTTATCGAAGTGAATATAACATTGCTTGTCTGATACCAAAATTTTCCAAGCAATGAATGATTCTGTAGAATGAGTTATTAAGATAATTTTGTCTCATGTATTAAATTCCTGTAATGAATGAGGATTTGTGTTTTTCCAAACTAGTTTCCCTTTATTTTCTGTAGCCAATCTAGGTTCTTGTTATTTTTTGTAACTTCGTGCATGTTGAGTGGAGTAGCAGGCTAGCAGCTGAAATGGCTTGTATCAGGTGATCTTCAGGTTTATGTATTGGGCTATTTGAATATCATTCAATGTTTTTGTTTCCATGTAAGATTCTGTGTCTGTGTAGTGACAGAGTATTCAGTTTGGTAGCATTCAGAATTAAACAAGGCACAATGACCATGTTTGTTGTCTAGTAATTTTATCTCCATGATAAATTTAGTCACAAGTTCTAGAAGCGCTACTCAAGCCGAACTTGTTAAGATAGCTACAGAAGGCTGTGATCCTAGCTACCACTATACTCAATACTGAACAAAGAGTGCCGAGACATCCTCCTAATTCAAAGAGAGAACTTTATTTATATGAACATAACGAGTGGTTCAGTTACAGAAATAACTTGCTTTGTTTTTTTGTGATCTTGATCACTCGAACTACAGGAAGTACATCGCATAATACGCTCAGTTCTAATTGAATGGTAGATATAGAGACATCACTACTCTTTTCTAGATTGATGACACCACCGAAACACAACCAGAATTGTTTTCTCAAAGCCAGAGCGAGTGCAAGACAATCTTGCAGAACTAAACTAGCACAGACAATCACGTCACTAACATTCATTCAGCAGCATGTGCAGTTCAATTGTTTCTATAATTCAGTTAAATGTCTAGCATGAGAAGCAATCTGGGCAGAGTAGCAGAGACCATCACGTCGTTCATTCATCAGAACCTGCTGTTTAATTGGTTCAAAAGTTCAGTTAAATGTCCAGCATAAGAAGCAATTTGGGAAGAGTTATAAGAAATCCGACTTGCTTCATGGTAATGTTGAATCCCTCCTTCACAGAGCCAGACGCGCCGTGGAGTTGTTCACCTGCAGCAGCGACGGGACGCCGCCGCCCGCCAGGCCTGAAGTCGAGTACATTGTCGTCTAATCCGCCAGCGGTTCACGCTCGGCAGCAGCGATGACGTGGACGCTCCCCGAATCTCCAGGCGCGCCGCTTCAACTGCAGCAGCTATGGGACGCCGCCGCCCGCCAGGCCAGAATTCTAGTTCGTCGGCGCCTCTTCCGGCAGCTCTCGTGGGGGCTTTAGACGGGAAGAAACGGTCGCGTGGCGCCCGCGGGCCCGTTCCGTCAATGAGACGGGCACGCGGTCAAAGCGGCGCCCTGGTCATTGTCTTCTCCCGAGACGGCGCAGGGCCGCAGCGAGCCGTCGCTTTGGCCAGTCGCATCGCCCACGCGGCGAGCGTACCGCTTCCCCACGCGGTCGTCGGAGTACATGCTGCGCGGCCGCCCCCGCCACACTGCTCCTCCTCCTCTCCCACCGTCCCCGCCATACCACTCGCCTCTCTCCTTCACCACCTGCGCCGATGGATCCCCTCGCCGGCTTCCCGGGCCGCTCCCTCCTCAAGCACCAGTCGCGCGCCTTCTTTGCCGCCTGACATCCGTGCCCGCTGGAGATGCGCGCCGGACACGGGTTCACCATCGGGCACGCCGGCGTCCCTATCCCAGACGCGCCTAAGGTGAGAGATGGCTCCTGGGGGTTGGAGGTGCTCCCCCAATACTGCGAGAAGCTCACCGACGAGCAGCGCGCCGACCCCGCCTGGACCTGACGAACCCAGCGAGGATGGCGCGCTACGAGGCGGCCTTCAAGTGCATCCACGACGAGCGCTGGAACCAGTGGGACGGCCCAGGCCAGCGCCGCCTGCCACCGAGCGCAACAAGTACGGGCGCAACGCCTTTTGAGCGCAGCGCGACTTCAGCCTCGACTTCGTCATGGCGCACATCGCCGCTGGCGACAGGCCGCGCCTCCCGTGGCCGGCCCCACCGTCTTGGACCCGAGACGCCCGACGACGACACCATCCTCCTATCTCTCCCGCTCCTCCTCCTCCTCCGTCGGCGGGACCTCGCGCCGCTCCACCCGACGCTGAGGGTGCCCAAGGTGGAGCCGCGCGCGTCAAGCAGGAGCCGAGCGTGTCCACGCGGTGCGTGGCGGCAGCATCGCACAGTCTACCTAGCGCCGCCCGGCGCCACCGCTGCGCCTGCCCAAGCCGGAGCCGGGAATGCGCGTGCCGAAATCGGAGCCGGATGCTGACGCTCCAGGAGGCGTCGGCCACGGAGGATGACCCGGAGGGCGTCGGGCCGGCGTTCCTGTAGTCCTTCAACACGCCGCCGGCTATGTCTGTGTGATTCTTTTTGGCTGGGGGGGGGGGGGGGGGGGGGGGTTACTAGCAATACTTGCAGATTAGTACTACTACCAGATACCAGATGTATATTGTTTTGGTGATTTGCTTTACAGAAACAAGTTCTATGTTGCAATTTCCTGAAAACCTATACATGCTTGTTTAACTCTGAAAAATACTATAAAGTTTACTGGTTCTGAAATTGTCTTTGAACAATTTGGTCACAGCTTACCATGACCCCTGTATTGGCTGTGGTGCTGGAGCTGGATCCCATTTGCAATCCTTGGCACGCCTGGATGGACCGGCAATCTCTCTGCAGTTTTCGCTTACGTTTTTTCCCTGTCGTCAGTATCTATCGATGTACCCGTGGCTTGTTTTAACATCTCGGAGCTCAATATATGGTAGTCGAAACTGATGAAAAAAAATGGTGCTTGAGTTCTTCCTTGTTTAATTTGTTGACTCCTGCATGCATGTCTCTGTTTACCTGTTGATTGCAGTGTCTTGAGCTCTTTGTTCTGTCAAGTAATTTGTGATTTAGTCTTGTCTTTGCTCGTGGGACAGACACGCTGTTGTGAAGTGACATGAGTTATCTGATATTTCTCTGAAAGTTACTCTAGAATGCCACCGATTCTGAATGTCTCTGAACAATTTGGTTGCAGTTTACGCATGACCCCTCTCTTGGTTGTGCTGCAGTAGCTGAATTTTTCGTCCGGGTCCGACAGGCGTCGCCCAGCCCAGGAAGTTTTTAAAAGTGTTTAAGTGCTGGTGTTTGTCAATTTTGAAGTGCACAGTTTGATTCTTGGATGCAGCACCATCTCCGTTGACCTGGAGTTGGAATGAAAATCCCTCTTGTGAGGGAGACAACGGTCTTTGTCTGTGTGATTCTTCTTTTTGGTACTAGCAATACTTGCAGATTAGTACTACTATTAGATGCATATTGTTTTGGTGGTTTGTGCTACTGCTTTTCTTCCTTTTGGCAGCAACAATCGAGAGGATATACTTGCCAACTACAAGTTTGGTTTCTTGCCACAATCGAGATTCGAGAGAATATACCTGCCAACAAGCGGGAGCAATATCTGGCGACTTTTAATAGGAAGATTCAGAGTGTTTCGGTCGTTTGTGCTCGAAGAAATAATCAACATTCAGTGACTACCAGTATCCTCTCGACAAACCTGCTGGTCTTTCAATATGTATGTATGGTCTCAAATTGTTGAAAGAAAATGCTTCCAACAAGACTGATTCCAGCACCACAGATAGTTCCAACCCTTATGGTCTGGCAGCACTTGTGAGAGTTAGATTCACTGAAAAAAAGCACTTGTGAGAGTTAGATTCAGTGTTCTTCTTTTAGCAGCACCAATTGGGAGGGTTTGATCTGTACGTTTGGTGTTTTGGAGGCTGGCATGAGCTCCACGTTATGGACAAGATCCTTTACCGGCCATCACCGTAACGTGAGCATGGAGGACTAAATTGCGCCGCGCGTTCGTGGTCACTAGCTAGTACTTGCACATTACTACTACTTGCATATTACTCTTAGATTCAGCGCATGTCTGATTCATCCTATTGGTACTAGCAGTACTTGCACATTACTAGTAGATGCAAAGTGTTTTGGTTCGTTTGTGCTACTAAGATTTCAGAGTCACGTCGAGTCTGTACTGCCCTTCTCTTCTTTTTGGCAGCAACAAATTGGGTGGATTCGAGATGTACTTGTTTTGGTGTTTGTTTGATCTAGAGGCTGACACGAGCTCCAGTTATGAACTTTTGGATATGATTCTCTTTGCCGACCAAGTTGTCTGTTGCTACTACCAGAACGTCTTACAGCCATCGACGTGTGGCACGTGACGCGTGGTGCAAGTGACCGCGAACAACGAAACGTGCGACGTCTTCCTCATCACAAGTAGGAAGGGGCGAAGAAGTTGAGAAATTTTTATTTCTTTTAAGGCGCTCACATCTTTTTATTTGCTCTTTCATAAGTAATTATCTTGAATATAACAATAACAATATTTGATCATTAATAAAATTTATCTTCTTTATATCCAGGTCATCTCGTACAAACTAATTCAGTGATATTATAACGGAAGGTTGCAATTCAGATACCAGCTTGTGGAAATCAATATGGTACTAAAAGAAAGGAATTTGAGTAAACTTTATTTCTATCGGAAGATCTGTAATTCAATTATAGAGAATAGGTAACGCATAATTAATAATGACACTGAAAAACTGTAAGACGAGAATATATATGCACACCATATATGTGTAAATTACACACACCCACATACGTACACACATTGACAGAAACCTTAAACATCCCAAGGAAAATATACGAAGAGTACGTAACAAATGGCTCAAGACAAACATGATCCCAAGGAGAATATATACACCAGTGATGAGTGGGATCATTACTACGTAAGTATAGATGAGGAGTGCAGCCAGCAGCGTACGTAAGTACTACAGGAAGCACCCGACTGTGGTTGAAAAGAAGCAGCCAATGATACCTATCTTGCCCAGGCTGCTGCTTCGGCACGACCAGCCCGCCTCTCCAAGGCATTTCAGCTGGTCGTCGGTGATGTCCATGCCAATGCACTGCTCCTCCTCGCCCTCCGCCTTGGCCTGTCCGGCCCAGCACTCGTCAATGATGCAGGTGGCCACGAAGCACTCCAGGAACGCAGTCTCGGCGGTGACGGCATCCGCGGCCAAGCACCCCAGTGCCGCGTTCCCCGCGCAGGCCAACGCCTGACTGTGGGTGCCGAAGCCGAGGCACAGCTCCTCGGACTGTAGTAGCCCAGTGGCCGGCGCGGGTGCCGGCGCCATCACCCGTGTAGCGAAGGCATCGGCTGGGCAGCCGAGTAGCAGCACGACGAGCAGGGAAGGGATGAGGAGCGCCATTGTGTGATTTGTTTTCTTGTGAAGTGACTTGTCTTGTTTTATTTCAGCCTCCGGCCGGCCTCGGATTTATATATAGCATACAGGGGAACCCAACCAACGTGCTGTGTCGTTGATCTGCGATTGCATAAGCAACCTCTGTTGTCTGTACCTCATGCTACGACTTATAAGATAGGAGGACCCAAGCGGAATCCATCTTCTCATAGTTAGCTAGCATACAGAGGGCCGCTCTACTACCTTTGCCCACATATCTAGCTAATTGCAATCTACTACTTACTCAGCAAATTTATTTGTAACTTAACCTGTACTAGCACTAGTGGTACATTTATCACTAGCTAGTAGCAATTTGTTTTTAACTTAACCGGAAGGAGTAGTTGTTGTCTTTAAAACTAGCTAGGTTACAACTCCTATTTTGAGCTACCTGATACTACTCGTGTTTAGCAAATTTTGAGCTATCTTTAAAATATACGAAGAGTACGTGTTTAGGAAAAAAAATTAGACTAAAGTGTTTAGGAAAAATAAATAGCTATTCATCAAAATTTCACATTTAAGTCGTGTAATCATCACAGCGAATCGATCCTTACAGCAGGCACATATATGCAAAGAGAGCAACCTGATTGTAGTTTAGGAAAACCTAATAGCTAGCTATGTTTCATCAAAATTTCACATTTAGATCATTACAGCGATCGATCCTTGCAAAAATACGGCAAGCATATGCAAAGAGTGAGCATCGACGCTAGCTAGGTAGGAGTAATTGTGTAGTAGTTAGTACTACCTAGCTAGCTAGTATTTGTGAAGGGATTAAGATGTGAGACGGCCAGCAGCAGGGCCCCAGCGGGAAAGAGGCAAGCTGATATCATCCCGTTGCAACATCATGCATGTGATCTTGAAATGATTCTTGGCTGAGCTGTCTCCTTGTATTATTTCTTGCAAAATATATGTGATGATTAGCTCATGCCTGTTTATAAACATGTTTCACACTATTATGGTTTCGGTTCCGAAGATATTTAGACACTACCGAATTTCGGCAATATCGGTTTTCATTTCGGCGAACGGACCGAAACAGTCTCTCAAATTCATTTGAATATTACAAAAAAAATGAAAATTATCTCGACATATATTTGAATTCATGTATGCTATGAAATGTTTTTATCAAATCACTGAAAGTAGTGAATTACCAAGAAATCTCCATAAGAACTGATCCCGATGGACCTTGTCCCGTTGTTCAGAGCAAGCCGGCTCACTCTGCGAAACAAACATTGGATCTCTCAAATTTTTGAATCTACCGGAAAATGATAAATTCTAGATTCTACAAGAATTTTAATCACATGTGGTATTCATAAGTGCAAAAAAAAACAAAGAACGCCAACCCGTCTGCATCGTCCCCCAGGTGACCGGGCGGGTGACTCCCTCAGCCCCAACTATGGTTCCATCCCCCCTCTCCTTCGCCGTCGGCGTGAGCCGTCGGCCTAAGCTTGCGCGGTGCCGACGGCGGCCCTTCTCTCCACGCGCACGTGGGGTCCTGCGCGGGGAAGGCTGGCCGGCGGCGGTGTTCCTGGGTGGCTCGAGATCCCGTCTTGGCGGCGGAGGTTCACGAAGTGAGGAGCGTCCAGGGGAGCGATAGGATGTGGGGTCCACGACCATGGCTGGCTCGACATGCGCCAAGGAGGGCCATATCTGGGCCCGGTGAGCCTCGGCCAACGAATCCTACGGCCATGTCCACAGCTTGTGTGCTCTATCCTGGCCATTGGGGCTGGGGCACTAGATCTGGGCCGGGTCGGGCTGGATCTTATGCTAGCTTTGCTGGTCTACGCTGCAGAATTTATGCAGATAATGGTGCATTGCCATACATGCAAAGACCTATATCTAGACTCACCGGGCAACGAATTTGATGTGGTCGTACAAGAGATCTGAAGAATGTTAAATCCGCACAACTAGGCCTAGTTCCAAGGATGTCGCTAAACTTCCCTCTTAAAAATCACACAAGTAATCCCTCTTATAATGTGCACGCATGTCGACCCGTCAGCGCTCCGCCGTCTAGGATTCGGCACCAATGGAGTGAGACATTCTTTCGGCGTTGTTAATTGGTAGCACTAGTCGACTGCAATTACAACTATATGATTCTTGAAGTTTCTCAGCATATGAGAGAAAAATAGTAATTAGATCTAGGTCTAATCGGGAGATGACACCTCAAAACCTAATTAGAAAAAGGTCTAATTAGAAGCTATAATTATACCTTCTAATTCTACTAGAGAGAGAGACTTGAGAGCCAATTGTGTGTTTTGCTTTGAGTCATGGGAGTCCTTTTATAATTGGAGGGAATGGGGAATACCAAAGGGGGGGGGGGGTGGATGAGTCCAACTCGGATGGGGGCTAGCCGCACCAACGAGGTGGCCGCACCCCCTCTTCTATCCCAACTCGGATTAGGCTCACTTTAGAGAGTCCAACTCCACCTTCTCTCCCTTTTCCCTTTTCATTTTCTTTTCTTTTTTCCTTCAAATCAATGTAGGAAAATTACCGGAAGGTTCCTAGTGCCATGACTAAAGGCATGGGGCCCACTTGTCAGCCCCACCAAATGGTGCTGCCATGGGGGCAATTCTAACCCCCCCCCCCCTTCGGCACTCCCAACACCCCCTTCTCAGTCTTTGCCTGAACCTCTTCCACAACCCTATGAACCGAATAGATAAAATCATCAACCTTATCTATTGATGTTCGAAACATATTTATAACATGCTGGGACATCTCATGTACGTCGTTATCTCTCATATAAATTCTTCTTGACATCTGCATAATTTCTCCCTTATAGTTGCTTCCCTAAAACCTCTCCAGAGGACACCAGACTTGTTTCTATGACATCGTATGGACATCGAACATTCATAAAACCAATAACAACATCTTTATACTCTCAATGAAAGGTTGGAATGGCTTAAGCGTGTGACCCTTAAAGGCTCGATAACACACATACATGTTCGGGAACTTAACGAACAATAACCAAAAGGGGGACCGTGGGAGCCCATGATGGCTCTTGTGTGTTCACAAAGATTTTCCTTTGATACTCACTTTTCAAGTGTTATAGAGGTTGTAGAATGATGATATAAACTTAATTCCGAACTTGAAGATAGAATAATAACTGAATATTATTGTTTGTATGGAATATCTCCAACAGTCTCCCACTTGCACTAGAGTCAATAATACTCTAGTTATTATGATGACATAACACCTATGCAAATCTGGTGTTACTCACACTATGCATGTGGTACCTTAGACCATTGTCTTTCACCTTTTGATCTCATCAACTTGTGATAAACTTATGTTGGATTTATTTGGAGTAGAAATTGTGCGAATATGATTCCATAGTACCATTAATAATTCAAGCGTCTCCGAATGAATTATTATACTGTCTTTTGAAACCTTACTAAGTCGAATGACTTTGATCCAATAACTTGCAATCCACAATGTCTCACATTGTGTTGAAACTATGCATAGTAATATATACTTTAGAGTCCACTCATAATGCTCTAATGTTGATAAATTATACAATATATGCTATTATCTATTGAAGAATAATAATCTAAATTAAAATCAGTAAAGATTTAATTTCGTAATTCCACTACAAATACATATGTGAATACATCTCACAATATATTTGCAGTTATAGAAAATCATAGTGAGTTGTTTTATAATGTGTAATAACACCGCGAAATATCTATGTGAGAATATCTCACCATAATATTCATAAGTTTAATTACAAAAAATTAACCGCTTGAGAAAAAAGTTCACTTAAGTATTTCTCTTTCATGCCGATTTGACTAAACAATTTTGCCAACGGAAATTTGTCGGTTCTGGTTTGCTTTCTTCATGACAACGAGATTGGTCAAATCATGTATTATCATGATTTAATCCCAAACCTTTCTATTTTTCTCACCAATGACTATGAAGGTCAATTCTCTTGTAAAATATCATGTCATGTTTACTTTTGAGACAAAATAGTTTATCTCATTGCAATTAAAAATTTATATCAGAATTACGCTTAGTATACGCATCATATTCATGTTTATTAAACTCCTTAATCTATCTCATAGATCTCAAATTCAATAAGACCCTTTCTGACAACTTATTTAAATCTTTTAAATCATTTCTTGAGAGAACTCCTTTTCAATTTGGGCCAGCAAAACTAAAATATCATATTCAACTCCCACTAACTTTTAAGTCACTATTTTTATATAATGAAAATAAAGATCTTCTTATTTAATTAATATGACTCACTTACTCATACTTGTAATATTTTAGATCACTCCGGTGCCGGTTTGCACAACTGGTATTTAAAATTTTCTCCATGCATGCTACAGAACCGCCAAGATCTAACTGTGCAGATACAAGTGAATAATAATTCCAAGATCTAATTCTCGAGATCATGTACCAAACATGTTAGAAGGACTAGGTGTTGATGAATATGTTGATGAAGCGTGCAGATGATAATCATGCACAAGCATGTGGGTGGGGATGTTTCTGACTCCCCGTATCCAACACCTTGATCCGGCAAAGTGAGGGTCTCACATGTTACCCCTCTGAGAGTATGCACACATATGTCGGGGCCAATTCTGCAGCGCTTTGTCGTCCAGGACTATATGCCATAGGTGTATATGAAGGTGGAGTTCCCAACACATGAGAGATAGAGAGTAACTTGAATCTAGATCGAATTATGATAGTACACCTCAAAACCCCAATTATAAGAAACTCTAACTCAATTAGAGGAGCTCTAATTAGACCCTCTAATTCTACTAGAGAGAGAGAGAGAGAGAGAGAGAGAGACAGATAAGCTTGAGATATCTTATTAGAGATCCTCTAGTTCAACTAGAGAGAGGGGGGCTTGAGTCAATTGTGTGTTTTTATTTGAGCCTTGGGGTCCGTTATATAGTTAGAGGGGAGGGGAGACATACCAAAGAGGGACTTGGAGGGGAGTTAGCCGCACCATGAGGTGGCCGCACCCCCTCTCCTTGCCTAATTCAGATTGGAGTCCTCCACCTCCCTCTTTCCATTCTCATTTTTCTCATTTTCCAACTAATAAATTCAGGAATTTTTTTTGGATGTCAACTACCATTGTTGGTGCCCTCGGGCCCACCAGCAACTAAGTGTGGCCATGAGGAGCATTCCTGCCCCCCTCCGGCACTCCCCTCCTGGTTTTTTCCCTCTTCCGCAACCCCGTGACCCCTTTAGTTAAAATCACAGACATAATCTAAGAATGTCAAGAAAAATCTGACATCCCAAGACATCTCACGTCCCTGTTGAAAGGACAACAAAGTCGCCTAGAAGGGGGGTGAATACACGATTATAACTTATCCGCTTAAGGCTTGCTAAATGCGGAAATAAACTAGATGTTTAATTTAACAAGCACACAACCTAAATAAACTAGGCTCAATACCACAAAACATATGCTAAGAAAGAAAAGTAACAAGGTGATAGAAAGATACATAACTTCAAGCATGAAGGGTAACACAATGTCAAGGGCATACGTAAATAGCTCGGGTATAGAAATAGCAGAGGCACACGGAGACGGTGATGTATTCCCGAGTTCCTCCTTTTGAGGGAAATACGTATTGTTGGAGGGGTGTGAGATTCATCACAACAGGATTACTCAACGCCACAAAGTCCTCACCCTATTCTCCGACGAACCTCGCCACAAAAGCCTTGGTTCACTTCCACTATTGGTAACCTTCAATCTTGAGGCGCACATCCACAACTTGATTGGAGGCTCTCGAGGTCACCACAAACCTGGGCACGCATCCACAACTTAATTGCAGGCTCCCAAGAACACCACAAAGTCATCTAGGATCCAATGATCCAAGAGTAACAAGTTCACAAACTTTCACGTCCATGAATCATCATGGAGAGACCTAACCGATGCACCAAATTCAACGTCAAGAGCACAAGTGCTCACATCGTTCACTCTTAAATTCCAATAAAGAAACAAATGTTTATGGGTGAATAAGAGAGGTAGAACATATAAGAGAATCACAAAGAAGTCCAAGATCTAGATCCACTAAGTTCCCCTCACAAAGAGGAGAGATGAATTGGTGGAAACGTAGATCTAGATCTTCTCTCACTTTTCCTTTAAAGATATGCAAAAATCATAGGAGGATTGAGAGGGCGCATGCTAACCAAAGGTTGAAGAAGGGGAGACAGAGGGGGAAAAGAGCTAACCGAAGGTTGAAGAAGGGGAGGGGTATTTGTAACCCCTGCAACAAAAATAGTCATTGCAACCACTAAAACCGGCATACCCGAGGCCCACAAATAATTCGGGTAAAATATCCGGCCTTTTCTAGTGGCTCGCACACTTGGCGCTCCAAAATTTCTTAGAAAACTCCGAGAGCTGGATTATTCAAATAATTCGTCACCCCCCCCCCCCCCCCCCCCCACGGTGGATAATCCGTATTTCTAGACTGACAAAATAGCAATACGAAAACTGCAATAACTTTTTCACCCGGACTTTGTTTTTGATGATCTTGGCCTCGTTGGAATAACAACGAGGAGATATATAAGATTATGCACAGAAAAATCATGGTACATTATGTGAGGAGGGACAATAAAGGAGAGACTTTGACCTCTCTAGGAAAGGCAAGCCGGTAAAACTTCTAACATAAAAAACGCCATAAGATGTGCGTATGAAATTTGTTTCTGACGAACCAGAGCTTGGCATGGGGATGAACCAAGATCTAAATCATCACATGGATAAAATCCAAATGACAACCTGAAAGGATGATATTCAAGTACGCAAATGTTTGAGCTCTTCATAAAGATGTGATCAAGATACTCACTCGAGGGCCCCTCTTGATAGTACGACTATCAATCATATAACACGCTCTCCCCAAAAGTATGAGTTCGGTAAAATAGAAAACCTATCAAGATAATAAAACATTTGCCTTGAGCATTCCACTTGAGATATATTATCGCGATCTTGACTCTCTCAAGTTGGATCTCCTTTTTTATCATGCTTGCTAGCACATGTTTTGCTTGATGAAGACTTGTAAATTTCTCCCCCAAATACCGCTATGGGAGATGCCCTTTTAGGAAAATATTCATATGGCCACGATATCCAAATGGGTGGTAAGCATCAAGAATATTATTTCTTCAATACGCTTCTCTTGAGCTTCTACTTCTCAAGCTCGATGACGAAAACCAAATGGGTGGCCATCATCAATCATGGGATACATGAAATCTTCCTTTTGATGCATGCCCATGGAAAGATACCTAACCACACATAGAAATTCCACAAACACACACATATCGAGGGTTAGTTCACAAATCTAAATGGAAAAATTCTTACCATACCACGAGATACGAAATCCCACTTGGATCATCTTGTACCTTTGAGTGTTGCTCACAAGCTTGATCAACCTTGTATATTTTCTTATGTCTTCATTTGATGATATCTTGAAGATAATAATGAAAGACCACCTAATATTTTTCTTCAAGACATACTTGCGATATGCCCAACTCTATACATGACCATCATTCATATAAATCCTTAAATATAACAATAGTCATCATGTAGGCTTGTAGAGTCCAACACATGGACTCTAATATTTTTCCATGGACAAGATCTATAAGGATATCTCTGTCTAAACAATTTACATAAGGATTTTCATTAATTACCAAAACCATACATGGAGGATTTACGAGGGTTTATATAATGAATTAGGAAACAATGCAAAGCAATGAGCAAGGGTGCAAGAGCATGAAAGGAAAATGATTAAGAACAAAACTAAAGCATAAGACCAAATTCCCTTAAACCCTATAAACTTCTCCCCCATTGGCATCGATTGCCAAAATGGTAAAAATTAGAGGGCCAATATAATAAGAGCTCCTCCATAGTGTATGTATTCCTCATGATATGAATGAAATAAAATGCTATATCCAACGCTGAATTGATGAAGGGAGATCAAACTACATTGAGGGTCCAAGGATTTCAAATGAATATCAAATTTACAGATACTGCAAAAAATAAGCAACCAACCAAAGGATCTAATAAAAATGATTGAACAAAAAATATATTATGATAAGATCAACCAAGTGTTCTAAAAAATGAAGAGGGAACTTACCAAGGTATATGCAGAATGTAGGATTTGTATTGCTATATAGTGTGCACAACATGGAATCATCACTCTATCCTAGATAATTTTAACACAAACAATGAAGCAATGCAACTGCAAAAAACAAACGTTGAGAAATTAAGATCAAAGAGCGACAAATAATGACTTACTCAACTGAAAGATATGTGTATGGCAGGGAAAAACATTTTAGGAGACTAGTAGGATGAGAAAAGTATCAACATATTCTTTCAATATATGAGGCACATAGTGCCTATCATCTATTCCCATGCACACAAATGAAAGAGGATATATGATGACTCACAAGTATAGGGTATCACAACAGTCTTCGAGGGAAGTAAAACCCAAATTTATCGATACGACACAAGGGGAGCCAAAGAATATTTATAAGCCTTAAGATGAATTGTTAGTTCAGCTGCACCTGGAAATAGACTTGCTCGCAACAGTTTATCAGTAGCAACAATTTTATAGAAGTAGAAGTAGTGAATTGATAGCAGGAATGAAATAAAGAAAACAACAGTAATTGTAGTAGACAGTAGGATTAAAATACTATAGGCATAGGTACGGATGAAGGTGCATTGTATGAATAAGATAATTCATATAATAATGAGGACATCTGCAATTGCAGGCAAATAATGATAAAGCATCAAAGTACTAAGTAACCATAGGCATGTGTTCCGTATTTAGTTGTAAGTGTTCGCAATGAGAAACTTGCACACCATCTTTTTTCCTACCAGCCCATTTGCAGCGGGGCTCAAGGGAAACTACTGGTAATGAAGGTGATCCTTTTAATAAAGCATCAAAGAAAAGCATTAACACTCCATGAACACATGGGATCCTCACTTCACAGCCATCCCCTACGGTTATCCCAATTGTTGTCACTCTAGGGCCTCGGGTTCCGGACAACGGTATGTGTAAACAACTTGCAGGTAAGATGAAAAACAATAATTCTCCTCATGAATCAATAACATGCTCAGATCTGAAATCATTGCACTCGGGCCCTGGTGTCCAGCATTAAGCACAAGAAGTTGCAACCATGTCAAAAGCACTAATAACAGATATTAGGCACCATTCTCTAACAATCTTGGCATCTATTACATGAATAATCTCGTCCAATCCCTACCATACCCTCCAGCCTACATCGGGGATTGCTCACACATAGCTGGGGGAATCATGGATGGTTGATGGAGAGGCGTCGGTGATGATAATGACGATGATCTCCTCCAATTCCCCGTCTCGGTGGGGTGCCAGAACAGAGTTTCTTATCCCTGAATTGGGGTTTTCGATGGCGGCGGAGCTACGCAACTTTTTGTGGAAAAACTGTCTATCCCTCGATGTTTTTAGGTCAAGAGGCTTAAGTAGTCGAAAGGGGGTATGAGGTGGTCGCCGAGGCGGCCAGGCCATGCCATCGCGTGGCCTAGGGGGAGCCCGCGTCACCACGTGGTGTGGGCTGATACGTCTCCAACGTATCTATAATTTCTGATGCTCCATGATGACATTATGCCAATTGCTACATGTTTTCTCCCTTCTTTATATCATTTTTACATGTTTTCCGGGACTAGCCTATTAACAAGATGCCAAGTGCCAGTTCCCTCTTTTTTGCTGCTTTTTATTTCAGAAAGTTGTTCTGGAAATATTCTCGGAATTGGACCCCACAAATCCCGAAGTTCCTATTTTCCCCGGAAGCATCCAGAAGACCGAAGAGGAGTCGAAGACGGGAATCAGAGGGCTCACACCATTGGGTGGTGCCCCCACTTGGCCGCGCCAGGGAGTGGTGTGGGGCCCCCAGGGCTCCACCGCCTTTGCCCTTTCGTCTATTTATACACCTCTGAGGAAAACCCTAGAAACATCGACCTTTTCCACAAAATACATCCGTAGCTCCGCCGCCTCCACCGACAAGGTTCTGGGGGTAGATCTCTATTCTGGCACCCTGCCGGGACGGGGAAGTGCCCCCCGGAACTATCTCCATCGACTCCACCGCCATCTCCATCGTCGTTTTTGTCTCCTATGATGAGGAGGGAGTAGTTCTCCCCTGAGGCCGAGGGCTCTACCGGTAGCTATGAGGTTCATCTCTCTCTCCCATGGCGTGATCTATATGTGATCGTGATCTTTGTAATATAGTGGAATTCGTAGATGTTACTCTTCATCTTTTGCTACTCAAGTGCTTTATTAATATGAATTTTGGAGTCACCTTGTCCCGCGGTGTGAAGGTGACAGTGTGCACATCGTGTGTGTCTCCTCTATGATTTTTGGTGTTTGTCTAGTACCATCTAGGGCGCTCATAGTGACAGCGTGGGTAAACTAGACATGGGAATGCTTACTTTAAGGAATGCTTTTTGCAGCCTACCCAATGATTAATGTTCATTATTTGTTATGAGATCTCCGTAAACACTTTGATCACGGTGTAAAGGTGACAGTGTGTGCATCGTGTGGTTTCGCATTATATTTACATTTTGTGTTGGATAACCCTATGAAATTGTGGTGTTTGCGTGGAACCATCTGGGTCACATGTTGGGAAAGTGCTTACTCTGAGGAGTGATGTTAAATCCCTACGCATGGATTAGTGTTGTTATTCGACCGGATAGTAGTTAAGAGTAGCATAGTGAAGAGAATATATCTAGTTATTCAATATGTGATCATTGTTGAGAGTGTCCTATAGTGAAAGTAGGATCCCTAGGCCTTGTTTCCAAGCATTGAAACACCATTTTCCGCTTGTTCTGCTACATGTTTTCTTGCTGCCATTTTTATTTCAGATTGCTATTATCACTTATTATCATCCATATTACTTGCATTTTACTCTCTCGTGTGCAAGCTAAAGAAGTACCTTTACGGTTTGAAACAGTCTCCTCGACAGTGATATAAAAGGTTTGATTCTTTTATGATGTCACATGGCTTTAAGAGGTCTGAATATGATAGTTGTGTGTACATTAAATTTGTTAATGAATCCCCTATATACCTGTTGCTATATGTTGATTATATGTTAATTTCTGCCAAGAGCACGAAAGAAATCACTACATTGAAGAAACAATTGAGTAGTGAGTTTGAGATCAAGGATCTTGGTCCTGCTAAGAAAATTCTAGGTATGGAAATTTCAAGAGACAAAAATTGTAGATTGCTATTTCTTAGTCAGGAGAATTACATTAAGAATTTTTTCCATCGTTTAATATTCATGATGCAAAGTATGTTAGTACTCCAATTGATTCACACTTCAAATTGTCAGCATTGCAATGTCGTACTACTGATAAAGATATTGAGTAAATGTCACGAGTTCCCTATTCTAGTGTTGTTGGTTCCTTAATGTATGCCATGGTGTGTTCTCGACCTGATTTGTCTTATGCTATGAGTTTGGTCAGTCGATACATGACTAATCCTGGTAAAGAACATTGAAAAGTTGTTTAGTGGATTTTCAGGTACCTTCGCGGCACATCCAAAGCTCGCTTGAAATTTGGCAAGACTGGTGAGAGACTCGCAGGCTATGTGTATTCAGATTTTGCTGCCGACTTGGATAAGAGGAGGTCCCTCACAGGTTATGTGTTCACAGTTAGTAGATGTGATGTTAACTGTAAGGCTACGTTGCAGGGTGTTGTTGCACAATCTACTACTGAGGCTGATTATATGGCTATTGCTGAAGCATGCAAAGAGTCAGTTTGGTTGAAAGATCTGTTTGCTAAGCTTTGTGGAGATGATACTTGCATTAACCATTTTTGTGACAGTTAGAGTGCTATTTACCTTACTAAGGATCATATGTTCCATGAGAGAACAAAGCACATTGATGTCAAGTACCATTATATGCGTGATGTTGTTGCAGAAGGTAAACTAAAAGTATGCAAGATTAGTACTCATGATAATCCTGCTGATATGATGACAAAGCCAGTTCCTATTGCTAAGTTTGAGATTTGTTCAAGCTTAGTTGGTATCACTGCTTAGCCCCCACACTCGCCCCGCACAAACGTGAATTGCACGGAGAGGGGGGTGCGGGGGCGGCAGCCCCCCGCGGTACGGTATGAGTTGGTACCGAGTTGGAGTTGGATTCGCCGTTACCGACCTAGTTAGGTCAGGACCTCCTTTATATACCTCTTGTAAGCCGCCACACGGGATAAGCCACACATTGTAAATCCCGGCGCGTTTGTAACCTCACCCAAAAATAGTGAAGTATTGCTGGCTGGCGCCCGTGGTTTTTTCTCTTCCTTGTTGGAAGGGTTTTCCACGTTAAAATCTCGTATCCCCGTTGGTTCGATCTTGTTTAACTTCATTGCTGTTTTGCTATTGCGTGTAACATAGTCTATTTCGTGATTCATATCAGTCCTACATTGTATGCTAAACTTATGTCAAACTTGATGTCACTCGTCTCCGACCAAGCTCCAAAACTTTCTTTTCGAGGTATTAGCACTAGCCATACATGAACTTGCACAGTGGGAACAAATTAGTACAACAACTTGAAAAAGTGGATGGACTAGTACAAGAACTTGCATAGTTGGAGCAAATTCATACAAAACCAATCAAATCGCGACATTTGGCGGCCAGAAATTTTCAGAAACCTCCCTGAAACTACACAATATAGCAAAGATGTTTCTTATACGTGGGCCCCACATGTTAGTGGGAAAGAAATAATTAAAGTTCCATCGGTTTGTTGGGATTTGAGAACCCAAGACCCCGCGTGTGCAGACCCACCTCTCTAGCCACAAAGAAACATATTCGTTAGTGTTATTACTAGGCACACTATTGTATTTATAAGTAGTATGCATACTGCATATATGTTTTCTGTTTATACTGCGTATACCACGTGCTAAATTCAAATATTTTATACGTAATATGTAAACTATGTACATGTCCCTGTATATTATACATAAACTTACCCATATAGCATGTATATAATATAGACTATTCCTATATATTATGTATACAATATCGTATACATACTATACAGGTCAATTGTATATTTCTACTATAAAAATTGTACATACTATAATACATGGACATTGTATACGTACTATTTAGCTATTTTATACATACTATAATATTTATTATTTGACGACGTACATCGTATAATATTGTATTATACATATACCACATTATAAATACAATTTTTGAATGCCATATATTATAACCTGGAGCTATTATAAACATACTATATATAAAATTTTATTCTATACTTACTATCTATAGTATAATACTCCCTCTGATCCGTTTTTTTGTTGTACAAACCTCTGATCTATTAAATGTGTCGGAACAAATGAACCTAGCTGCACAAATTTATATCTTCAACCCTGACACTTATTTATGATCAGAGGGAGCTTATATTCTGTGCGGTCACACCTCGAAATTACATTTTGTGTGATGTTAATAATTATCATAGAGCTTTCTTGTATTAGTCGTACAAAATACTATGAATACAAACTCTGTCTATGTTTCTTTCCCAAATCCTCGCTATTTATTTAATTCCATCAAAAGACACGAATCCCCAAAAATTGTCAAAACAAACGGTATAAATAAAGAAATGATACAATGCCGTAACTATTTTTCTTTTCTCACATCCTCACTCCTCATTCCATCAATCGTTAGATCATAAAATGCTAGCAGACTTGCATCAATAATTGGCAGTCCAAACCATGTGGACAACGTATAACAATTTTATTGACGAACTGATCTGTGAGTAGATAAGTCTACAACCAACAATAAATATCGAAAGTAGCATTCATCGGAGATGACATGATCGCGAGCTAGGGATGCTTCTCTGCGGCCGAAAATGACCGAGCCTGAGAGGCTTTGGACACAAGATGCATTAACACCATGTGGTCGACCGTCAATGTGATCACAATGGTGTCGGTGCTGGTTGTGGCCATAAGAAACTGGTACTTAACAGGGTAAAATTATGTTTGCTGCAGTACCATGTTCAGTTTTAACCACTCACCACAATTTATCAAAGTTAAAATGATTTTATTCCAAAAGAAAGTCGCAGAACGACAATAGTTACACAAATGAACAACCGGAAGACGTTGAAAGGATGACTGGCTCACATCTCTTGGATAAATTGGGCTCCTTGTACCTCTGGCTTTTCTCAATTGCACACACCTTCAAGGAACATAGACCATATAAAATACACAATCAAAGCAGAACCTGGGGACCATGGACTAAAGATGATCAGAACTATAATATCTTTTGATTTTGATCCAAGGATTGATTTGTTGTCGGTGGGCAGAAGATGTCGCAGACAGTGTGTGCATACCCATGGTACCCGATGTAGAACCTTCAGACATGAATTATACAAGAGGAAGTGAATTACATGAACCAGACTATCATTGTCTATTGTAGGCCATTATGAATCCGTTGCAAACCACTAATTTGGAGTCTCTACGGAAGGGACTGAACTACAATGTCAACACTACCCTCCACATGCTTTGCACGCTGCTGAACTCCAATTGATCACCATTGAACTGTCGAAAAACCACACTTAGGCTTGTCACCCACTTACTTGTTTGTCGATGAGTATTATATTTAATAATATAATTTTTCACAGTTCACCACATCCAAGCAATTATGACAAATAACACCAGCACGTCAAGATTCGGGATTCAGTGTAAGATGCCACACATACCAATTATCTTGTTTGATGCACCATGTGTGTTTGCTGACAAATACCAACTTCTTCTCCAGTGATAACCTGTCTCCTTCCGTTTCTTGCATGCATCTCTTTCTCAATTGCAAATCGATGCTATGGCTGATCTTCGAAAAAAATTGCAAGTATGTAAGAATTCTCTTTTGCTCTCTATCGCTCAACTTATAAAGACGCAGATCCACTGGACGTAGTCGACGAGCAGGAAGTGCACAAGCCTACATCTTGTGCCAGACCTCCGCGCCGCAACTCCACCGCCACGACCTTGAAATTATATATTGACCATGTGGAGTGAAAGAAGCTTAGTTGCTCTGTTGCAAAATGGTCCCAAACGGAAGCCAGCTTCTGAAAAATAACAGAAATGATGTGATGTTGAAAATGAATAATGATAGGATAAAGCAAATTATGAACTTCAAAGCTAGAAATCTGAAGCAAGAAAACAACAATCACAGCGCAAACTGACCTTCTCCCCTCCATATGCATCCATAATATGGATCAAAATCTAAAGTCTAGTAGAAGTATCAACATCCCCCAATAGCATAATCCATCAAAAATCACATACCCAACAATGATCCCAAATTTGTCACTCGTATCCATATGCTAGCAATCAAATGCAGTAGATTCCAGGCATTTTCCATCCGGAAATTTGAATGCAATATATATTTTTCTAGGATTTGCTTTTGATATGTAATGCTATTGTTTGTTAATTAATTCAGAAATTAAGATTCCTCGCTGTCAAACAGCAAGTAGCAGTACCATCGAAGCACAGATGACACAAGATGTGGCCATTACACTAGTGGAAAACGGGGCTTTTACCCACTGGCGAGCACCCCTTTCGCCCCTGATCGGCCACCACCCGGTGTAAAAGACTGCAGAGGGGGGGCCGGGGCAAGCAGGGCGCGTGGTGTTGGGGTTATTTGCCCCGGTTGGTGGCTCCAACCGGGGCTAAAGGCCCTCGACGAGCAGGGCCCGTGCAGGCGCGTGGTGTGGGGGGCCTTTTGCCCTGTTGGAGCCACCAACCGGGGAAAATGACACCCCCACTATATATAAACCCTGCCAGCCCTCTCTTCTCCTCATGCCACTCACTTTGGAGGACATATTTCTAGTTGTGTGGTGTGTGCTCACTTTTTTTCCCTCCTATGCACAAGAGGTGTTTGATGAAATGCCCGAGAAAATAACGCCATCTCAGCTTGCAGAAAACAAGCACGATTTAATTTGCCCGAGCCACACTTAATTAAATAAGCTTTCTCGTTCTTCTTTCCTCCTCGGTCGAGGTACCAATTTTAACCTTTCATCTGTCGATGTAACATTGGTCATTTCTCTATTCATGGTGTTCTGTAACAGTTCTTAATTAATAATCATATAATGCAGATGAACTGGCAATGTATGTACGCTGACCGACGCTCTGCCGCGTTCATGAAAGGCGTGGGTTATTTTCTCGAGGTGGCCCAGGCAAACAAGCGGAATAATTTTATCTGTTGTCCATGTGCTGTATGTCGGAATCAGAAGGAACACTCTTCTTATAGAGTCATCCACTTCCACTTGTTTCAATCCGGTTTCATGCCCGGCTATAATTGTTGGACCAAGCACGGAGAAAGAGGGGTTATGATGGAAGACAACGAAGAAGAAGAGAATGATAACAACTATCATGACATGTTCCCTGAATACGGTGCCGGTACTAGAATGGAAGATAACAATGAACTGGAATCAGAGTTGTAGGCACCAGATGAGCCCATCAATGATCTTGGCCAGGCTATTACGGATGCAAAGACAGAAAGCGATATTGAAAAGGTGAGGGTGAAGTTCGACCAGATGTTAAAGGATCACAAAACAAAGTTGTATCCAACTTGCATAGACGGGCAGAAAAAGCTGGGCAGCACACTAGAATTGCTCCAATGGAAGGCCGAGAACGGTGTGACTGACAGCGGATTTCCAAAGTTGCTGCAAATAGTGAAGAAGCAGCTTCCTAAAAACAATGAATTGCCCGACAGTACATACCAAGCAAAGAATATAGTATGCCCCCTAGGATTAGATGTGGAGAAGATACATGCCTGCATTAATGACTGCATCCTCTACCGCGGTGAGAAGTACGAGAATTTGGAACAATGCCCGGTATGCACTGCATTGCGGTATAAGATCAGACCAGACGACCCTGGCGATGTTGAGGGTGAGCGACCCAGGAAGAGGGTTCCTGCAAAGGTGATGTGGTATGCTCCTATAATACCACGGTTGAAACGTTTGTTCAGAAACAAAGAGCATGCCAAACTTTTGCGATGGCACATGGAAGATCGTAAGAAAGATGAGATGTTGAGACACCCCGCTGATGGATCGCAGTGGAGAAAAATCGAGAGAAAGTTCCCGCGCTTTGCAGGTGTACCTAAGGCCATTAGTCGATGAAATTTTACAGTTGTGGCGTGAAGAAGGTGTACCTGTGTGGGACGAGCACGTACAAAAAGAATTTAACCTACGAGCGTTGTTGTTCGTAACCATCAACGATTGGCCTGCTCTTAGTAACATTTCTGGACATACAAACAAAGGATACAATGCATGCACACACTGTTTAGATGACACCGAAAGTGTATATCTGGATAAAAGTAAGAAGGTTGTGTACCTCGTGTATCGTCGGTTTCTTCCGCGCAAGCACCCCTTAAGAAAAGTTGGCAAACATTTCAATGGTGAGGCAGATACCCGGTAGACGCCAATCCTTCGATCTGGTGATGATGTATTTGATATGGTGAAGGATTTGAAAGTAATATTTGGAAAGGGTCCGGGCAGAAAAATTGTTCCGAATGACGCTGACGGACACACACCCATGTAGAAGAAGAAATCTATATTTTGGGAACTACCCTATTGGAAAATCTAGATGTCCGGTCTGCGATCGACGTGATGCACCTGGCGAAGAATCTCTGCTTGAATCTGCTAGGCTTCTTTGGCTTGTAGGGGAAGTCAAAAGATACATCTGAAGCACGACAGCACCAGCAACACACGAAAGGACGAGAAGGAAAGAACCTTGAGCGGTTTCAAGGTGGTCCTGCCAGCTATGCTCTTACCAAGGAAGAGAAGGAAATCTTTTTTGAAGCAGTAATAGTATCAATGTCCCGTCTGACTTCTCGTCGAATATAAAGGGAATAATAAATGTGGTCGAGAAAAAATTCCAAAACCTGTAGTCTCATGACTGCCACGTGTTGATGACACAATTGCTTCCGATTGTGTTGAGGGGGATTCTACCAGAAAATGTTCGACTACCCATTGTGAAGTTATGCGCATTCCTCAATGCAATTTCTCAGAAGGTAATCAATCCAGAAAGTCTATCAGCGTTACAGACAGATGTGGTCCAATGTCTTGTCAGCTTCGAGTTGGTGTACCCACCATCCTTCTTCAATATTATGACACACCTCCTAGTCCACCTAGTAAAAGAGATTACCATTCTCGGTCCTGTGTTTCTACACAATATGTTCCCCTTTGAGAGGTTCATGGGAGTCTTAAAGAAATATGTTCACAACCATGCTAGGCCAGAAGGAAGCATCTCCAAGGGTTATGGAACAGAGGAGGTAATTGAGTTTTGTGTTGACTTTCTTCCAGACCTTAAGTCGATTGGTGTTCCCGAATCGCGGCATGAGGGAAGAATGAGTGGAAAAGGCACGCTAGGAAGTAAAGCAAAGATATTTATGGACGGACATTCTTTCACTAAAGCACACTACACAGTTCTACAAATGTCAACCTTGGTGGCCCCTTATATCCAGGAACACAAGAATATTATACGGTACGAAAACCCGGGGCTGTCTAAATCCTCGATTAATGATGAACACATCGATAGTTTGGCGCCTAGGTGCAGACATAACTCATGAATAACAAAACTGTTGGAGATGAGCTCTACTTGTTGGCCAGGTCACCATCTTCGACTGTACTGACTTTCAAAGGGTACGAGATAAATGGGAATACATTTTACACGATCGCACAAGATAAAAGAAGCACTAACCAGAATAGTGGCATCCGTTTCAATGCTGGGACAAAGGACACATATTATGGTTAGATAGAGGATATATGAGAACTTGACTATGGACCTAATTTTAAGGTCCCTCTATTTCGGTGCCAATGGGTCAAGATGACAGGAGTAAAGGTAGACCAGCAATATGGAATGACAACAGTGGATCTCAACAATCTTGGGTACAGAAGCGAACCATTCGTCCTAGCCAAAGATGTGGCTCAAGTTTTCTATGTGAAAAACATGTTTAGCCAACCGAGGAAAAGAAAAAATAAGAATTCTAGTACATCTTGCGGTGAGCCGAAGCGGCACATAGTTCTTTCAGAGAAAAGAAACATTGTAGGAGTAGAGGATAGGACAGACATGTCAGCAGATTATGATAAATTTGAAGAAATTCCGCCCTTTAGAGTGAAAACTGACTCAAGCATCGCGTTAAATAAGGAAGATGCTCCATGGCTACGACAGAGAAGTAAACAATGGCGGCAATAGTTGGTGATAACGTATTAAACCTTCATGGTTCATATAATATTGCTAGACTATTTTGTAATAATGTATCAAACATTGCAGAATAAACCAGTCGTAAACTAGTTTTTTTTGTAATGTTTGAATTTTCAAACATTGTTACAAGTTTAAATAGTTAGAATAATTATTTTATAAAACGGAAAATATATTTAAAATGTTTACGCAACTTTAGACACTTTTCATATACAAAGTTTCTCCAAATTGTAAACCCTTCATAAAATAGGTTTTTCAAAATGTTTAAAATTAAAAATTTGTTATTAGTTTAAATAGTTGGAATAATTATTTTATAAAACAGAAAATGTATTTGAAATGTTTACGCAATTTTAAACAATTTTCATATTGAAAGTTTCTTTAAATTATAAACCATTTCAAATGTATTTAAAAACGTATTTTAAATAGTATTTGAAATGTTCGAAACGAGAAAATTGGCGGCAGAAAAAAAAACTGAAATTAAGGCCCACCTCCCCCCTTTTGCCCCGGTTGGTAACACGAACCGGGGCAAAAGAGTGTCTTTTGCCCCGGTTCGTGTTACCAACCGGGGCAAAAGGCTCCTGCCTATATAACCCCGGGCGGAGCAACCGCCCGGGGCAACGCATATCAGTTTCGTCTTTTCGCTAAGTCCCCTGCGCTGAAATCCAGAGCGACGCCGTGAGGCTGGCCAATTTTGAGGCCAGTGATTCTCCGCGCCGCCGCCCTCGTCGACGCCGCCGTCCTCACGCGCGCCTCCTCTCCCGCGCCGTCCTCCTTCCTCACCCGCACCTTCCTCCTTCCCTCGCCTGCGCCGCCCTCCTCCTCGCCGACCTCCTCCTAGTCCTCAGGTGAGATCGCCTCCGCGCCAATCCTCCTCAGTGCAGTAGTTAGTGTTAGATTAATTAGTATTAGTGTTAGATTTAGTATTACTTAGATTAATTAGTGTTAGATTTAGTTTGTGATAGATTAAGTATTAGATTTAGTGTTAGTGTTAGATTAGTATTTGTGTTTGATTAGTGTTAGATTTAGTATTTAGTGTTAGATTAATATTAGGTATTTAGGTATTGAATACTTAGAAAAAAGTTAGGTATTGGACACTTAGAAAAAATTTAGGTTTTGGAGTCTTAGAAAAAAATTAGGTATTGGAGACTTCGAAAAAATTTAGGTTTTGGACTTAGCTATTTTTTTTCTTAGTGAATGTTTATTTTAGAAGTGAATTTTATAATATAGGAATTTTAGTTTAGAAATTTACTTAATGACTCTTTATAATTAGTGGATTTTTTACTTAGTGAATTTTTACTCAATTAGGAATATTTACTTAGTCCATATATCATGCATGTGTTTTTAGTTTATTTTTCTTGGCGACGATGTCTCTCCTGGACCCACCGGGCGATGTCCGGGACTGGGTCCCGCCGGGCTGGCACTGAGAGGTCCTTCGTACCGGGGCACGCGGCTTGGTGAGAAATCCGGGTGACGTGGTCGAACCGGATATTCTTTGGTGGCCATCGCGTGGGCCACGCTCGGTGCGGAGAGAGCCGGCCCCTGAGGAGGTGGTACAACAACGTATCAGGGAGGAGGACGAGCACGTCCGTCGCTACATGTACTTGATCGATAGGGAGTATAGCAGCAGTTGGTCGATTATTCGTAGGGTTCCTTACCACGTGAGCTATGAACCTGTGAGGGTTTCTTACCTATGGATGCGTAGCACCCGCGACTCAGCACCCCGCGGCTTAGGACCCGGTCGGAGTTAATTAGTTTGAGAGATGTTTCATGAATATGTATAAGCAATGTTCAGGATATCGCTTATCGTTAACATATCGGTCGGGCTATGATAAGAGATATATCGGCTTATCGGCCGATAAATCGATTTTATCGGACGACTATTTATCGGCTATTTTTCTTGTAAATCCTAAATTGTAGCACTAAAACATCTAAAATATATCATATCGGCACAAAAAACTTCAAATTATAATATATAGATATATTGTATTTAATAATACTAAAAGTTCTATGATGGATGTCATTAATCACATGTTACAGTGATGGAAAATCGATATATCGGCCGATTTATCGGCATATCAACCGATAAATCGCTTGTAAGACGGATAAAATGGACCGAATGATAAACTCCGACGATATTCATTTATCTTATCGGTCAGCACCCGATAAGCGATAAATCGGCCGATAAATCGGCATATCGGATGATATTTTGAACAGTGTGTATAAGTGATATTATTACATTGTGATGTATTAGGGTTAAATAAAATGAACCCGAGCTATGTAACTCTTGGTGTGTATTATCATACGTTTAAATATTTTATCAATGTTGCATTTATAATTGAAAGGAGGATCTGAAACGTTAACATATATAGTTACTCTTTTTTCGGACTTGTTTAGCTATTAGTACCATTAACTGTTATCTATAAGCAATTTTGATGAAATTGATGATATTAGCTATTTTTTATGAGATTATATGCAATTGTTGCGAACTGATGAAATTGATGCTATTTGCTATTTTTTAGCCATGGCGAGACTTCCCCATGGTTCGCGTGTAACCGGCGGCGGGCGCGGCGTTGTCCACGTCGAAGAAATCCCGGTGAAACGTCCGTCTCGACTTCCACGTGGATCGCGTACAAATAGATGCAAGTGGTGGTGACGCCATAGTCATCAAGGAGGAGGACGTGACGCCTCCTACTCGTGGACGTGGACGCGGAGCATGGGGGCATCAAGCGCTGCAAGGGGGGCAAAGCGCGGTGCAAAGGGGGCATCAAGCGCTGCAAGGGGGCAAAGCACGGTGCAAAGGGGTCAACACGCGGTAAACGGCGTCGCCCTATTGCTGCGGCGGAGGATGAGGAGGTGGTGGAGGAGGTTGCGGAGGAGGAGGAGGCTGCGGCGGTGGAGGAGGAGGACGAGGAGGACGCTCTCCGGCTACCGGAGTTCTACGTCCACCTGTTCCACCCAGAGGACAACAAGCTCCGTCTTCCAGAGAAGATATCGGAGATCCTTCTCGGGCGCAAGGGCGGGCCCTATAGTTTCACCCTCCGGTTGGAGGGTTGTGACAACGGGCCCGTGCGCGTTGATTTACAGCGACGTGGCGATGACGTCTACCTGCGCTATGGGTGGGGGCAGTTCGCGCGCATGCACAAGCTAAATGTGGGCAACATGATCACATTCAGGTACTACAAGGACGAGGAGGCCCACGTGCCGGAGGTGAATATCTTTGACGGCACCTTAGTCCGCCCACTTTGCTGCCAGGATAGCTCGTCTGAGAGCAGCTCCACCTCCGAGTTTGACTCCGGCGAGCCTAGCCCGGGCAACGCTCCCTCCGACGCCGAGGGCAAGGGCAAGGCTGCCTCCGACGCCGATGCGTAGTATATATGTTTTTGTCGATCTATGCTTACGTACTTATGTCGCTCTATATTGTCGTACTATGTCTATGTCGAACTATGTTTTATGTCGAACTATGTTTAATTATGTCATTGTGTCGAACAATATTTGTATTCGTGGCAGACTATATGTTTATGTTATTGTTCGTTTTCATCTGTGTTTTTGTGCGATAATTTATCATCTTTCTTAATAAAATGTTTAGTGTAGAGAACAGGAAAACAGAAAAGAAAATAGAATTTCTAATCTAGCGCAGAGAACACGAAAACAGTTATAAAAAAAATCTTTTGCCCCGGTTGGTGTTACCGACAGGGGCAAAAGGGGGCCGGCCTGCTCGCTTTGCAGAGCCCACGTGGGGCACTCCTTTTACACCGGTTGGTAACCCAACCGGAGCATAAGGGGCCTTTAGCCCGGGTTGACGGAACCCGGTTGGGCAGCCGGGGCATTAGGCCCTTTCCAACCGGGGCTAATGCCATGTTCTGCACTAGTGTTACAGCACACATCGAAGCACAACCTAGCATCTCCCTAATGCATATACCCAATACAAGATCAACAATCATTCCAATTTCTCTCTGTCAAACACCAAACAAAAGTAGCAGGGCTCTCATCTCATAGATCTCTCTAGTTTGCGGAACACATGACCCAATTAATTTCCAATATTTTTAAATTTTATGAACATAAGAATGTGTTTGAGTTTCTAGGGTAAAATCTTGTAGCCATGACAGTCGAAGCCGCGGCTGTTCGGCAGCATGAGCACTACAGTACTCCATCAGACAAAGGCATAACTGAGGATTTGGATTTTCTGAGCATAACTGAGCACTGCAGTGCCCTCCCACCGCCGCCTGAATTGTTTCTGTGCGATTTTCTATCTCCAGCCGTCTCCGGCAGTGACGCTGACCAACAAGCGCCTCCGCAACGAAGTGGCCGGCTTCACCACCACCTGATGGCCCGCATCCAATGCGGCCCCATCTGCAGCATCTCCCTCAAACCGTAAGAGGAAGAGAGGCACCACATGGAGAAGTCCGTGCTTGAGGTTGACGCGATCCACGTCAACATGGAGACCATGGAGATGCTCGCCTTCCTTGGCAAGGGCGACATCTCCGGCGTTGACCGAGACCCCGAGGACATCTCAGCTGCATCCACTACCTCGAGCCTCTTCCGCATGTGTTTGATGGAATTCCAACAAGTTATGGCATGGACAGTGGACTTGGTAGCTCGTAGCAATGGAATCATTACAACATCAACAGTCGCATGCACAAGCTCAAGCTCTGATTATGGAACGAGTCATATGCAATGGAGGTACTGTCCAAGTCCAGCTCTTGAAGGAAGAGTGCTAAGTGTGGTGATGCATGAGGTAAAATAGCATGTGCCTATTGATGTGCTTAACCACATGTTCCGTGTACATGGAGCGGTGGAAAAAATATTTGAGCCATTAAATTATCATGGTCGTAAGGTCTTAATCGAGTACCAGCATGTTTACATGGCTGACAATGCTTTACAAGCTGCACTTGGTTGGCATCTATACCATACTTATTGTCAACGGGATATTAAGCATGCAGATCCTATCCGAGCACCTTGCACCTTGCATCGGCCGGTGAGGAGAAGCAACTCCAAAAAAGCACTGGATATCACGGAGAGGCGCAACGACATAAACAGCAGCAGAAGACTGGTGTGGTGGTGGGCGTGTCTCGGCCAAGGACATGATTGGGCTCGCCGCCGTCATGTACCAGAAGCAGCGGCAATGCCAACATCCGTGATCCAGGTACGTACGTCGAGTACCCCTAGCGATGATGCTCGTTGTAGGCGCTTTGGTCTCTAATGTAATACATGGAAAATATAATCTATGCCCTTATTGTTTCTAGCGCAAGCTTACCGATAATATTCTGGATGAGATTCTTCCGGTTAACTAAGAATTAACTGCATGCTTGTGTTTTTTTACCATGAAAACCGTAAGGAAAACCCTCCACTACAGGAACGCGACGGTACGCCGACGGCCGGAACCCCTCGGCGTCTCCCCGTTCCCCCTCGGCGTACCCATACGCCGACGGCCACCCTCGGCGTAGCCCCCTCGGCGTACAAGTCCGTCGGCGAAGCCCTTCTGGCCGTCGGCGTATAGTAAGCCCTCGGCGTCCAGTTTGGTGGGCCCCACAGACGTGCCAGGACGGATCCGTTACGCCCCCGGTACGCCGACGGCCACGCCCCTCGGCGTCTGGGGCACGTGGCGGCAGCTGACGCTTCGCAGCTGCGTACGCCGACGGCCACCCCCTCGGCGTCTGGGGCACGTGGCGGCAGCTGACGCTCCGCAGCTGTGTACGCCGACGGCCACCCCCTCGGCGTCTGGGGCGAGCTGGGCTGGGCAAAGGCCTACCCCGACGGCCTCCCCCTCGGCGTAGCCCCCTTCCTGGGCTGGGGCAAACGCCTTCGCCGACGGGGTTCCCCTCGGCGTAGCCCCTGGCAGTTTTGCTGTTTTTTTCGAATTGTTGCTGTTTTTTCCTGTACCATATCAATTCACATTATGAAAGCTCTACATTATTAAATATCATCACAGAAACATCATAGATTTCACACAATAGTACATATCAATCCAAACATCATATAACATCACAAAAGCATGATCCAACCGTGCATACATAATCATCCAACCATCGTGCATACATGATCCAACGACACTATTCAACCGTGCTTACAAGCACAACCATCTCCTAGCTACACGGCCTCGTCACTCGAGGTACCCATCTCCGACCTCGTGAAAATCGGCGACGCCTGGCGCTGGGTAGCCGCCGTCGAACCAACCCCGGAACTCGGCGAGGCAGTACCACCGGCACCGGCATGAACCGGTGTGGTCTGACGAGACGAACTCGGCGAGGCTGTGATCTCTCGGGACCCGTGGGCGAGGCATCAGGACGACCAAAGGGTCGATGCGTGGAGCATCCCGAGCCCTACATGCATGTGTGAGCAAAAGTTAGCAAGTTAGAATGCACATGATATCGATCACAACTAGTTTGCCAAATTACTTACCGGAGTCGATGAGTAGTATCCAAGAGCGAACATATCCTTCGACGGGGCCCGTGGCGCCGGCCCCGGGTTCGCTGGTGCCTCTGGTAGCGTTGTCGGCCTCTCAGCAGTGATAAGAAACATGCGGGTCGCCTGCAAGATAGGGTAGATGTTAGGCGTTGTAGATATGAAGGTTCAAACCACGGGAAATGAGACTTGTAATATTTTGTAGAAACAACAGGTTGTAACTTACATTATCGAGCATCTCTCTATACTCGGCGTATGCCTGTGAGACCTGCAGCCACTCGTTATATGCCGTCTCATACTCCGCAAAAGCGGCTGCGTAGGCCGCCTCGAAAGCAGGCTACAATCCCAAGAAAATTGAAACTCGTGAACAGTCACCTCAGGAACGAATGTCGAAAATAGGATGAAATTGAGACAACTTACATCGTGGTCAGCTCGGGAAGGCCGGCGATGACGCGTGACCTTTGGGTCATCGGCGGTGAGGGTAGACTTGACACGCGTCAAGCTCAACTCAGGCATGTGCGGGGTCACCGTATCAGCTAGGAAGTAACGCCCATGCTCCCTGCCACCTCCCGCCACGACCAACGCTCTCATATCGGTCTCGTGCTCCAAAGGGTTTTCCACATGCGGATGGAAAGTCTGGAAAGTCGAGCAGTACAAATCCAACTTCTCCTTTGCTGTGCCGTAGTACTCGGGAACCTCGGGAGGAGGCTTGGATGGATCGGGCTTCTTAAGCTTTATTGTTTCCCATGCTTTCACGTCCGAAACAAACCCTCCAGTAGATTGCGCCTGCGTATCAAGTAGGAACACAAGAGGAAATGTTATGTTCATCAAGTAGGAAAACAACACGAAATAGATGCAGGTTGTTCCATGTATACCATCTTTTCCTTGAAGTTGGCAAGGCCTTTTCCTTGAAGTTGGCAAGGCCGCAGGCACCCGCACGGTGTGTCCCGACGTGGCCGCGGTTTGCCTTGTTTCGGTCGCTCACGACTTTGAACTCGGCGTCTTGCCCGAGCCACTTTGCCGCCACCGCTTCCCATGCGTCTTCCCTACCTAAGGTCCACGAGGGTCGAACCTGAAAAATCGATACTCATTTGAAGCACAGAAATTGCAAATGCACTTTAGCAGCAACATATGAACTTTTTGACAATTTACTTACCAACATGTAATCATCCAGGGTCATGTCAGGTGGATTCTCCACATTCTCGTGCTTCGGCGCCCTCTTGCCCAACTTCTCAGAACTGAATAAGTTCATGGACATATTCTTTTGATTATAGAACTGTTGCGGCACCAATTTCTTACAAGCCCCCTGCAAAGTCTTGTCCGCCGTGTCCTGATCCTCCGGAAGCACCCTAAAGAATCTCTGTAAATTAGGCATAAAAATAATTGTGAGAGTCATGAGGTAGCATGGTGGAGTCATCAACTATCAACTATGAAAGAAATTTGAAGAGTTTGTCTTACCCAAAACCTGGTGATAACAGCGTCAGCAGCTGACTCGTAGCCAACCCAAGGGGCGGCCTGATAGTCGTGCCAACTGCTGGCTAGAATCCTCTCGCCACCGGGGACGGGAGAGTAATAGCCCGGCCAATACTTCCTAAGCAGAGATCCAACCAGGCTGTTGGGAGTACGCTTGATCCCCGGTGCAAAAATCCAAGTGCTGCACAATAATGAAACATTAATACACGTCAACATGAAATTACCGTGTTCAAAATGGGTAGTCATTTACCTTTTGCCGTTGCCCTTAATGAGGGTTCTCGCCTCCGGTGCAGGTTCCTGTGACTCATCAGGTACCCCGGATTCCCCACGTAACTTTAGCTTCTTCGGAGCCTCGGGGTTCTCCTCTCCAGAATCCTCGTCCTCCACCTCGGCCTCCACCTCGGCCTCCACCTCCTCGTCTCGAGACTGCTCCTCCGCCTCGGCCTCAGGAGACTCCTCCACTCGTGCCGTCCACCTAGTCGTCCTCCAGCTCGTCCTCCACCTCGGCCTCCACCTCGGCGTCCCCTCTGGGGAAGTGCATCAGAAGCTACCCCTCCACCTCGTCGTGCACCTCCTCTCTCACCCCCCCTCCTGAGTGTAACGCGGGTTCGCAAACCGCCGGCGCTGCGACTTGCTCAAGGTGGCCGAGGATTCCTTGCCGCTCATATTGCTCAATCACCTGCATTGACAAAGGGTAAACAATTAATAAGCATGTTCAAAAATATATAGTAAGCATAATAAAGAATGCAAGGAAAATAAGTATTAAGCTAACTACATGAGAGAAATTAAATACTAAGCATAAACATAAAAGACCCTCACCATCACTCTCATAGTTAAATCTTGTGTTCTCATTGTCACTATCAGAATCACTATCACACGTGAGTAGTACGGTGGATGCTCATCGCACGGTGGAGGCTCATCATTGGCAATGTCCGAATGAAACTTGTTGAGCATATCTATGTCCTTTAGATCCATCACTGCCTCACCGGCCTGTTTGTGATTCGTTCTCGAGGTCCACAAGATCTTGTATGCCAAAGTCCCCAAAGCTCTCTTGCTCTTGGTAGAAAATCCCCTCATATGTTTTAGGGTCGATGTTGTTGTAATCATCGTCCGAGGGCATGGGTAGCTTACCATGTGGTGATACATGGAACACGACTTCCCATCCATTGAGTCCATCTTTCTTGCATGGGTAGGGCAAATAATAAACCTGCTTCGCTTGGTGAGCCACAACAAAGACATCGGATCGACTATAGGTGGTTGAAGGCTTAACTTCAACTAACCCAATGGAAGGGGTTTTTCTCAGTCCATGCTCCGTTGGGTCAAACCAGTGGCATCTGAACACGACGAGCTTGAGTTCTATGTTCGTATTATTGTACGTCACCTCGTATACGTTTTGTAACCTCCCATAGTAATCAAACTCTCCGGCTCCTTTGGTGAAGACCCCGGTATTTATAGTTTTTGCATTGGGCCGACTGTTCTGGTGAGACTCTGTATGGAAGCGAAACCCATTCACGTCATACTTCTCATACATCTCAACTTTACGATTACAACCTTGGGAGACACATCTCAACTCATCCGACATCACAATAGTGGGATCACCTCCCTACAAGTTTGGTACAAATTGTTCTGTGCATTAGTTACGTGTAATAAGATGGACAACACACGGATTGCAAGGTAGGAGGGACAGGTTAGAGTTTACCTTTTCCCTAAACCAAGCCGTGAAATTTTTCTTTCCGGGGGCACCCTCTTTCATAAGAGTGTCCAGCTCGGCTTCATCGGGGTCCACAGTTCCCGGCCACATTTCATCGGTGAATTGCCTAAAAGGACAAAATACGTATTAGACCAAAACCAAGATACTAGTTGAAAAGATACTTTGTTCACCATTTTACCTAAGGAAACTGCCCGCCTCATTTTGCTCGTCGCGGGTCACTTCTTTCATGTTTTGAAGCACATAGAGCATTATGCACTCCTGCTCTTCGAAGGCCAAGTTATACTTCTTTGCGCCACCGGCCTTGCCACCGGGAAACTGGAAGAGGAGGAGCTTGGGGTCTTGCTTGGGCTCATCAACATTGTACCGAGAGGCCTGGTTATGCATAGTGGGAACATTATCAGGAAAGTAGGTTAGCCTGGCGTCTGCCATCTCCTGGAGGACAGTTGCCTCAGCTATGCATGCTTCAATCTTATTTTTGTTTCCACACTTGGTTCGAATATACTTAAACTCTCTCTCAATACAAAACTGCCAACGAAATTGCACCGGTCCACCCAATAGTGCCTCGTTCGCGAGATGCACAACAAGATGTGCCATCGGAGTAAAGAAGCCAGGCGGAAATATCATCTCTAAGTTGCATAGCAACTCCGGCACTAGCTCATGCAGCTTCTTAATCATCAGGGGACATATCTGCTTAGCACAAAGCGTGCGGAAGAAATGGCTCAACTCCGCGAGCACACGCCAGACACGTTCGGGGAGATACCCTCGAACCATCACCGGCATCGGCCGCTCAATCCATATATGATAGTCGTGACTCTTGAGCCCGTTGACTTTTCCCGTTGAAAGATTGACTCCCCTACTTATATTCGAACAATATCCATCAGGGAACATCACGACGTATTTGAGCCACATGAACGCCTCTTTCTTTTGGATACTATTAAGGCAGTAGAAGGCATGCGGCTTGAACCAGTTTTTTCGACGGCCCTCAGGTTCCTGCATGTGTAATCTCTCCCTATCACAGAGCTTCTGAACATCGACTCTAGCCTTCACATTGTCCTTTGACTTCTCAGGAATGTTCAGGACAGTGTGAAACAGAGACTCTCCGACATTCTTCTCGGTGTGAATCACATCGATGTTATGGGGAAGTTCGAGGTCCTTGTAATATGGGAGTTGCGTAATGCTTGCCACGTGAGTCCAGTTGTGGTCCACACCATATCCCGAATATCGTGGGCCATTTCCCTGAGCAAGCACGAGAGCACTTAGCTCGGCATCAACAACTGCACCATCGAAAGTTGGTATCTCTGCCTCTACACGCTCAACTATGCCCTTCTTAAAGTTCTTTTCGTCATCTCTAAACCGATGTCTTCTTTTGAGAAACTTTCGATGCGTGTCAAACGCGGAATACTTCTTACCCGCGCTTAGCCAAAGAAACTCAAGCCGGTTCCTGCACACTGGGCATGGGAACTTACCAGCTGTACACCATCCGCAGAATAGGGCGTACCCCGGCATGTCGTGCATGGAATACTGGAACCAAACTTTCATCAAAAAGTTCCTCTTCGATGCACGGTCGTATGTGAAGGTACCGTGGTGCCAAGAGTGGTTTAGATCATCCACAAGCGACTGCAAATAGACACTCAAATTCTTCCCAGGGTATTCAGGCCCTGGAATGATCAATGACAGGAATATGTTCTTCCTTTGCATTAGGACTCCGGGAGGGAGGTTGAGCGGAATAACAAACACGGGCCAGCAGCTGTACGAGGCAGTCGACATACCATACGGATTGAAACCATCGGTTGCTATCGCAATTCTGACGTTCCGAGCCTCGGCTGCCTCCTCAGGGTATTTTGCATCGAAATTCTTCCATGCCATACCATCAGATGGATGTCCCATCTTTATCCGTCCGTGCTCGTCCTCGTATCTCTTCCCATTCTTGTGCCAGGTCATCTGGGTGGCAGACTCCTTATTCATGTAAAGTCGCTGGATTCTTTTTATGAACGGGAGGTACCGAAGAATCTTCATGCGGACTTTTTTCTGCCTCTTCTGACCATCACGTCCATTTACCTCATGATACCTAGAGGCCCCACACTTGATACAGTACTTGTCTTCCGCAAACTGTTGCCGAAACAAAACGCAGCCTTTAGGACAGCAATCTATCTTCTCATAATCCATGTTCAGCTCTCGCAGGATTTTCTTTGTTTCGTACATGCTTTTAGGCAAACAATGTCCTTCAGGCAGCATGTTACCATATGTTTGCAGATGAGATTCAAAGCATGAACGGGTATTGCCGTGCTTGAGCTTTTCGGCTAGGGCTTGGGAGATGGCATCGAGCTGACAAATTTTTGCACCATCGTACAGAGGCCTCTGACCCGAGGACATCATACGAAAATAGGACTGTGCGGTTGGCTCTGGTTCCTCTGGTTCACTCGGTTCGGATGGTTCCTCCCGTGAAGGTGGCGAATCTGGTATGTCGGCATCACGGAGATCTTCTAGGAAGTTTCTTATCCCATCATCCTCAATGCCATTGATCCGCTGCCGCATCACCCTACCATTTTCACGTTCGTACTCAGCAAAGTCGATCGTCGTGGTGTACTCCGCCCAATACCCATAAGACCATAGGTGTTTAGTCATATCTTGCTTTCCCTTACGAAGATGCAGCTTGCATCGAGCGCAAGGGCAACCTGGACGGATGCCCGACTTTGAACCACGCCCTAACTCCCTCACTAAGAAATTAGTCTTCCATACCCACTCATGTGTTCTTTCCATCGCATTTTTTCGGCCAGTGAACATCCAACCATTATCAGCCATAATCTGCTGTATTGCGAGGCAAACAACACATATTGTATTCGAGACAGGTCAAATAATCTGTTGTAATCATCTCAAATAATAGCATGAAATTAAATGCATGATATTTTTATTTCCTAGCGGCAAAACCTACATATCTAATAGGTCAAGGGTCCTAGCAGCCGCCGGATCCGTAGATTGAGTACGTTTTCCATGCTCTACCCCGATCCGAGACAGAATTTCGGCAGCACCTCCCCGCTGCTCTCCCGATACACGTCTCGGCAAAAAGCCGAGAGAATGTGCATAAGGAGAACAACGGGGAAGCGCTACCGAAATCCTGACCCAGACCGGAGCAGAACATGGAAAACGTACCCAACTACGCATCCGCCGACTGTCCCGTGAATGCCGCAAGCGTTACGGTTCAAAATATGCCTACCACTATTGCATATTTATCTTCGTAACGCTTGCGGACGGGAAATGACACCTAGGTGACGCGACAAAAAAAAATGCGAGGGAGAAGACAGAGTTCTAGCTCACCCGCGGCGGTAGAGGACGTAGTCGAACAACGGCGTGACGGGGTCGGGGATCGACGGTGTGGCGGGGTCGGGGATCGACAGCGTGTCGTGGCGGCTCCAGACAGCGGCGGCGGGGTCAAAGATCGATGGCGTGTCCTGGCGGCTCCTACCCGATATCCTGTAGCACATAATATGCGAATTAGAAAAACAGATATCTATAATATGCAGATAATATGCCAAATCTAACAGCTAATCTCTCGCGAACGAACAAATCCGTAGGCTCGTAGCTCGGGTGCTTTGTTAATTGGGACGGCGCCGCTGTGTAACCATCTCTAATGATTTGGGTCCATGTCACGTGTACGAATTCACCGCCCGGAGAAATGCAGCGGCGGCGTCCGCCGGTTTTCGCCTGTCCGAGGAAGCCGCCGCGATCGACACAGCCCCGTCACGCTCCACCCAGGAATTCACCCACGCGGCCTCTACATAAGCAAGCGCGGCACACGACTCCGCCTCCTCACCTCGCCTAGCCTAGCTCTCCGGTGCCACGTCACCTCCACCGCCACCTTGTCTCCCTGCTCCTACAAACACATAGACCCACACGACAGACGCGCGCGCTTCGTACGCTCCCGCACGCTCGTGAGTCGCCACCGCGGTAACAGAATGTGTGGCGGCGCGATCATCTCCGAGTTCATCCCGGAGCGCAACCACCACCCCGCGGCCGGCGGCGGCGGCAGCAGCGGCAGCAAGCGGAGCCTCTGCACCGCCGACTTCTGGCCGGACGACGCACTCGACGACCCTACCGACCACGAGCTCTACCCTGTCCTGGCCGGCCCCTTGCTCTCCTCCTCCGATCGAGAGACGCATCAACCATTGTTTTGGGGGAGAATTGTAAATGCAATTATGTTTGCACCTTAGCTTATTTGTTCCAATTTCGTATAATATAGTGTGTGCATTGTTTTTTTAAGCAAAAGTTGGCTATTAAAGCGTCCTGGTTTTAAGCTACCAAAGAAAAGGAAAAAAATGTTACTACTTGGCATTGCCGAAATTACAGTTTGTTTAGAAAGACAAAAAAAAAAAGCACACGTTGCTCACCATGCTTCGCTGCCCCTTGCTCTCCTCCTCCGATCGACGGTGTGGGCTGGGGAGCGGGGCGACGAGGCGACCGAACGGGGCGGCGGCCGGGAGGCGTGGGGACGGTGACGCGGCGGCCGGGGTGGCGCGGGGGACGGGGACGCGGCGGCCGGGACGCGCGGGGACGGGGACGGGGCGGCGCGGGAGGGGCTGGGGGGAGGCGGCGGCGGCGTACGGGGAGGCGACGGCGAATGGGGAGGGGACGGACGGCGGCGGCGGTGGACGGGGAGGCGCCGGACGGCGGCGGCGGCGCGCGGGGGGTAGCTGGGAGAAGACGCGCGTGCTGGGATCGAGTTAGGTTTCGTTATTTTTTTTTTCTCCGCGCGTTAAGTCCTCTGTATACACGCGTGCGTGTTTAAAAAAAAAATCAACACATACGCCGACGGCAAGCCGTCGGCATAGGTTGTCAGTTTTTTTCCCTCCCTGCGCGTTGCACGCGTGCGTGTTATAAAAAAAAATTCTATACCTACGCCGACGGCAAGCCGTCGGCTTAGGTAGTTTTTTCTTTTTTTTTTTACTCGAAAGCGATATTCTTGCAAGTCAATGCTCTCTAATATTCTGTTCAGGAACCACTTTTCTCATAAATATTTTTACTGCAAGTTAATATTATTGTGTCCAGCTCGTTATCAACATACTCATCGCAACAACAACAAAAAGTCGTGAAGATAGAGTAATATGGACGAAAACCAGTCTGCCGTACTATCACCCTATCGCGACAGGCACAACTAGTGCAGTCTACTTCTAATCAAGTCTAATCCTACAAGAGAACGTGTTAGTAGAATATTGTTCGGAATCATACCGACCGGGGGACCACAACCTTCGCCCTATCTAAACGCAAGACTTGGAGCGTTCGGAATGCGATCCTCAACGACGCTTGGATCTCCCAAATTGACATCTCCGCGGGCCTCTCCATCCAAAACATCTAGGAGTTTGTCAAACTTTGGGAATATACCTCTCAACTTATAACCTCTCGGAAGATGCGCCGGACTCCATAGGAATACCGGACGCTCCGTAGCCCCCCTCCGGTGAAAACCTAGACCCGCTGGAGAAATACCGGACTTATACGGATACACGCGGTAACGGCGTCGAAAGGGGGTAGCATTGTGGAACCAGATGCTTGGTTGTGTTAGGGTATCCCATAGGAACATAAAACAAGTTAGTAGAACCCAACTCTTCGGAAGATTCCCGACGTTTCGTCCGATAAGGGACTTTCACCCTATAAGCGCATGTAAACTCACGAGGGAGAAACGGACGCCGGTGAAGCGGGTCACACCCCGGAGTGCAATCTTTGCCATCCAAAGACCACAACACACCTATACTAACATGTTATGCCACCCTCTAGCTTGTGTGGGGACCCGGACGCTCCGTAGCCCCCCTCCGGTGAAAACCTAGACCCGCTGGAGAAATACCGGACTTATACGGATACACGCGGTAACGGCGTCGAAAGGGGGTAGCATTGTGGAACCAGATGCTTGGTTGTGTTAGGGTATCCCATAGGAACATAAAACAAGTTGGTAGAACCCAACTCTTCGGAAGATTCCCGACGTTTCGTCCGATAAGGGACTTTCACCCTATAAGCGCATGTAAACTCACGAGGTAGAAACGGACGTCGGTGAAGCGGGTCACACCCCGGAGTTTAATCTTTGCCATCCAAAGACCACAAGACACCTATACTAACATGTTATGCCACCCTCTAGCTTGTGTGGGGACCCGGACGCTCCGTAGCCCCCCTCCGGTGAAAACCTAGACGCGCTGGAGAAATACCGGACTTATACGGATACACGCGGTAACGGCGTCGAAAGGGGGTAGCATTGTGGAACCAGCTGCTTGGTTGTGTTAGGGTATCCCATAGGAACATAAAACAAGTTGGTAGAACCCAACTCTTCGGAAGATTCCCGACGTTTCGTCCGATAAGGGACTTTCACCCTATAAGCGCATGTAAACTCACGAGGGAGAAACGGACGCCGGTGAAGCGGGTCACACCCCGGAGTGCAATATTTGCCATCCAAAGACCACAACACACCTATAATAACATGTTATGCCACCCTCTAGCTTGTGTGGGGACCCGGACGCTCCGTAGCCCCCCTCCAGTGAAAACCTAGACCCGCTGGAGAAATACCGGACTTATACGGATACACGCGGTAACGGCGTCGAAAGGGGGTAGCATTGTGGAACCAGCTGCTTGGTTGTGTTATGGTATCCCATAGGAACATAAAACAAGTTGGTAGAACCCAACTCTTCGGAAGATTCCCGACGTTTCGTCCGATAAGGGACTTTCACCCTATAAGCGCATGTAAACTCACGAGGGAGAAACGGACGCCGGTGAAGCGGGTCACACCCCGGAGTTTAATCTTTGCCATCCAAAGACCACAAAACACCTATACTAACATGTTATGCCACCCTCTAGCTTGTGTGGGGACCCGGACGCTCCGTAGCCCCCCTCCGGTGAAAACCTAGACGAGCCGGAGAAATACCGGACTTATACGGATACACGCGGTAACGGCGTCGAAAGGGGGTAGCATTGTAGAACCAGCTGCTTGGTTGTGTTAGGGTATCCCATAGGAACATAAAACAAGTTGGTAGAACCCAACTCTTCGGAAGATTCCCGACGTTTCGTCCGATAAGGGACTTTCACCCTATAAGCGCATGTAAACTCACGAGGGAGAAACGGACGCCGGTGAAGCGGGTCACACCCCGGAGTTTAATCTTTGCCATCCAAAGACCACAACACACCTATACTAACATGTTATGCCACCCTCTAGCTTGTGTGGGGACCCGGACGCTCCGTAGCCCCCCTCCGGTGAAAACCTAGACCCACTGGAGAAATACCAGACTTATACGGATACACGCGGTAACGGCGTCGAAAGGGGGTAGCATTGTGGAACCAACTGCTTGGTTGTGTTAGGGTATCTCATAGGAACATAAAACAAGTTGGTAGAACCCAACTCTTCGGAAGATTCCCGACGTTTCGTCCGATAAGGGACTTTCACCCTATAAGCGCATGTAAACTCACGAGGTAGAAACGGACGCCGGTGAAGCGGGTCACACCCCGGAGTTTAATCTTTGCCATCCAAAGACCACAAGACACCTATACTAACATGTTATGCCACCCTCTAGCTTGTGTGGGGACCCGGACGCTCCGTAGCCCCCCTCCGGTGAAAACCTAGACGCGCTGGAGAAATACCGGACTTATACGGATACACGCGGTAACGGCGTCGAAAGGGGGTAGCATTGTGGAACCAGATTCTTGGTTGTGTTAGGGTATCCCATAGGAACATAAAACAAGTTGGTAGAACCCAACTCTTCGGAAGATTCCCGACGTTTCGTCCGATAAGGGACTTTCACCCTATAAGCGCATGTAAACTCACGAGGGAGAAACGGACGTCGGTGAAGCGGGTCACACCCCGGAGTGCAATCTTTGCCATCCAAAGACCACAACACACCTATAATAACATGTTATGCCACCCTCTAGCTTGTGTGGGGACCCGGACGCTCCGTAGCCCCCCTCTAGTGAAAACCTAGACCCGCTGGAGAAATACCAGACTTATACGGATACACGCGGTAACGGCGTCGAAAGGGGGTAGCATTGTGGAACCAGCTGCTTGGTTGTGTTAGGGTATCCCATAGGAACATAAAACAAGTTGGTAGAACCCAACTCTTCGGAAGATTCCCGACCTTTCGTCCGATAAGGGACTTTCACCCTATAAGCGCATGTAAACTCACGAGGGAGAAACGGACGCCGGTGAATCGGGTCACACCCCGGAGTTTAATCTTTGCCATCCAAAGACCACAACACACCTATACTAACATGTTATGCCACCCTCTAGCTTGTGTGGGGACCCGGACGATCCGTAGCCCCCCTCCGGTGAAAACCTAGACGAGCCGGAGAAATACCAGACTTATACGGATACACGCGGTAACAGCGTCGAAAGGGGGTAGCATTGTAGAACCAGCTGCTTGGTTGTGTTAGGGTATCCCATAGGAACATAAAACAAGTTGGTAGAACCCAACTCTTCGGAAGATTCCCGACGTTTCGTCCGATAAGGGACTTTCACCCTATAAGCGCATGTAAACTCACGAGGGAGAAACGGACGCCGGTGAAGTGGGTCACACCCCGGAGTTTAATCTTTGCCATCCAAAGACCACAACACACCTATACTAACATGTTATGCCACCCTCTAGCTTGTGTGGGGACCCGGACGCTCCGTAGCCCCCCTCCGGTGAAAACCTAGACCCACTGGAGAAATACCAGACTTATACGGATACACGCGGTAACAGCGTCGAAAGGGGGTAGCATTGTGGAACCAGCTGCTTGGTTGTGTTAGGGTATCTCATAGGAACATAAAACAAGTTGGTAGAACCCAACTCTTCGGAAGATTCCCGACGTTTCGTCCGATAAGGGACTTTCACCCTATAAGCGCATGTAAACTCACGAGGGAGAAACGGACGCCGGTGAAGCGGGTCACACCCCGGAGTTTAATCTTTGCCATCCAAAGACCACAACACACCTATACTAACATGTTATGCCACCCTCTAGCTTGTGTGGGGACCCGGACGCTCCGTAGCCCCCCTCCGGTGAAAACCTAGACGCGCTGGAGAAATACCGGACTTATACGGATACACGCGGTAACGGCGTCGAAAGGGGGTAGCATTGTGGAACCAGATGCTTGGTTGTGTTAGGGTATCCCATAGTAACATAAAACAAGTTGGTAGAACCCAACTCTTCGGAAGATTCCCGACGTTTCGTCCGATAAGGGACTTTCACCCTATAAGCGCATGTAAACTCACGAGGGAGAAACGGACGTCGGTGAAGCGGGTCACACCCCGGAGTGCAATCTTTGCCATCCAAAGACCACAACACACCTATACTAACATGTTATGCCACCCTCTAGCTTGTGTGGGGACCCGGACGCTCCGTAGCCCCCCTCCGGTGAAAACCTAGACCCGCTGGAGAAATACCAGACTTATACGGATACACGCGGTAACAGCGTCGAAAGGGGGTAGCATTGTGGAACCAGCTGCTTGGTTGTGTTAGGGTATCCCATAGGAACATAAAACAAGTTGGTAGATCCCAACTCTTCGGAAGATTCCCGACGTTTCGTCCGATAAGGGACTTTCACCCTATAAGCGCATGTAAACTAACGAGGGAGAAACGGACACCGGTGAAGCGGGTCACACCCCGGAGTGCAATCTTTGCCATCCAAAGACCACAACACACCTATACTAACATGTTATGCCACCCTCTAGCTTGTGTGGGGACCCGGACGCTCCGTAGCCCCCCTCCGGTGAAAACCTAGACCCGCTGGAGAAATACCAGACTTATACGGATACACGCGGTAACAGCGTCGAAAGGGGGTAGCATTGTGGAACTAGTGTTATTTCACCGTGTTGTATAGGGTCGGCTCCGGGAGATTTCACCGTGTTATTTCATGGGCGCGGGTGGCGGTATATTAGAAAGACTAGGATAATGCATTGGTTTAAACAAAATATTAGAAGAAACAAATTCTAATATTAGAACAAATTTATACCACACGGGCGTAGGGAAAGGTTTCTTTTAAAACACACACGCACATGGCCGCCTGCCGACACCCGTGATAGCAGAATGTTCAGGGGAGCTAGCATGGGCTGCCGACACCCGTGATAAAGAAGCGGACCGACACGAGTTTGTCGCGCCGATTATGATACTAATAATCCACCTAGCACAAGAAGGTTCCACTCATATTAGATCTTGTTTATGACTATATATACGGTTCCTTTCTGCCTTGTTTGAATTGACGAAATGCAAAAGAAAAAAGAAAAAACCCTAAGCCGACGGCACCCCCTCGGCGTAGGGCTAGGTTACACACGCCCGCGCACGGTACGGTCGAGCGCGGGAGAAAAAAATAACTTTATAATACGCCGACGGCACCCCCTCGGGGTAGCCCATCACGTAACGGGCCTAATTCCAACGGCGTAACGGGGCGTCCCCTACGCCGAGGGTGATACATACGCCGACGGTGGCCCTCGGCGTAGGTTCCATACGCCGAGGGGCGAACAGACGCCGACGGGCACGGTGCGCGCCGATCCTGTCGGCCACCCTACGCCGAGGGGACGATGTTTGGCCGTCGGCGTCTCTGAGGGCCGTCGGCGTCTGAGCTGATTCCCGTAGTGCTCTAAGATTTAACTTTTTCAATAAATAAAAGAATGTAGTATAAAGTGTAGATTATTACAACATGAAGGCTGCAGGTATTTGTTACGAAAGGTGTGCAACTACCGAAGGAGCTGACTCATGTGAGCCTGATGTGGACGGAGATTTTTGATTGTCGGCACTATCACAATGAAGCAAAGGTACAATTTTGTTGTTGTTTTAGACCCATGTCAGGGTGAAATATTCATCTTCCCGGTCAAGCTAGGACTGTATGAGATAGGAGATTCACACGCAATTAGTATATGCATAGTTATAATGCTTGTACTGTCGGAAATTTTTTATTCATTGCTGAAGTTTTCTCTGGTTGATTAATATTTTTAATTTAACATCTTACAGTATAATCTCTCCTCACATTCACTTTACTCATGTTCTCTCTCTCATATATGTACTAGCAACTCTTAGGAGTTTAAGCTCTGCACACAGTCGTAGATTAGTGTAGTTGAGTATAAATTTCGGCAACTGTTATGAATATCTTCTGATGAAGAAGGCATATCTTTTGACATTCCTTTCTTTTCTAATTTCTGAAGCTACGAAAATCTGTAGCCAGTGCTGGCCCTATGAAAAGCTTGTCTACGATGTTGAGGAGCACATGCAATTCGGCACTAACTAATAAATTTTCAGGTCGGGTTGCAGCATGTAGTGGTTCTTTCTACTGTATAATCTTGGATGGTACAATTTAGAGTGGCTCTTAATTTAATAATTTATCCAAAATTGTCACCTATACAATATGTGATCTTGAGATTATACAGTTTCATGTAAATTTTGTAGAAAAAAAAGAAATGAGAGATTTACTATGTTTTTTTTGTTAGGGTATGTAACTAAATTTTTATCTCAGATCAGGAGGAATACGTACGGTATCAGTTAGGGTATGTAACTAATTTTTTTATCTCAAATCAGGAGAAATACGTACAGTATCAGTTAGGGTATGTAACTAATTTTTTTATTGATTCTCTTGCTATAACTGATGGTGTTTTTTTTTACCAATCGAAGTGATAATATACGCAATTTACTGTGGCCATTTTGGCACTTGCTCTCATACCAATTGATCCGGTAACATCTTTCAAACAAACTACACGTTGGTCTAATTGTCACGTTGTATGACTATTCTTCTATCTTTTGTAGAGTATAGTATGATTTAAAATGTTAGTATATTTTAATTAAGGAGTGATTTTCAATAAAGATTTTCCAAAGTATGTACCATAATTATGTTCTAATTATTTTGTCGTCCTCCAAAAAAGGCGAATGGATAATTGTATAGACATGCATTACCACTGTAATGTTCTTGCAAACTCCTATGGATATTAAATCTGGAAAACATAAAGACCAGAGGTAAAGCGTGAAGTTCAAGCCACTTTCATCATAACTTATTTTTGGATGACCAAGGAATATATGTCTTATGTAGAACTGTTTTGCAAGAATGTCTTTGGTTTGACCTGAACCCGATTTTTTTGGTAGCCCTTTTAAGTCACTCATATTTCAGGGAGGTTTGGGCTTTGATGAATGAATGGTGTGCACATAATGATGGACCCACCGTCGACGTATCTAATGACAAAGATGATGACCATATAGGGAGGGTAACATGACACCTTGTTCCGAAGTTAGGAAAATAGAAAAAAAAAATGTGAGAACATTTTAGTTAACTATATTGTACACTTCATTTTAATATCCATAGACATGCATTACCACTGTAATGTTCTTGCAAATGCCTATGGATATTAAATCTGGAAAACATCAAGACCAGAGGTAAAGCGTGAAGTTCAAGCCACTTTCATCATAAATTATTTTTGGATGACCAAGGAATATATGTCTTATGTAGAACTATTTGCAAGAATGTCTTTGGTTTGACTTGAACCTGATTTTTTTGGTAGCCCTTTTAAGTCACTCATATTTCAGGGAGGTTTGTGCTTTGATGAATGAATGGTGTGCACATAAGGGTGGACCCACAATCGACGTATCTGATGACAAAGATGATGACCATATAGGGAGGGTAACATGGCACCTTGTTCCAAAGTTAGGAAAATAGAAAAAAAAATGTGAGAACATTTTAGTTAACTATATTGTACACTTCATTTTATACAGAAGTTATATTTATCTGAACTAAAAAAGTTGTCTTCTATAAAATTAATTTGAAATTGTTATAGCTGTGGGGTGAGAGTGTAAAATGCAACATGATTACAGTTGTCTAGATTGGGGTGTGCTAATTGCTGCACTTTGTAAGTCGTTGGAAAATCTGGATGTAACTTATGCAATCTGTCTGAAGTCATGGGTGGTGAACGACTACCCTCAATGAATAAATTAGATTGACCCTATGCCACCGGTGCTTTCTCAGATATTTGTTTGAACATATGACATCCATGACACTTGAAGATCAAGCAAGAAATGATAGGGGTCGGGAGATGCTCCCAATCCCAATCTGAGTCAAGACATAATAAATAGAGAGAAGAGATCATATTGTGTGATGTGCTAGTCATCAACGTCTTATTCCTCTCAGTCATGTTGGATGTAGTTGACGTGCCACCCGTAGAAGACTCGGCACTTGCACAATGAGCAGAATTGTAACATCCCAAGTATGAAAAATAGCCATTAGAATGTTTGCTCTCTGTTATTTTATGTTTTGCATCATGACATCATGTTCATTGCATTTGTTTTGCTTGTTTTCCATTTGTTTTCCTCTGTTTTCCTTTGTTTTCTATTTGAATTTCAAATCAAATTTCAAACCTTTTGTTTCATACTTGTGATGTTACAATTTCCAAAATGATATTTCAAATCAAAACAATCAATTGTTTCCATTAAAGTTGTGATTTCAAAACAGTTGATTTGTTTCTAACAAAAATTCATTTAATACCAAACCCTTTGCAAATTCAATTAATTTCCAAAACAGCAACCCCTTTTGAAAATTATGAAAATGACAAAACACTTCCATCATTTGTTTCCATTAAACTAAGGTTCAAACTATATAAATTATTGCTTTCAATATTTCACTTAATATTCAAAATTCATTCAAATTGCATTCAGTTTCAATTGCATTTTCCAAACAGCAACCATTTGAAATTAATGAAACAAAACATTTTCCAATCAATTTGTTCCAAAAACTAATTATATGTTTCTTTTTAATAAATCACTTAATCTCAAATTCATTCAAATTTCAACCAAATTACAAACAACAAAATATTTTGAAATACTTTGAAAACCAAAGTGGCACTAAGTTGCTGTTACAAAAAATAATCACTACACAATTTTCCTAATTTTTCTACTCCTAAAAACCTCCGTTTTCTTTCCTATGCCAATCTGCAAAAAAAAAAAATAATAAAAAGAAGCAGCAAAGGGAGAGAGGGGCAGGCCCAGCCCAACTACCCCTCAGGCCGAATACCCCTTCGATCTTCTTCCACCTCTGTACGGCTCGAAATCCACTGCATCCACGTTGACAGAAAGGGAGAAGCAACGGTGCAGGAGCTCTCCCCCTCCCCCTTATAGCTCGAACCCTAGCCCTAGGTTCCCCTCTACCTCCCTTCTTCCTCTCCTCTCTCTTCCCCCGCCTCCATTTCTCCTTCCCACCTCCATCTCTCTTCTCTATGTCCCTTTTTTTTCTCTGAACCTGTACCACACCCGAAAATCCTCCCTCCTCCCTCCGGCGATCGCCGCCGGTGGAGACCCCCTCCGGGCGAACTGGGGCCGGGAATGGGTTCCCCCCGGCGCCCTCTTCTTCCTCGTCACCTCAGCGGGGGCCGGGAAGCCCCAGAGCGCCGCCGCCATCCACTCCTCGCCGCCGGTCGCCCTCTGCTTCGCCCCGACCTTCTCCTCCGCCTCCCTCGCTGTGAGCTCCCTCTCACCTCTGGCTACTCCCTCTATTCTACCCCTCTCTGCATCCCTGCACTCACCCCCGGCCACCGCACGAGCACACGCGAGCGCAGCACAGCGCCACAGCAGCCCGCCGGCGACCACCTCTGTCGGGTTTCAGTCGACTGCAACTGAAAAGTTCAGTTAACGCTTGAAACTGAAACTTAACCCCACCGCGTTCCCCTTCTGTCAACAACTCGCAACACTACCGCACTGGTTACCGCCCCTTTGCGCGCACAGCGAGGGGTGGGTTCGAGTCCCCCCTCCCGCAAATAAAACCCAACTTTTTATTCCTTTTGTTTTGATACAGAAACGTCACAGAATCACACCCAGGTCCCTGTTAATTAATTCTAGGTCCCTGAAAATATTTTCTATGACCCTAGATGTTATTTTAAATGGCAGAATAATAACTAAACTTCTAAAATGCATAACTATTTCATTTTAACTCCAATTTCAATACCAAATTAAATTCTCTACCCAAATATAAATTTTGTTTACTGTTTTGAATATTTTAAATTGGTGAAATATTTGAAAACTTGTTTAATTCACTTAATTTTGCAAAATTCATAACTTGGGCATAAAAATTCCAAATTCAACAAACTAATTATGTTTTCCATCCCATTTTTCATGTACTTTCCAAATATCAACTTTGTTTGCTGTTTTGAGTAATTTAAATTGCTGAAAACAACTGTTTCTTGTTTAATGCATTTAAAATTGCCAAAATAATAACTTGCTCATTTTAAATCCATTTTACACAAATAAAATATGTTTTCCATGCTAAATTAAACCACATTTCCAAATATAAAATTTGTTTCATGTTTTGAATAACTAAAATTGGTTAAATAATTTAAACCTTGTTTAAATCATTTAAAATTGTTAAATTCATAACTTGGTCAAATTAATTTCTTTTTGAACATATAAAATATGTTTTTGAAACCATAAAAGTATAAGCTTTTCAATTATGAATCTCGCTTAATGTTTTGCACAAATAAAAATTCAAATAAGTTCATGTTTGAATTAAATTCATTTAAATCTTGTTTAAACTTGTTTAATGCATAAGTAATTCATTGTAATTCCTTTTTCAATAATTGAAACATGCATTCCACCTAAAATTGCGTGTTCTTTCCAAATATGAACTTTTTTATCTACTTTGAACAATTTAAATTGGTGAAAACAACAAATGCTTGTGTAACACCTTTAAGAAACCAAAATGTCATAACTTAATAAATAAAATTCCAAAATTGGTAAACCTTATTTCAAATTGTTCCTATTGTTGTTTTATTTTTGTTTTCCTCATCCATGCATCATGCTAATCCATTTTCACATGTTGATTAGTTGTAGAACAATTATTCCAACCTTAACTCATGGGCTTTCCATATGCAATCCAAATTGCATGTGGGTCCATTTAATTATGTTATGTTACCATGTCAACTAGTTTATTTCTGATGCATCAATTAAATGGTCATGCATCATCCCATGTTTGTGCACTATGCCATGTTATTGATTGTTGTCTCTCTGCGTTGTTTGTTTGCTTCTTCTCGGATGGACGACGACGTTGAGACCGACGATACTTACGACACCCCTTCTGAGGATCTAGCTCAGTACCAGGCTGCTGAGTTTGCAGGCAAGTATTCACTCACATGAACCACTGTGTTCCTTTCAACATTGGTTACCGATACTTTCCGTTGTCTATTTCTGCTAGCCCTATGAATCGTTGCTTTTGTTACGAACCTATCACATGTTACCCCTTAACCCTGATATAGCCTCACCTCCACACCTATAACCCCATTGTTTGTTGCCCGTGTCTTACTAGCATGCTTATGGTTGTTTCTGCTCGAGTCTGTTACCCGTTACTTTCTGTTACTATTTCATTATGTTCTGGGGCTCGATGTTAAACAACAACCTGTTAATTTTGTGGATAATAATAATTTGCTGATAAGGCACCGGCAGGAGGCCCGGCGTGGTTTTGAGGCCTGCTAGTGTCGACCTTAATTAGGAAAAGGGTCTTGTCTACTGATCCATGATGAGCGCACTAACCGCATGTGGGAAGCGTGTATGGGCGCCCCCCTCAATTTGATTCGATTCACATCTCGTCCAAATCGCCACACTTAGTTCGGGCTTTCCATTTGATGCATGCATGTGCAGGTGCGAACCCTTGGCGCCAGGGTGGAACTTTTGTAGTCGGCATTTAGGGCGGCGTGGTCTTAGAGTGTTATGAGGGTCCCCTTTTCTTCGTGGGGCTCGATTAGCCGCGCACGCACATCATGTGGTTCTTTGGGCTTGATGCGAAGAAGAGTTGAGTTGTCTTGAGTGCCCCGCTTGGTGGGAAAGGCCTTCCCATCTGGCGGGTTATTCTTACGTGTACGGCCAAATTGGTGCACCCCTGCAGGGATAAATCTTCTCGAGAAGCCGTGTTTTCCGCGGTTATGGATGACTTGGTGAAAGTACTGGCTAACAAGTACTCAGAACAACTTACACCTAACTAATGATAACTTGACTAGTAATAAGTTTATTGACACAACAATTTGAACCATCATTAATCCAACGGTGTGAGTTATCCTCGGATTGCTTCTTTGGATAAGGGACGAGATCCAGGCTGGGTTTGTTTGGAGTTAGTTGTTAGTTGGTTCCGATACGCTATCTTATCCCCTTTCTGTTAGCCGGAAGTCGTAGCATGTTCTGTAGTTGGTTATTGCAGCCAGCTGCCGCATCTTTTGTACCACCCTTTATTCCGTTGAACCCAAAGCATCTGTGCTTGGTGTTGACGGGGTACACTTTGGTGAACTTTGAGTCTTGCTTGCCAGTACGTTTATGTACTGACCCCTTTGGGGCTGTGGTTTCCGCAGACTACGCTTACGAGGATCCCCGTGGTGGCTACTACGTGGAGTATGACGAGACTGCTGACGAGTAGATAGCGGACCCGAGCAGGATCCGAGACTTCGTGGATGGGCTCCGTCTTTTCGTTTCCGGCCTCTTAGGCCTATTTGGATCTTGTCTGTACTCAGACACTTTGAATGCTTCCGCTGTGATGTAATGATGAATTGTTGGGACATGTGTCCTCTGGATGATTGTATTTGCTATCTCTGCTCTAATGAGAGCTATTTGCAACTTATTTCCATCTTTTGTGTCTTAGAGATCTGTTGTGATATCACTTGTTCAAATGCCGTTGACGTACCATGTGTGTATGTTTTGAAGTACATCAATGGAAGTATCTGGATTTCTATGGGATGATTTGCGTAGACGATAAACAGTAGGGGTTGGTTGTCACACATACGTGTGTTGGCCTACTCGTAAGAGATGCGGGTGCAGGTAAGCCCCGTAATCCAATCATCTGCTGCTCAACGGAACTGCGAGTATACTCTACAAGTCCGGGTGCGACAAGAATCAACTGCCGCCTTACTGAGCAGGCTGAACTGAAACCTCAGACCGCGCCACTCCTCAAGTTCCATTTAATCAACATATGGCGCCCTGACATGCATATATTTCACGTGTTAGATTCACAAGTCATGGTTAATGGAAAGAATAGAGAGTATACCCGTGATATGGTTTGTAACAATTTTAATAAACTAAACAACCGGTAGAAGAAAGCAATTAATATCATGACTGTAAAGGCGATCTTTGAAACTACCAAGAGAGGAGCCAAAGTTGTTAATATTGGACACATATTCATTAGGAACATAAATCTACCCTATCATCACTGAATTAATTAGATTGATTATGCTATGATCCACGTGCCGGTGGTGCTTATCTCAGGCATTTCATCAAGCATATGACCTGCACTACACATGAAACATCAAGCAAGAAAGGAATATGATGCGAGATTAATTCATTCATTATTCAACATTATCTAACTGCTCTAAATCCCCAATCCGGATCAAGCCATCAAGAAATAGAAGAAGGAGATGAGGAATACCATGTGATGATGTAGTCACGAATTCATTGCTCTGCATTTTCTAGCTCTGCAGTCACATAATCACAAGATAGTTTTAGCCTTGAGAACCTGAAATATCAACACCAACATTCTATACTTTGAGAATATACTTCTCCGTTCTTACCAAGGATTAACATTATAACATACAAGATAGCACTCAGTTCAATAAGAGAATATATATCAAAATTCAGTAGGGTACTTCCAACCAACTGCATCTATCAAATTTAGATACACTCTAATTTGAATATTGCAAGTACAAATTTAAAGATTCAGCTACGGTAAATCGAACTATAGAATGTACAGAAAGAACAAGAACTACACATTTTCCACAGAATTTCAAACCGACAACAAACACAAAGTACATTCAGGAGCATTCAAATATATGGAATTTTTTATTGCAAACTCTAAGGTGCACATAGTGTGACTTATACCACTAAGAAGTATAGAGACGACAACAGCTAGCTAAACAGAAAACATCAAAACAACCTTGTGAAGCTAAGCAGAAAACATCCGCTAAGAAGCTTTTAGTTTCAAACAGAAAATTTTCCTTCCAAAAGAGTAACACCAGATAAGCTTCATCAAGCTCCTACAAATCCAGCCCCGAATGATGATTAGTGTATTGAAGAACATATCACAAACCTTGTCACCAGCTATTGTACAGAAAAAGCATTCCATTTTGTTTATGCATATTCAGATAAGCTATAATCCTTGAAATGAGCATACTCATGTCTATATTGGCTGCGGACTTCTTGGCGCTGGCTGCAGACAGTTGGTCCACTCCGCCGGGGTGCTGCTGTCATTGCCAACGGAGCCAGGCATGGTTAGCTGCTCATCCCTTACCACATAATAACAGGGCACTGATGCACTCTTCCATTATGTACAAATAAATTGAAGCAATCACACAAATTATAGCTACAACTCACCTTTTTGTCCTTAACATTGCTAGATGTAAGGTTATGTCAAATTTCCCTAATCAATCAAGCAAACATGTAGGAGTAAATCACAGGACGAAGCAGCAATAACTATTTAGGAATAAATAAATAAATATAGCATAAATCTACCTTGTTTCACGGGTTCGAGCAGCAGCAAACGGGGCAAGTAGATGGCGCAACAACATCCACCGGAGCAGCGATGTGGGTCATGGGATGGAGCAACGATCTGCCCACCGGGTACCGTCTAGGCTCAAACATGTTGTCCTCCCTGCACCAAAAGAAGTGATGGGAGGAGGAGGTGTGAGGGAATGGACGGCGTCCGACGGTTCCTGTCACCGACACCGAAGGAGAAGAGCAAGTGTGTACTGTGCTAGGGTTTGAGGAGGGGCGGCGGCGCTATCTCTCTTCCCTCTGCCGAAACAGGGGGATGCATCAGATCGAGGGTGGGAGCTCCTGGATGGGCAACCCACTAGCGAGAGCGACGGGGAGCGCGAGAGGCGGCGCCGCGAGGGCATGGGCTAGGGTTCTTTTCGTCAGGCTGCTTTTCCTCACGAGCCAAATCGACGAGCAGGACAAAACTAAAAAAAATACTAGTAGCCAGCGAGAGCACGACACGCCGACTGTCGTGGATAGGCTCGCGCTCGACCGAACCAGCCGCCGCCACGTGGACAGGCGCAGAGGCGCGGCAGGTGGCACACGACGTGTTTGATTAATTGTCACTTGTGTGATCAGATGTTCAGCTGCAGACACAATGTATAGAATGGTTTTGCATGGATTATTCGTTTTTTAAGGCAAGCAAGATCTTTTTTTCGGACTACTAATTAATTAATATGGCTGCGTGTGTGAACAGGTGCATGAGGGGGACAAAGAAGCATATAAAAATGGGCTAATCACACACGAACGGACGGTGGTGGCAGCGATGAGAGAATATGGGAAAGGGGGATCTTGGCTCGGTCCTTTCTCTGAACTGTAATTTGTCTTTGGTGCAACCGGCCTGTTCAAAATTAAGGTTAAAATATTGTACTCCGGCCTCCTCCTGCATGACTCAGTATATATTAGTGGTAACGCTGTAAGAAGTTAGTGCAGCTAGCTACGCGCAAAGTTTAATTAATTAATCTGTGGAGGAGAAGAATAATTTGGGAAGAAACACCTGCTCTGAAATGCAGGCGGCCAGGCGCACAAGTGGACAATCATGTGTAGGGGTAGTGTGTGTCCCTCCCAGCATGTAAACGCAAACTGTACGTATTTTTTCCTTAAGCTGGGAGCATTATGGGGCTGGTATACATGCTACATATCATTACTAGCTAGTAGCATCAATCCTCTATATACGCGGGAAACTAAATACTATAGCTTGAATATTAGTAGTGTTAATTTTGCTACATGTTTCCAGTAAACCTGTATTTTTGCATACAGCAATGCATGAGTTGTGTACTATTCTTTTAGTCCAACTTGGTGTGAGTGGGTTTCTCGTTTTGTGCAAGGAGGGAGTGTTGGGGTTAGAGTAAATGATGACATTGGTCATTTTTTTCAAACCCTTAAAGGTTTGAGACAGGGAGATCCCATGTCTCCTATTCTTTTTAATCTGGTTGCAGATATGTTGGCAGTGCTTATTGCTAGAGCTAAGGAGGATAATCAGGTGGGTGGTTTAGTGCCACATTTAGTGGAAGGGGGATTATCGATTCTCCAATATGCTGATGACACTGTGTTATTCTTAGAACATGATCTAGACAAAGCTGTCAATATGAAGTTAATTTTATCTTTGTTTGAACAATTGTCTGGCCTAAAGATAAATTTTCATAAAAGCGAGATTTATTGCTTTGGCAAGGCTCGTGAGAATATGGACGATTATCGCTGCATCTTTGGATGTGAGGTGGGTAGTTTACCTTTCAGCTATCTTGGTATACCTATCCATTTTAGGAAACTTCTTATTAAGGAATGGAAGGTCGTGGAGGACCGTTTCGAGAAAAAGTTGAGTTCGTGGGCTGGAAAATTATTGTCATATGGAGATAGGCTTGTGTTAATTAATTCGGTGCTATCTAGCCTACCAATGTTCTTGTTTTCATTCTTTGAAGTGCCTATTGGGGTACGGAAAAGAATAGATTTCTATAGGTCACGATTCTTCTGGCAGAGTGTTCATGCCAAAAAGAAGTACCGACTGACAAAATGGAATATCGTTTGTCGACCTAAAGACCAAGGTGGACTAGGTATAGAAGTTTTGGATGTTAAGAATAAATGTCTTTTGAGTAAATGGTTATTTAAATTACTAACTGAGCAAGGAATCTGGCATGAATTATTGATGAATAAATATGTGGGAGAGAAAACTATAGCCGAGTTGGAGGCAAAACCTACAGATTCACCTTTTTGGAAAGGTATCTTGCGGCTGAAAGATGATTTCTTCAAACATGTTAAATTCCAGCTGGGGAATGGTGAGAAGATTAGATTCTGGGAGGATTGTTGGTTAGGGAATTTGCCGCTATCTATCCAGTATCCTACGCTATACTCAATTGTGAGTAATAAGAATACTTTAGTGTCTACCGTACTTGGTCAATCACCTCCTGCTTTGCACTTTCGTCGTGCTCTGATTGGAGACAAATGGGAAAGATGGTTGCATCTAATGGATAGGTTAATGGATGTTTCTTTGTCGGGTGCTCATGATGGGTACTGTTGGAAACTCACAAATTCTGGTGTTTATTCAGTTAAATCATACTATGCTGAAATTATGAACGAGGATGTTAGATTCCTTAATAAATATCTTTGGAAACTAAAGGTGCCTTTGAAAATAAAGATTTTCATGTGGTTCCTATCTAGGGAGGAGTTGCTGACTAAGGATAACCTAGCTAGGCGAAATTGGGATGGGTGTAAAAAGTGTGTGTTCTGTGGTGTTAATGAGACGGTTGATCATCTTTTTATCTCTTGTCAGTTTGTTAAAAAGATTTGGATGCTTGTGCATTTTACTTTTAGTGTATCTCCTCCTACTAGTATTCTAAATTTGTTTGGTGATTGGTTGGGTGGAGTTGATTTGGGTTCGAAGGCACTAATTCGTATTGGCGTATGTGCTCTGTTGTGGACTGTTTGGAACCACAGAAATGGTATTATTTTTAACAATGAGAAAGTTGGGAACTTTTTGCAGGTTATTTATCAGGCCAACTATTGGATGCATCTATGGTCTCATCTGCTGCCAGAGGACCAGCGTGCTCGTTTGGTTGGTGGATGCACTCGGATGATGGCGGTCATTCAGGCTATCTTCAGCAAGGGTGGCTGGTTGCTTAGTAAACGAATATGTAATAGGTAGTCTCATGTTGATGGGGTTATTCTATGAGTCATCATGTTACGTTTATTTGTACCTCTGGTATCCTCTCTAGGGCTGTTGAGTTGCTAGGTGAGGGATGATTATGTGTAAGCTCAAATTTGGATGATGAATATTTAATAAAAGCTGTATGCATCAACCTGATGCAGAGGCTGGGTTTCCCTTTTCAAAAAAAAAATGAGTTGTGTACTATTTGTAAGGCAAAGAGCCGGTCCACATTCTAGCTCCTACATATGAACTCATTGCAACCGGTTAACGAATGAAGATCCAGGTTAGTCTCAAGTAGCACTAGTCGCTACCAGCTAGTGGCAGCGCGGAGTATCCATCTCCCTCGATGCATGCATCTTTGACCAGTTGGTTATAAGAAAATATAACAGTGCTTAGACACGCATCGGGGGTCGTGTGTAGTCGATGGCGTGAGAATCCCTCTGATCCGGCAATCAAAGACCATAATTGTTAACCAACTGGAACGAAGTTAAACCCTTTTGTGCACATATATTACATATGATTTTGTTTAGTTTCAAACATTTCCAAAAATCCTTGTCTTCATCCTTCTCCGGCTCGTCATCACGTGTACTTACCTCGTAACAAGCACAAAATGTGAAGGCCCGATGACCATCTAGACCCGATGACCATCTTGTTCCTGTTAAGAGGTACTACATGCGGTGGTGATCCGGGGAAAGGAGGAAGATGGGGGTTTCTGGATTTCTTTGGAACTAAATAACGTCACATATGTAATATCGTGAGATCCGAACGAAGTTAAACCCTTTTGTCGACATACGTAATGGTGACATTCCTCAGAAATCCCTTCCGGGGTTATGAAGAATGTCCCCATTATGTGCGTGGACGAAAGGGTCTAACCTTGTTCGGATCTCACGATCTTACATATATGATTTTGTTTAGTTTCAAAGATTTCCAAAAATCCTTGTCTTCATTCTTTTCCGGATCGCCGTCGCGTGTACTTACCTCATAACAAGCACAAAATGTGAAGGTCTAGGCATGAGTATGACTAGCAGAACAGATCCAGTCTTTTCTAATAAACTTGCGAGTCGAACGGGGCATAACATCATTCCAGATTATCCTGTCGTGTGTGAAAACGTTGTAGATCACTTGTTCTTCTTCTTCATTAAGAAGAGGAAGTGATCTGCAATGTTTTCAGACATCACATGGATAATCTGGGATGCTACATCTGTTATGTCCCGTTCGAGTCGCAACTTTATTCGGCAAGACTCGATCTGATCTGCTAGTCTAGCTAACTTTGTTCGGATCTCACAAACACTTACGTCTTTGATTTTCTTTAGTTTCTCAGAAACCCTTGTCTTCATGCTTTGTGTTTAACTTTCATCTTATTTCTGTCACATTTCTCCATTTACTATTTTTTACTAAGTTAGAAACACTAAGTTATTTTACTTAATTACGGAATATTTACTTAATCCGGGCTTGTTTTTAGTTCATGTCTCTCTTGGACCCGTCGGGCTATGTCCGGGACTGGGCACCGCCGGGCAGGCACTGGGAGCTCCTTAGTACCGGGGCACGCGGCTTGGTGAATCCGGGTGATGTGATCGACCCGGATATTCTTTGGTGGCCATCTGATGCATGTAAAATGCATAGATGAACTTTGCATATTATTACTTGTTTTTCCTACATATTAGCAACTTATATTCATGTTTTATAATGATTTGGGGGATTTGCTGACAATCCCCCTTCTTTTGGTTCTAACCCTGTTTTTCCAGAAAACGTACTTTTTAGTGTTTCAGACTTTCCGGGAGCTTCGGGACTCCAAAAAGGGCAAGGCCAAAGAGCACGGTTCAGAATTTTCGAGACGAAGACCATGGGCCAAATTAGAGGGCCAAAAGGCCAACCAGGTGGAAAAAATGACCCTCCACGCGGCTAGATTCCTTGGCCGCGTGTGGGGCCCCCTTTTTGCCCCCGTGGCTCCGATGCCGTCGATCTTTCTTCTCCCGAGTGTCTCGTGACCTAAAAACGACTATATAAAGTGTCCCCTGGCCTTTTCGAGAGGGAGGCGGCGCCGAGAGACGAAACCACGAAACAGAGAGACAGAAGGCTGCCGTCGGAGAAGATCGGAGGGGGGAAACGCCGCCGGGATCACGCCCGGAGGGCTCCACCCCCCTCCGGCGTGTTCATCATCAACATCTACACCAAGATCAGCTCCATCTCTCCACTGTAATCTCTTGGCAAACACAATGTATGATGCAATACTATATTCCCTTGATGTATTGTGTCTCCTCGTCTATGTTTGAGTAGTGAATTGTTCTTGGCAATGGTAAAATAGTTCGTTGATTGGTTGCATACAAGTTTGTTATCTTCTATGATTGTCTTTATGTACAATATATGAGTGCATGCATATGTTGGGGAATGCATGTAAGGTGATCACCGGTAGCATAATGGAGTGGTGGTGACTTGGGAGTGACAGTAACCTGAGACCGAGCCACAAAGTTAAGTTATTGGGGGATATATATAGGGGACCTTAGAACATAAGGCTATGGTGGGACTTTATGTCTTAATCAATCTTGTGCAGTCATTTACTTGGCCACATGATCCATCATAAGGGGTTGTAGATCATTACTTGACTATACCTATTCATGGCTCCTTCCTAGAAGAAACAACTAAGACTAAAACATGTGCTTCACTAATTGTGACAACCACACGAACGAAACACCTATTGCTAGAACACTTGCTCCCTTGAGATACTTGAGATATTTGCTGCTTGCTACTTGTGAAACTTGCTTAGAAACTTGCTTTAGAAACTTGCTCTAGGATTACTTGCATTTTAAACTTGCTTCACTAGTTACTAGACAAACCACACTCCACGTCACTTGCTTTTAATTAGTTAGTTCCTTTTAGTCAAACTTATTGCTTTGCATAAACAGCCATATAAGAGGGTTATAGGGCTTTAGAGAATAGATAGCTTACCTTCAGCTCCTCGTGGGTTTGACACTCAAATACTTATCGAAAGGTACTACAATTGATCTCCTGCACTTGGGAGTCATCAAGCACTTTTCTGGCGCCGTTGCCGGGGAGCGTTGTGCTAAGCTTTTATTCTTGTTTGCATTGCATACTAACATATAAACCTAAAACACACAAAAAAAAATTATAAAATGGAAAACAACCAAACAATTTTAGAACTGTGTAATATCTACCTTGAATTAGGACATGAAGTGTTTGAGGAGAAATTGAAAACTTATTTGCACAACAATCATATTTGTGGTAGTACTAATTCTTTGAACACCTTTATTGCTAAGGAAAACCTTCAGCTTGGGGAAGTTTGTCTTGATGAATATGATATTTTTAGTCCCCCTACTACTGAGGATAAAAATGATATACTTGTTGATTCTATGGAAAGTTTTAAGCTTGGGGAAGTTGGTTTTGATGAGCATGATATTTCTAGTTCCCCAAGCTTGGAGGAGAAAATTCACTTTGATGATACTATGCCTCCTATATATGATGATTGCAATGAAAATTATGAATGTTTGACTCCCACTATCACTAATGAGGATTTTACTTATGTGGAGAGTAGTGATTCTTTTATGCATGTGGCTCATGATAAGAATGTTTTATGTGATATTCATATTGTTGAATCTATTCATGATGCTACTGAAAATTATTATGAGAGAGGGAAACATGGTTACACATATTTCAACAATATTAAGTTTCCCCTCTTTATGTTGAAAGTTTTGAAGTTGCACTTGATCTACCTTTCTATGCTTGCTATTATGTGCTTCTTTTATTTGTTTCATTACAAAATGCCAATGCATAGGAAAGGGGTTAGACTTAAAAATAAATTGTTTAATATTTTTTGGTGTGTTCCTTATGCTTTAATTTCCTATTCGGTTTGAGCACACATTTATGTCTTTTAAACATGTAAAAAACCTTTACCTACTGTTATCTATCATTTAGTTTAAGATTTTCATTTTATAAAAATTTTGGGAAAGTAAATGAGAAGGATGGGTAATGGAGAAGTTGGGGTCGACCTTGAACATGTGTTGTTCATGCCAATGAAACCATTGCAAAGTCTCTATCATTAAAACTTTTTCCAAAGCTAAAAACAATAAAAAAATATTAGTTCACTACTGTAACATCACATTTCTGTCTTATTTCTCGTCATAAATGGCAAGAATAATCTTATATGAGAGATAGGATTAAACAATAGTAATTAGCTGTCCAGAAAACAGATTCCTGAACTTCACTGCGAAAAATGTTTAAAATCACAGAAGTGGAATTTTGACCTGGTAATTTACGACAGAAATATGTAGTTATGACTACATATTTCATTAGTTTTAAGTTTTCTGATTTGAGCAACTTAAATGCCTCTAAAAATTCACTATTTACGGGATGTTCAGTTTTTGGCAGATTATGTCTTTATTTTGCATTGCTCTCATTACTTGTGTTTTGTGTGGTTCTTTTGATCAAGGAGCAATGCACAACTGTAGTAACAGTAGTTAATATTCAGAATAAACTCATGATGTGTCTTTTCTGTACCTATCTGGATTTTATTTATGGAGGCACTAACCCCTCTAATCAAGTTTTATGTTGAGATTTGTGTAAGAAGAATTTTTCAGGAGGAAGAGTTGAGTGAGATGAACAAAGATCAAGAGGGATAACCAATCAAGCTTGGGGATGTACGCCTGTTCTCACCCTACATGTATCAAATAAGTACAAGAATCCAAGCTTGGGGATGCCGAGCCACCTCACTCCAACCATCATGATGTTAAGTAAGAAAAGCCTAGCTATACGGCTATCAATAAAGCGCTTTACGGGAGGCAACCCGGTTGTTCTTAGTTGGTTTTTCCTAGTGTCCTCTTGCTGTAACAAGAGACTTAGTCTTTAGTTTAGTTTCTGGAGTTTTCAATAAAGTGTCAAGTTTCACCCATTTGGATTTAAAAGTTGCTATCCTAGTGCTTGGAATTTAAGTTTCAGCACGATTCTGCTCACCGTACGATTTTTAATTTTTTATCTGTAAGTCGGATTGAGCTAATTTTTTAGTATGTTCTGCAACTTTTTGTACTATGTAAGAACAAAAATTGGATTAATTTTTTGATGAGTCTAGATTAGGGAAATGTTCCTTTTGCTGCTATTGCTTTTCTTGAGAGATTTTGCCTTCTTTTGTTGGATGCACTCTTTGGGTTTGGGACTTGAATTTCCTTGATCTTTTCGAGCTAGAGAGTGAACATGCAACATTATGAACCTTATTGTCTATCTTATGGAGCATTTGTTTTGAAATTTTGCGCAACAAGCATGTGATTTGTTTGTCCTTGCTAATCTCACCCCACAGAAAAAGAATGGGAGAAACATGTTTTGTGAAGTTTTTTCACAGGGAATAGAGGAGCTGCGCCTCAAGACATCCAAGAATGGTGAAAGCCATAAGCTTGGGTATGTGATGAACACCCCACTGGAGCTACACTCTTTTGGTTAGCACACGTCTACTTTCTGTTTTTCTAAGCAAAGCATTTATCGTAGAGACTTGAAGCGTCTAGTTTTTGTTTTTATTTTTGTTTTGATAAGACCACCACCATCATTTTATATGAGATTGAGCTACTGGATTTTGGGGTTGGAATGTATTGGATGCTAGTATTATGATTTGGAATAGGGATGCCATGGTTGATTTGAAGAGCTACATATGTTTGCATGATTTATAGGCTTTTTATGTGTAGAAATTTGCAATAATATTGTCTTGAGCTATCTCTTATTCATGTCCTTGATGTTAATTGCTGGTTTATTTAGTTTGTCATGAAATGAGTAGTTCTATGGACATATGCATGCATATTAGCTGGTCAACTATCTCCCTCTTGCTAGCCCAAAAATTTAAAAATTCCAACAAGTAAAAACTTGTTTCCAACACTCCTTAGCCAAGTATTTCCAGTGAGTCCACCATATCTTCCCATTAGCTTCATTGCTATTCCGAGTATGTTCACCATGTTATTGTGTTATTTATGTTCTAAATTAAGATATTCACTTTATTAATTTTCATGGGTTGAACTTGGGATAGGACTCTCACGAACTTTTGAAGGCACGCTTTACTTTTTATGCATCTAATAAACATGACCCAATAATGGGAGCCACAAGTTTTGCGTTTGACAAGTGTGTGGTTGGCAGCTAGCTATAAACGTGTATCACCGGAAAGCTTTCAACATTGCACAATTTTTTTTACATTTGGTTGATATCATGTACTTTTTTTTTGGACTCCTGCCATGCCGAAATGAAATAGAGGAATAGTAAGTTTTGATGAGTAAGTATCTATATGACTAGAGAAACGCATTGGGCCGCTAACCAAAGCCATGCTTTATCATGGTGGAAATTTACTTACAACTTGAGTGACTCTACAACACATCCTATAATAAAATAAGAAGCTATGCATAATAGTGAATAAAAATAAAAAGGATGATGAGTCTACTCCGTTTGTTCATCTTGTCATTGTAACATGGGCTTGTTTCCATGTCATGGGGCAAGAGGTACCTCTTTGCGGTTCTCTATGATGTCATTAATACTTATTATGATTGTACAAAGCTTATTAGGAATCTTAAGTTGAGTAATCATGGAGTAGGTTTTCACACTCCTGGGGCATGAGGCTTTCAACCACCTTGTCATTCTCATTACTTCAATACTCACAATTTTAAGATGCTAGTGATAAAGGGGCAATGAGAGTCCTAGATCAATGGATACCACATTTCAATTAGTAATTTTAGTTGAATAATTTAGAGGCTAAATAAGACTTGATCATGTTTTACCTCTACTCAATTTTCTCCAAAGTGTCCACCATATTTTCTATTTTCCATTATGTTATTCTTTGACCAATATAGGATTTTATTTTTCATTTTGTGTATGCATTTGGTCCATAGTGCTTTTATTTCATTATACACTTTGTGAACTTTCATGAAGCATCTTTGCTTGCATATTTGATATTTCTTATAACATGAATTGTATGTTGCTACTCATCTACATTATGGATCATTTGATTATATGTAGCATGAATAATCTTCTTTGATATTCCATGATTGTTTTAAAATGCAAAGTCCATGTTAGTTTTATCACCTTCATACTCGAGGACGAGTATGGGTTAAGCTTGGGGATGTTGATGCATGTAAAATGCATAGATGAACTTTGCATTGTATAACTGGTTTTTCCTACATATTAGCAACTTATATTCATGTTTTATAATGATTTGGGGGATTTTCTGAACAATCCCCCTTCTTTTGGTTCTAACCCTGTTTTTCCAGAAAAAGTACTTTTTAGTGTTTCAGACTTTCCGGGAGCTTCGGGACTCCAAAAAGGGCAAGGCCAAAGAGCACGGTTCATAATTTTCGAGACGAAGACCATGGGGCAAAGTAGAGGGCCAAAAGGCCAACCAGGTGGAAAAGAGGACCCTCCACGCGGCCAGATTCCTTGGCCGCGTGTGGGGCCCCCTTTTTGCCCCCGTGGCTCCGATGTCGTCGATCTTTCTTCTCCCGAGTGTCTCGTGACCTAAAAACGACTATATAAAGGGTCCCCTGGCCTTTTCGAGAGGGAGGCGGCGCCGAGAGACGAAACCACGAAACAAAGTGACAGAAGGCTGCCGCCGGAGAAGATCGGAGGGGGGAAACGCCGCCGGGATCACCCCCGGAGGGCTCCACCCCCCTCCGGCGTGTTCATCATCAACATCTACAGCAAGATCAGCTCCATCTCTCCACTGTAATCTCTTGGCAAACACGATGTATGATGCAATACTATATTCCCTTGATGTATTGTGTCTCCCCGTCTATGTTTGAGTAGTGAATTGTTCTTGGCAATGGTGAAATAGTTCGTTGATTGGTTGCATACAAGTTTGTTATCTTCTATGATTGTCTTTATGTACAATATATGAGTGCACGCATATGTTGGGGAATGCATGTAAGGTGATCACCGGTAGCATAATGGAGTGGTGGTGACTTGGGAGTGACAGTAACCTGAGACCGAGCCACAAAGTTAAGTTATTGGGGGATATATATAGGGGACCTTAGAACGTAAGGCTATGGTGGGACTTTATGTCTTAATAAATCTTGTGCAGTCATTTACTTGGCCACATGATCCATCATAAGGGGTTGTAGGTCATTTACTTGACTATACATATTCATGGCTCCTTCCTAGAAGAAACAACTAAGACTAAAACATGTGCTTCAATAACTGTGACAACCACACGAACGAAACACCTATTGCTAGAACACTTGCTCCCTTGAGATACTTGAGATATTTGCTGCTTGCTACTTGTGAAACTTGCTTAGAAACTCGCTTTAGAAACTTGCTCTAGGATTACTTGCATTTTAAACTTGCTTCACTAGTTACTAGACAAACTACACTCCACGTCACTTGCTTTTAATTAGTTAGTTCCTTTTAGTAAAACTTATTGCTTTACATAAACAACCATATAAGAGGGTTATAGGGCTTTAGAGAATAGATAGCTTACCTTCAGCTCCTCGTGGGTTCGACACTCAAATACTTATCGAAAGGTACTACAATTGATCTCCTGCACTTGGGAGTCATCACCATCGCGTGGGCCACGCTCGGTGCGGAGAGAGCCGGCCCCTGAGGAGGTGGTACAACAGCGTATCAGGGAGGAGGACGAGCACATAAGTCGCTACATGTACCTGCTCGATGGGCAGTATTGCAGCAGTTGGTCGATTATTCGGTGGGTTCCTTACCACGTGAGCTATGACCCTGTGAGGGTTTCTTATCTATGGATGCGTAGCACCCGCGACTCAGCACCCCGTGGCTTAGGACCCGGTCGGAGTTAGTTAGTTTGAGAGATGTTTTAATGAATATGTATAAGTGATGATATTATTACATCGTGATGTATTAGGGTTAAATAAAATGAACTCGAGCTATGTAACTTTTGGTGTGTATTATCATACGTTTAAATATTTCATCAATGTTGCATTTATAATTGAAATGTTGCTATTTGCTATTTTTTTAGCCATGTTGAGACGGCCCCGTGGTTCGCGTGTAACCGGCGGTGGGCGCGGCATCGTCACGGTCGAAGAAACCCGGCCTGTACGTGGTGGATGTCGACCTGGACGTCCACGTGGATCGCGTCCACGTGGATCGCGTGCATCGAATGCACGTGGTGGTGGCGTCATTGTCATTAAGGAGGAGGAAGCGACGCCTCCTACTCGCAGACGTGGACGCGGACGCGGAGCACGGGGGCATCAAGCGCAGCAAGGGGGGCAAAGCGCGGTGCCAAGGGGTCAACAGGCGGTAAACGTCGCGGCGCTGTTGCTGCAGAGGAGGAGGAGGCTGCGGCGGAGGAGGCTGCGGCGGAGGAGGCTGCGGCGGAGGAGGAGACGGAGGAGGAGGAGGAGGAGGACAACGGTCTCCGACTACCGGAGTTCTATGTGCCTGTGCTCCAGCCAGTGGAGAACAGGCTCCGTCTTCCGCAGAAGATATCGGCGATCATCCTCGGGCGCAGGGGCGGGCCCCATAGTTTCACCCTCCGGTTGGAGGGTTGTGACAACAGGCCCGTGCGCGTTGTCCTGCAGCAACGTGGCGATGACGTCTACCTGCGCTATGGGTGGGGGTAGTTCGCGTGCATACACAAGCTAAATATGGGCAACATGCTCACATTCAGGTACTACCAGGATGAGGAGGCCCACATGCTTGAGGTGAAGATCTTCGACGACACCTTAGTCCGCCCCCTGTGCTGCCAGGATAGCTCGTCTGAGAGCAGCTCCGACTCCGAGTCTGACTCAGGCGAGTCTAGCCCGAGCAAGGCTGGCTCCGACGTCGAGGGCAAGTGCAAGGCTGCCTCCGATGCCGATGTGTAGTATATATGTTTATGTCGATCTATGCTTACGTTCTTATGTCGCTCTATATTTCCGTACTATGTCTAGATATGTCGAACTATGTTTTCGGTCGAACTATGATTAATTATGTCATTGTGTCGAACATTATTTGTATTCGTGGCAGATTATATATTTATGTTATTCGTATTCGTTTTTATCTGTGCTTTTGTGCGATAATTTTTCATCTTTCTTAATATAAACGTTTAGTGGAGAGAACAGGAAAAGATATAAGAATATATGGAATTTGTAGTCTAGCCGAGAGGACAAGAAAACAGCTATTAAAAAAACATTTTGCCCCGGTCGGTGTTACCAACCGGGGTAAAAGGGCGCCGGCCTGCTCCGGTACAGAGCCCACGTGGGGCGCGCATTTGCCCCGGTTGGTAAACCAACGGGCCATAAGGGGGCCCTTTAGCCCGGGTTGGGGAATCCCGGTTGGACAGCCGGGGCATTAGCCCCTTACCAACCGGTGCTAATGCCTCGTTTTCCACTAGTGAGAGTGGTGAGTTTGCTAAACCTCCTATACTCCGCGTCAAAATTTACTTTCATGTCTCACTTAGACTTAGATCCATCTGTCGACTTGCTACTCGTCAGGTTGGCCAAATTTTTTGGTTCACTGCCTGAGTGGTGAGAGTGCAACGTTTGATATCTATGTCTGTCATCTGTCATTTTGCACTCAAATCTTAACATTCTCATGTAAATGTTGTTTTCTCTCGTGTTCTAGATGGATTGGATCTCGGAGGGGACATCGATGGCATGAGGACTTCCCGGATGCTTCCATTTGTCATGCAACATCGATGTAATGATTAACCCATTGTAAATAATGATGCTATGGATGATATTTGTGCTATTATGGTTGATTTTGTGGTGTTTCGATGCATTTTGGATACAATTGGGTTTGCTGTGATGAATATTGGTTGTTATATGTTATGTGCAGTGTATTGTGTCATTTTGAACTCCAATGTTGAATGAAAAAAATTAATTTTTTTTGACCTCTTTGTCGTGTGCTTGCACATGACAAAGAATTTGTTCACTCTTTTCCATGTGCAAACACACGACAAAGAGGCCACGTGGAGCAAGCCTGTGTAATCTGGCATTTTTTGGCACCTATTTGCCGTGTGCTTGCACACGGCAAAGATCGGCACGGATGACACAATGGTTGGAGGGGCAGTGGGGCCCATCTGTTAGTGACCCACTTTTTTTCGTTCCCGTTTCATGCGTGACCAAGTGGGGGCGGGACCCACTTTGTTTCTTTGACGTGTGGCAGGAAAAAATGCACACGGCAAAGAGGTCTTCACCGTGTAGTCTTGGCACACAGCAAAAAGGTTTTCTCCCGTAGTTATTTTTGTATACAACAATGCATGAGTTGTGTACTATTTGTAAGGAAAAGAGCCGGTCCACATTCTAGCTCCTACATTCTCTTTAGCTGTACGTTCGGTGGAAAGCCAGCATTCTCAGAGCTCCACGTTCCATATGTGAGTCTGCATGTGGCCCGTGGGGGTTTTCCGTCCGTCCGGTTCAGCTGGATGACGCGCTGGCGGTCGGTGCGGTGGCCAGTCCACGTGTTGGGCAGGCCGCAGGCGTGTAGGGTCTCTGAGTCTGCTTGCAGCAGGTCGCAGTTCTCTCTGGTTCTTTTTGTCTCAACGGGTGGAGGGCGCTTTGGATCTGTGTTGTTCTCCTCGGGTCCGGCGGTGTTCTTCCGCTGCTGTCTGGGTGCCTCCGTGCTGGTGCTCCTTTCGGTACGGTTTGGCGTTGCTGCCCTCGTCGGCGCTGGCCCTTTCTTATGACCGGCGTGACGGGTCGGGATTGGGTTGCGGCGTTCATGCTTCTGCCTCGGCTACTCGGCGGTCTCGCGGCTCACCGTCTGCTCCTTTCCTTCTTAGTTTCGAATTGCGGTGCTCTGTTTCCCAGAGTCCGAAGGTCACATCAGGCCAACCCACCTCTCGGTCTCTCCTCCGTCCGCTAGCCCTCTAAGCTAGGGTTTCTGGCCGCCGCTCGCCTAGCTGAGTTAGTGTAAGGACCCCATACCGGCAGTCTGAAACCCTCCGTATGCATACATTCACGATCCCAGAAAGATCAGTCGTGAACAATATACAAAGTTGGCATACAGAAATACATCATCCATTACACGAATACATAAAGGTATTACATAAATGATCACATGATCAAGTTTAACACAACTGCCACAAAGGGCAGGCAACTTAACAAACACAGCAGAAGACAATTAAAACACAGCGTAGATGAGCCCAAGTCACGCCTTAACCTACAGGCTGCTGACCCGGAGACGATCCTAGTTCGCAAAGCCGTCAGCTCCGTACTTCTCTTCATAGATTTCCTTCGGAGGCTCCTTCTCAAAGTCTGGCAAGTAGATACAAGGGGCGAAACCATAATGAGTACATTTGAATGTACTCAGCAAGACATCCATCATGTCACTTACCAAACATGCAAATATGCTTATATGGTGCAATAGGTAGGCTATAAATAGGGTTCACTATCAATGGTGTTCATATATGATGACACCACAGTTGCAGTCAGGTTAATCTGTATCTTCGTTGAAGAAGATACTTCGGAAGAAAATAATATAGTTTTATTTCTCTTGTAGATATCACATGTACAAGAGGTTTTGTAAAACTTTGTTAAAGAATATTTTCTCTTTGCAAAACTTCTTGGAATCAGTTTCCAGAATTCTTGCTTAGAGTAGAAAAGGTTTTCTTTGCAAAACATTTTGTTTTGTATAACAACATCTGGCTTTTCATCATCGACGATACCTCCACGGTATAAGTTTCCATTCCTTTCCGAACTTCACAAGTTCAACACTTCCTTTCCAAAATTCCCTTTTCAAAAACTCCCTCTTTTGAAAAACATTGACACAATGCTAGCTATATGGCCATTCAACTGTCCATATCCGAGGACGCGGCTTCTTCGAAAAATTTGTACTCTGCAGAGGTGTACTCATCCACCAGATCCAGTACACCTACCGTGAACAACCACGGACTGTAACAACAGTATGTAAACATCAGGTATCCGATCATAACCATCCACTATGTTCAAGCTAGAATATGCCTATCTCTCGATTGATTTTGTTCTCCCCGGCACCAAGTCCCACTCTGCCTAGCCGGGAGCCTCAATGAATGCATCCGGAGGGAAAATTAATCCCACACTTTATATGCCTCAACATTGGGAGTTTTGACGACATTCGGTTCGAGGGTACGACGCCCCTTATAGCAAGTGAGATAGCACACACTAATAAGAACAAACTTCAAGTTAAGCCCCGTGCCCATGTTGGGGTAGGGTGGCAGTATGGTAAAGGTTGTCCGCCGAAGACTAGGTTATGTGTCATTTTTGAAAACACCAATTTCTCAAAAATGACCACTTCCACATTCCTCCGGAGAACAAGGATCCGCCTTTTCTCCGGGTTTTTCCGTAAAGCCTTTATTTTGTAGAATCACAATTTTAGGGTGTCCACTTAGGGACTAGTATATTTGATGGTAATTAATACCATATGGTGGCTTATGGGCTTGGTATTACTAAGTTTAACTACTGGCATAATAGTAACCTATATACTAGTATAGTAGTAATAGCCACATCAAAAATAGTTTTGATAATCAAGTTTTGGTAAAACTTCAGAGGTAAGACATGCATGATAGATAATGATAAGTATTGTATCAGCAAGCATCAGGATGGCTTGCCTGGTAACTCCTTGTGTCCCTGGTTTTGGAGTGACTGGAACTTGAAACAGAGCTTCACGACACTTCCTTCCCCTTCATTTTCTAACGCCGTAAAAAGAATAAAGGACACACATTCAGAACCAATCAAGGCAAGCAAAAATATATAACAATACATACAGCAAGGAAACTAATAATAACCAATCACACAATTATTAGTGGAGGCAAACAATCAAACAAACACACTTGGCAGAAATGCCATTTAATAAGACAACTCAAGGTTGGAGGAATATATCTCACAACCTCAATATCATGGATTCAGTGGGTGTGCCACTCTCATACCAAGATATTAATAAACCCAACATACACTTAGTTTCACAAGGGTGAGACTACTAAAAGTATACACAACATGCACAATAATAATCATGGCAATGGGTCTATCAACCAAACCACAAAAAGAAAAAGGTGGCTATCCTATTGATTCTAAATTCACATCAAGAATAAATAAAACACATGATTTGCAAAAGTGACTTTTACAAATCAGTGAGCCTACATAAGTGCAACAAGGCAATAGACTCATCACAAAACACACAATTCTCATAGTGAGAACAATAGAAACAATGACTGAAAAGGAGGAATCCTATAGACATGCTTCTACTAAGGGTTTGCTATGCAAGCATGCATAACATGTAAAGTACTAAAAATCAAACAAGGAACTATGTTATCATTATGGGAAATGAAAACATGTCCTCATGCAAGGATACACAAATATCTACCAAACACAAGTTGTCAGGAAAAATAATTCAATACAAAAACTGCTAAGGAACACTAGTACTACTCACACATGAAGAATCAATGGATGTATTTCAATCAAGTAATTGAAATACAACCAGAGGGTCCATGTCATAAAAACAGGAGTGAAAAACATCTATACTTGCTATAACAAAAATATCCCATTTGATAAAACAAGGCATCAAATTGCAGGGCAAGTCCTACATACTAATGGTAATAAAAAGGGCATTACTAGAGGAATCAAACAACATTCCAAAGATGGATTTTTACTAGCAAGCCACACATTATCACAAACACTTAAAAACATAAGCATACACATTTCCATTTAGCACTCAAAATCCCAAGGCAAAAATACTAGGCACTCATTAGTTACAGAACTATATAAAAGAAACACATCTAGTGTGGGGGAAATAATGTTTCCACCAAAAATGCAATGACACCAGTGGGTGTTCCACTAGCATATAAAAGCATTAAGAGGTCACAAAGCCTCCGGTCACACTTGCTAAAAATTAACAAAAGCCTAAACTAGCATCTAGTGCAATAACCATACTAGTAAAAAATAATAGGATGCTAAAATAAGCAAGGCAATGCTACTCATGCTATTATTTCCACACAAGTGAAAACTTTAGGAGTCAAGTACTCATAAAAACATAATCAAAATGCTACTGGTCCTATGAATACAACACAAAAATATGTGGCTACCCAACCACAAATTCTTATGCCAAAAATTCTACACACGAGAGAATTTTTCCAACATTTGCATAGTGATGACTAAACTACTCATGCTTCTCTACCAACTCAAATGAAAGCTAGCAGAGGTGATAAAAAAACAATATAAGTACCAACATGGTACTGTATCTAATCTCTCAACACCACAATCCAAGTGCTTGCACATAAATTAATCACTCAAAAATTCTATGCAAATATTAACTAGAGATAAAACATATGCTATTAACAAAAATCCTATTTCTTCTCAACTCAAGTCCACACAATCTAACATGCTAAAATAGATAAGTAACACTTATAAAACAAGTTCACACAACTTGTACATGCTAGAAAACAATATTGCAACACAAAAATATAATCACTCAATTTAAATACCTAAAATGCCAAAATGGCAGAAACAAACAATTTAAAGATCTGTCCACCAAATTTTCTATGATGCTCTAAAAATTAAACCCATCTGGTTTTGGATAGCCCTATACATATACAAGACCATCCAATTGGGTTTGCATCAAAAATCATTTTTAATAATTTTATAAAAATCACCAAAGTGCTCTCTGGTGTTTTACCAAATTGCATGCCATTTCAAAAATTTTACGAATTTGGAAGCAAGGTTAATTTCTACTGTTAGGAAATTTCAAGGGCTTTCCAATCCAATTGGATACACCTCATTCTGAGTTGTGGATTTAAAATGGTGCTCATTTTGCTGTTTCTGGTACCTGTTGCCAAAACATTTTTCATTTCTAAAATATTCATCCAAATGTAGATCTACAAGTTGGAGATGGTTTAGATTTTGTTCGTTTACATCTGTGCATTTTTTCTTGGTCAAATTCATATTTTAGGTAGGTTTTCAAGGCCAAAAGCAAACATGAACCATTTCTGTAAAAATAAATTGGAAAAACATCAGTGGATGGGCCAGATCCAACTATGGGCCGGCCAGATCCAAATCCCACCGCGGGCAGACCTAGCCGCAGCCGCTGACCGCGGTCCAGGCGGCCACGCGGCAGCCATGCGGCAGAGGCGAGGCCCACGCGCGGGTTTGACCGCTCCCGCGCGGGGTCAAGGCGTGCTGGCGTTAGCGCGCGTCACCCGCCGGCGGGAACGACTCCGGCGAGCCAAAATTACGGCGAAAACGACCACCGATTTGCGATTCAATTGCACCTACTCGTTGCTTACGACACGGGGAACCAAATGGGCGCAGTCTCGTTTCCTGGGAGCAACCGGAGCGCGGCCGGCGACGAGGGCGCACGGCGGCCGAACGACGACCACGGCGCGGCCACGTTCTAGAGCGCAAGGGAGAGGGAAAACGGCACGGGGAGGAACGCATGCTCACCACGAACGCGCGGAGACGCTCGGTGAAGGAGGAGGAGGCGCGAGGCGGCGGGGATCCCTCGCCGGAGTTCGCCGAGCCCGAAAAGGAAATCGGACGGCGCGGCCTCCTCGCGGCGTTTCGCCTCGATTCTTCTGGCACCGAGGGCAACCACGACCAGGCGGAGAGGATGGTGCTAACAGCGACCGGCGACGAGGTCACCTTTGGCCGAATCGACGGTGAGGCAATTAGCTAGGGTTTCAGTTGGGGATTTTCGAGCAGAGAGAGAGAGCTAGCTCGAGGGGGGGAGAGGGGGCATATAGGAGACATGAGCACATGGGGGGGGTTCTTATCCTCAAGGAAACCTTCCTCTCGAAGCAAATAGCATAGGGGACTGCTGCTACAGAGGAGCTAGGAAGAAGATGACTCAGATTTCAATTTGGTCCCTGGCTATTTACAAATAGGTCCTTTTCTTCTCTGAAAAATGCTGTTTTCACTAGGAAAACAAAGTCAAAATTTAAATCCTTTTGCCCAAAATTCTTATTAGTTTAGATGTACAACATATGTGAAAATTGGCTCAATTGGATAAACTTGATAGTTCAAAGTTGTTCAAATTTCAATTCTTACATAAATGGACATTGAATTTATTAGGCTACTTAGGAGCTTCCAAAAATGATAATGTTTGGCAAACATTCCTTATTTGGTGTGTTACTTGTGTGGTAAACAATTCAAGTCATTTTGAGTTACTTCATAGAACAAACTTGTTCAACTTTCAAAAAGGTGCTGTCAAGAAAACAGGGGTTTTTGGCAACTTAAACAATTCAAAAACTTGTGCCCTTTTGGTTTTCATCTTATTTATGATATAGAGCATGTGGTATTTATTTCATGGCATTTTGAAAAAGTTTGTAGAACAAACTTGTTCAAAATTCCAATTGTTGCTGTGGAGAAAAATCATGTTTTCAGGACTTTAATGGATTCAAATTTTGGTATCCTCTTGTGTGTGTTCCTTATTTGATATAAGGAAGCACTGGTATTAATTTCAGATCATTTGAAGAAAGTTTCCAATAGTAACTTGTTTGAGTTTCTTGTTTCTGGAAATATTGGAAATTCAATTTAATAAGGCACTTGGCTTTTCTTTAACAATGCTTTGCCAAAATATTTATGTGACTAGAGATAGCAAGTCAATGCTCTCCAATACTTTTGTTTTTAAGCTTGCAAGGTTGGAAAAACATTTGATAAGATTTTGGTGAAGCATCTAAGAATGCCTCTTTTTCCTGATAGTCTTTTAGGGAAATTTATTAAGTGTTTCCTCTTTCTTAATTTAGGCCTTGGAATAATATTCAACAAGTATGGGATTCATAAGATAGTTTTGGAAAACTCTTTGATCAATATTTACTTTAGAAAATATTGCCAAGGTCATTGGAACAATATGTAGAATATTTTTAGTTTACTGCTTTGCTATCTTTTTAATTTTGCAAGTTTATATAATTAGTTTGTTTAGTTGCACTAAAACAAACACAACCAAAGTTTATTGGTCAAGCAATTAGCAAAACAACTGTGTTATCAGGTATTCCAAAATTGGGATGTGACAGGTCTTCCCCCCTTAAAAAGAATCTCGTCCCCGAGATTCGCAAGCGAGGACTAAGGGAGGGCCAACAAACACAATGTTAGTGTTGGAGTGCAGGTGCTTCCCCCCTTTGAATTTTCTTGGGAGGCGGGGTACTCTCCTAAATTAGAAAAATCACTTTAAAAAGTACACAAGTACTGTTTTAGGTTCAAAACTTTTGTTTCCTAGTTTGACCTTGGGTCTTGGACGATTTAGAAACAAACAAAATTAAGGTTAGTCCAGAACTACCTGGAAACGTACCGTCAATTATTACATGAGTTCCTAGCTATATCCCACATATTACATACCACATATGGGGTGGTGTACCACTCTCATAACAAGGTATATAATAAGCTAAACATATAGCTTGTGGGTGCAAAGGTTAGGTTGCTAAGGTAAAACAAACAGGCAGAACAATAGCCACGGCAGTGGGTGTTACTCCCCACAAGCAGCTATCTCTTAATATGTTCATGATTTTAGTTGGATGTTTTAGTTTCATAAGATACTCTTAAGCACAATCATAACACAAGTATAAACTCATGCTAAGGTAAAACATTTAAACATAATCCAATAAGCAAGCAAACAACACCACAGATGAATAGACTATTTATTCACTAGGTTATTGTTTATTAGAGGTTTTGGAATCCATCAATCATGAACAATTAGAAAACAACCAGTAGCTAAAAACCAATGAATCCAATCATAAATATACTCTAAAATACCATCTTCACACAAGATAAAACTCCTATTACACAGGCATAAAAAAACAGGACTGCACAAATAACACACTAGTATGAAAAATCTACACCAGCATGCTATAAGAGATAATCATATCCTATAACCATAGAACATGCAACTAAATAATTCATGGCATGATAACAGAAGTAATAACTTCCTAAACATGCTATATCAGCACATATACTCATAAAATAAAAAGAGGGTAATACTAGAGCAAAAATCACCATTTTCTAGTGGTGAAACTAGTTTCGCCCTAGAGAAGCAAACAATGCTATCATGATGTTTAAAATTAAACAAGAAAGTCATGAATATTAATGTACCTAATAACAGTACACAAAACTTACTCATGTTAGTAAGCACAAACATCAAAACAATCCCATGATACAACTATTAAACATGCATAAATTAATTCTAGCAATTTATGTTTTCTTTAGCCAATTACTAGCAAACAAGCAAGGTATAACTCACACAACCAGTAGCTATGCAATTAATGAAAAGTTATCTAAACCTTTTAAAAAATCCATACACTCAATTTAAAATTATTCATAAACAATCTACCAATCAAGAGGAATTTATTGTATTTGCGAACAATTTAATTTTAGCACACGATAGCGAAACATTTCTTAACATGATACCCCTAAGGAATATTATGCTAACAAAAGGATCACACCTAAACATATAAGTATTTACTAATAAGAAATAAACTTCTCACTTGCATAGGTGAAAATAAACAATTATGTTTTCCATGGTGGAAAATAGAAATCAATCACATAGGGAAACATGCTATTTTCACACAGGTGAATGGTTGGGGATTTTCATCCTCAAGCCAAAATACAATGGGACCAGTGGGCTATGGCCTACTAATACCAAGTAAAAATAGGTACTAAGCCTCTGGTTACTCATGAAAAACTTTGCATACAAGATAAAAATATAAGGCTATTTAATCTAGTGAAACAATACTAGTGCATATTGATCGCAATGCTTACACATGCTTTACTATTAAGAGACATGCAAGCTATCATAGGTACAAGCATCAAAATAACAGTACCTAAATGGTACTGGACTCAAAGAAAACATAGCACAAAATCCACTAAGAAAGTATACACAGATCTAGCTCTCACAATACTTCCAAAATAATAAACTAGAAGGTAACAAATGCTATTTCATTTTTATTCGAGTTTCCAATCATGCACACACTTTCTAGGGTAGATTTATTGTAAGAAAACAATATAATAACAAGTCCTAACAACTCCATATAAGTTAGGAAGCAAGATTGAACAAAACACAAATTTATTTCAATCAAAAGCACACAAAGAAACAACAACAGGAAAACTGATGTTTTCTTGATCTATCATGACCATTCCATCGTTCACTTAATTTCTAAACCCCGAATTCCATAGTACCTACAATGTCTACTAAGACTTGGTTTCCAAAGTAGATACACCCGATATCCTATTGACTAGTAAATGAATAGGTCATCATCTGATTTTCTCGTGACTTCTCCTTTTTACCAACTAGATTAAAAGGTGTCATAAGTCACTAAATTTCTTGGTTTAGAAAGAGTTGTCAGTAGTTCACATGCTTTGGTTAGGTGTCAACCTAATATTAGACCAAGCATGTTAGTCTTGTTAGCTTTCTATTTAATAATGTTTGTCCGACAAGATACGACTAGCGTCATCGTACGTCGTATATTGAATTGTGCTCTTTTGATTGGCTTCTGAGGGGGTTGCGCATCATGGCATGTGAAGACTTATTTTGCACCTTTCTCCAGAGGAGGAAGGTATATAACTTTTAAAAGGGGATCTCTCTAGTTTGGTCTTTTAAAAGGGGACATAAAAAGGTGCAACGTTTAGCCCACAGGGCAAAACGAGTCTTTTCCAAACAGACAAAACACACAGGTTTTGGTCAGTAGTGGCTGGTTTCTTCACGCATTTTCTTCTGTGAGGGTTGTCGTTGTTGGAGCTTTATCTGTTGGAGTGCAGCATGGTTAGCAACGCTAGCAGCTCGTGTGGCTTGATGGTCCTCTATATAGGCCCAACGGTACTTTCATTGATTGTGGGGGAGGTGGTGGTGGTTCACGACGGGTGGCATTTCGAAGCGAAAACAAGTATAAGTCTAAGCAACAAATTCTTGTTTTTGAATACTTTACAAACATTTTTGCTTGCAAAAACCTAACAAGAGGCGATTCAAAAACAAGAGCGGGGCATGCACAAATCTGCAAATTTTGAGCACCCCACAAACATATAGAAGCCTAGATGAACCAAATTCTACACCACACAATAGCACAAAGTCCTACGGACACACATACGCAAGCCATAACACACAAGCAAGGCTCCATTGGAGCTACGTCGGGGGAGGCGACTCATGGGGTCATCGCTAAACTACTCCAAACTAGACTGATCCAAAATCCTAGAAGTGGCTGAAGAACTATATCTACTGCTGACCATCATCACTGTAGAGCTAGGCAATTATTTTGGTCTTCTCGGGACATCGGCAAGTATACAAGTTTTTTGGATGGAAACAAGATAATAGAAGTAAAGTTTTGATAAAACATTTAACTGAGAGAGGTAAGAATATGCAACAATTTGTTTTTGAAACCCCAACTATTTTCTGAACAGAAAACTTCAAAGACGAGAGATGTTTCAAAAACAGAGCGGAGCAGTTGCAAACAAGTAAGAAATAAATTTTTAACCGAGAGAGATATGCCTTTAGAATATTTTGAAAAGATCAGAAGGAGGGAAAATATACTAAAATTCCCTTAGATAAAAATAATTTAGATAGTAAATAGGTTTTTACTCAAAAATACTTTTCTTTCCTATCTGACGTCCATGCTAACTAAGGTCTCCTAAGGTCAGGATGGCTCTGATATCAACTCTGTAAGGACCCCAGACCGGCAGTCTGAAACCCTCCGTATGCATACATTCACGATCCCAGAAAGATCAGTCGTGAACAACATACAAAGTTGGCATACAGAAATACATCATCCATTACACGAATACATAAAGGTATTACATAAATGATCACATGATCAAGTTTAACACAACTGCCACAAAGGGCAGGCAACTTAACAAACACAGCGGAAGACAATTAAAACACAACGTAGATGAGCCCAAGTCACGCCTTAACCTACATGCTGCTGACCCGGAGACGATCCTAGTTCGCAAAGCCGTCAGCTCCGTACTTCTCTTCATAGATTTCCTTCGGAGGCTCCTTCTCAAAGTCTGGCAAGTAGATACCAGGGGCGAAACCATAATGAGTACATTTGAATGTACTCAGCAAGACATCCATCATGTCACTTACCAAACATGCAAATATGCTTATATGGTGGAATAGGTAGGCTATAAATAGGGTTCACTATCAATGGTGTTCATATATGATGACACCACAGTTGCAGTCAGGTTAATCTGTATCTTCGTTGAAGAAGATACTTCAGAAGAAAATAATATAGTTTTATTTCTCTTGTAGATATCACATGTACAAGAGGTTTTGTAAAACTTTGTTAAAGAATATTTTCTCTTTGCAAAACTTCTTGGAATCGGTTTCCAGAATTCTTGCTTAGAGTAGAAAAGTTTTTCTTTGCAAAACATTTTGTTTTGTATAACAGCATCTGGCTTTTCATCATCGACGATACCTCCATGGTATAAGTTTCCATTCCTTTCCGAACTTCACAAGTTCAACACTTCCTTTCCAAAATTCCCTTTTCAAAAACTCCCTCTTTTGAAAAACATTGACACAATGCTAGCTACATGGCCATTCAACTGTCCATATCCGAGGACGCGGCTTCTTCGAAAAAGTTGTACTCTGCAGAGGTGTACTCATCCACCAGATCCAGTACACCTACCGTGAACAACCATGGACTGTAACAACAGTATGTAAACATCAGGAATCCGATCATAACCATCCACTATGTTCAAGCTAGAATATGCCTATCTCTCGATTGAGTTTGTTCTCCCCGGCACCAAGTCCCACTCTGCCTAGCCGGGAGCCTCAATGAATGCATCCGGAGGGAAAATTAATCCCACACTTTATATGCCTCAACATTGGGAGTTTTGACGACATTCGGTTCGAGGGTACGACGCCCCTTATAGCAAGTGAGATAGCACACACTAATAAGAACAAACTTCAAGTTAAGCCCCGTGCCCATGTTGGGGTAGGGTGGCAGTACGGTAAAGGTTGTCCGGCGAAGACTAGGTTATGTGTCATTTTTGAAAACACCAATTTCTCAAAAATGACCACTTCCACATTCCTCCGGAGAACAAGGATCCGCCTTTTCTCCGGGTTTTTCCGTAAAGCCTTTATTTTGTAGAATCACAATTTTAGGGTGTCCACTTAGGGACTAGTATATTTGATGGTAATAAATACCATATGGTGGCTTATGGGCTTGGTATTACCAAGTTTAACTACTGGCATAATAGTAACCTATATACTAGTATAGTAGTAATAGCCACATCAAAAATAGTTTTGATAATCAAGTTTTGGTAAAACTTCACAGGTAAGACATGCATGATAGATAATGATAAGTATTGTATCAGCAAGCATCAGGATGGCTTGCCTGGTAACTCCTTGTGTCCCTGGTTTTGGAGTGACTGGAACTTGAAACAGAGCTTCACGACACTTCCTTCCCCTTCGTTTTCTAACGCCGTAAAAAGAATAAAGGACACACATTCAGAACCAATCAAGGCAAGATACAATATATAACAATACATACAGCAAGGAAACTAATAATAACCAATCACACAATTATTAGTGGAGGCAAACAATCAAACAAACACACTTGGCAGAAATGCCATTTAATAAGACAACTCAAGGTTGGAGGAATATATCTCACAACCTCAATATCATGGATTCAGTGGGTGTGCCACTCTCATACCAAGATATTAATAAACCCAACATACACTTAGTTTCACAAGGGTGAGACTACTAAAAGTATACACAACATGCACAATAATAATCATGGCAATGGGTCTATCAACCAAACCACAAAAAGAAAAAGGTAGCTATCCTATTGAGTCTAAATTCACATCAAGAATAAATAAAACACATGATTTGCAAAAGTGACTTTTACAAATCAGTGAGCCTACATAAGAGCAACAAGGCAATAGACTCATCACAAAACACACAATTCTCACAGTGAGAACAATAGAAACAATGACTGAAAAGGAGGAATCCTATAGACATGCTTCTACTAAGGGTTTGCTATGCAAGCATGCATAACATGTAAAGTACTAAAAATAAAACAAGGAACCATGTTATCATTATGGGAAATGAAAACATTTCCTCATGCAAGGATACACAAATATCTACCAAAGACAAGTTGGCAGGAAAATAATTCAATACAAAAACTGCTAAGGAAAACTAGTACTACTCACACATGAAGAATCAATGGATGTATTTCAATCAAGCAATTGAAATACAACCAGAGGGTCCATGTCATAAAAACAGGAGTGAAAAACATCTATACTTGCTATAACAAAAATATCCCATTTGATAAAACAAGGCATCAAATTGCAGGGCAACTCCTACATACTAATGGTAATAAAAAGGGCATTACTAGAGGAATCAAACAACATTCCAAAAATGGATTTTTCCTAGAAAGCCACACATGATCACAACCACTTACAAACAGAAGCATACACATTTCCATTTAGCACTCAAAATCCCAAGGCAAAAATACTAGGCACTCATTAGTTACAGAACTATATAAAAGAAACACATCTAGTGTGGGGCGAAATAATGTTTCCACCAAAAATGCAATGACACAAGTGGGTGTTCCACTAGCATATCAAAGCATTAAGAGGTCACAAAGCCTCTGGTCACACTTGCTAAAAATTAACAAAAGCCTAAACTAGCATCTAGTGCAATAACCATACTAGTAAAAAATAATAGGATGCTAAAATAAGCAAGGCAATGCTACTCATGCTATTATTTCCACACAAGTGAAAACTTTAGGAGTCAAGTACTCATTAAAACATCATCAAAATGCTACTGGTCCTATGAATACAACACAAAAAAATATGTGGCTACCCAACCACAAATTCTTATGCCAAAAATTCTACACACGAGAGAATTTTTCCAACATTTGCATAGTGATGACTAAACTACTCATGCTTCTCTACCAACTCAAATGAAAGCTAGCAGAGGTGATAACAACACAATATAAGTACCAACATGGTACTGGATCTAATCTCTAAACACCACAATCCAAGTGCTTGCACATAAATTAATCACTCAAAAATTCTATGCAAATATTAACTAGAGATAAAACATATGCTATTAACAAAAATCCTATTTCTTCTCAACTCAAGTCCACACAATCTAACATGCTAAAATAGCTAAGTAACACTTAGAAAACAAGTTCACACAACTTGTACATGCTAGAAAACAATATTGCAACACAAAAATATAATCACTCAATTTAAATACCTAAAATGCCAAAATGGCAGAAACAAACAATTTAAAGATCTGTCCACCAAATTTTCTATGATGCTCTAAAAATTAAACCCATCTGGGTTTGGATAGCCCTAGACATATACAAGACCATCCAATTGGGTTTGCATCAAAAATCATTTTTAATAATTTTATAAAAATCACCAAAGTGCTCTCTGGTGTTTTACCAAATTGCATGCCATTTCAAAAAATTAGGAATTTGGAAGAAAGGTTAATTGCTCTGTTAGGAAATTTCAAGGGCATTCCAATGCAATTGGATACACCTCATTCTGAGTTGTGGATTTAAAATGGTGCTCATTTTGCTGTTTCTGGTACCTGTTGCCAAAACATTTTTCATTTCTAAAGTATTCATCCAAATGTAGATCTACAAGTTGGAGATGGTTTAGATTTTGTTGGTTTCGTCTGTGAATTTTGTCTTGGTCAAATTCATATTTTAGGTAGGTTTTTAAGGCCAAAAGCAAACATGAACCATTTCTGTAAAAATAAATTGGAAAAACATCAGTGGATGGGCCAGATCCAACGATGGGCCGGCCAGATCCAAATCCCACCGCGGGCAGACCCAGCCGCAGCCGCTGACTGGCGGGCCAGGCGGCCACGCGGCAGCCACGCGGCAGAGGCGAGGCCCACGCGCGGGTTTGACCGCTCCCGCGCGGGGTCAAGGCGTGCTGGCGTCAGCGCGCGTCACCCGCCGGCGGGAACGACTCCGGCGAGCCAAAATTACGGCGAAAACGACCACCGATTTGCGATTCAATTGCACCTACTCGTTGCTTATGACACGGGGAATCAAATGGGCGCAGTCTCGTTTCCTGGGAGCAACCGGAGCGCGGCCGGCGACGAGGGCGCACGGCGGCCGAACGGCGACCACGGCGCGGCCACGTTCTAGAGCGCAAGGGAGAGGGTAAACGGCACGGGGAGGAACGCATGCTCACCACGAACGCGCGGAGACGCTCGGTGAAGGAGGAGAGGCGCGAGGCGGCGGGGATCCCTCGCCGGAGTTCGCCGAGCCCGAAAAGGAAATCGGACGGCGCGGCCTCTTCGCGGCGTTTCGCCTCGATTCTTCTGGCACCGAGGGCAACCACGACCAGGCGGAGAGGATGGTGCTAACGGCGACCGGCGGCGAGGTCACCTTTGGCCGAATCGACAGCGAGGCAATTAGCTAGGGTTTCGGTTGGGGATTTTCGAGCAGAGAGAGAGAGAGCTAGATCGAGGGGGGGAGAGGGGGCATATAGGAGACATGAGCACATGGGGGGTGGTCTTATCCTCAAGGAAACCTTCCTCTTGAAGCAATGGCGTAGGGGACTGCTGCTACAGAGGAGCTAGGAAGAAGATGACTCGGATTTCAATTTGGTCCCTGGCTATTTACAAATAGGTCCTTTTCTTCTCTGAAACATGTTGTTTTCACTAGGAAAACAAAGTCAAAATTTAAAATCCTTTTGCCCAAAATTCTTATTAGTTTAGATGTACAACATATGTGAAAATTGGCTCAATTGGATAAACTGGATAGTTCAAAGTTGTTCAAATTTCAATTCTTACATAAATGGACATTGAATTTATTAGGCTACTTAGGAGCTTCCAAAAATGATAATTTTTGGCACACATTCCTTATTTGGTGTGTTCCTTGTGTGGTAAAAACTTCAATTCATTTTGAGTTACTTCATAGAACAAACGTGTTCAAATTTCAAAAAGGTGCTGTCAAGAAAACAGGGGTTTTTGGCAACTTAAACAATTCAAAAACTTGTGCCCTTTTGGTTTTCATCCTTATTTATGATATAGAGCAGGTGGTATTTATTTCATGGCATTGTGAAAAAGTTTGTAGAACAAACTTGTTCAAGATTCCAATTGTTGCTGTGGAGAAAAATCATGTTTTCAAGACTTTAATGGATTCAAATTTTGGTATCCTCTTGTGTGTGTTCCTTATTTGATATAAGGAAGCACTGGTATTAATTTCAGATCATTTGAAGAAAGTTTCCAATAGTAACTTGTTTGAGTTTCTTGTTTCTGGAAATATTGGAAATTCAATTTAATAAGGCACTTGGCTTTTCTTTAACAATGCTTTGCCAAAATATTTATGTGACTAGAGATAGCAAGTCAATGCTCTCCAATACTTTTGTTTTTAAGCTTGCAAGGTTGGAAAAACATTTGATAAGATTTTGGTGAAGCATCTAAGAATGCCTCTTTTTCCTGATAGTCTTTTAGGGAAATTTATTAAGTGTTTCCTTTTTCTTAATTTAGGCCTTGGAATAATATTCAACAAGTATGGGATTCATAAGATAGTTTTGGAAAACTCTTTGATCAATATTTACTTTAGAAAATACTGCCAAGGTCATTGGAACAATATGTTGAATATTTTTAGTTTACTGCTTTGCTATCTTTTTAATTTTGCAAGTTTATATAATTAGTTTGTTTAGTTGCACTCAAACAAACACAACCAAAGTTTATTGGTCAAGCAATTAGCAAAACAACTGTGTTATCAGGTATTCCAAAATTGGAATGTGACAGTTAGTCCACCACACTTCTCCTCCCCGGCCACACATTGTAGGTCGTCGGCCACCTCAGAATTTTTCTCCATCTGCCATCAGCTCCGCTGCTCCAACTCTTACAGACCCGTACTCATCCAGGTGCACATCATCGACAGTGGATGGGTCGCCGACTGGAACGTTACAGGACAGGCGGCAGTTTCCGGTGCCATGGAGGGAGGCATATGCATCTAGAGCCCTGCCCCTATCCTCCCCAACGGCCACGGGTTCATCAAGGATTAGCCGAGTCCGCTTCCCGATGGACCTAGAAGTTAGTTCATTGGTTGCACTAACAGTTCTTGCGGAGGAGGCAGTAGGTGAGTGCCAGTATCCAATCTTTTTACGTTTTTGGGATCTACGATTTGTATGGTCATTCGTGTCACCTAGATTTGGGTGCGTTGTGTGCCTATCACTGTGACCGATTTTTGTTTGGTCTTTTCTTGCTGCATTGGCGGATGGTGATTGGTTGTTTCTGGAGAAATTGGTGCTTTCCCGCAAACCAACTGAACACTACATGGCTACCCGGTTGGAGCAGATATTTTTATTGGGACTACATGGTTGTCTAGCTGTGAGTACATCTGAAAAGGTCTACATAAGGTATTTTTTGTCAACAGAAGTGATGATTTACCTCATGTGATATGAATTGATAGCCAAAATAAGGTTGTTTTTAATTGTTGGTTTCCATGAATCTAATTTGTATGAATACCAAGCTTTTTGGTCCTCTATTTCCTTTTGTTTTTTTGCATTATTCTACTAATCCTCATATTTGATATTGTTTGTTGTGTTCTTTGTTTTGATTAGTTTTTGTCATAAAAAAACTACTCATTTTCTGATTCAGTTGAAAAGGAAAGTGTAAGCTAAACGATTTGTATGTAATAGAGAAGAAAAGGTTGTTGATTGCGTACTGATATGCTCGGTTATTTTTTCTTCGGACCAATCATAGGATCCCAGATCCTTATGTGCATCGTTCACCATTGTAATGGGCATTTTCATCTCCTTACCCTATTTTGCTGGAATGCGGTTAAAAGATCTTTTTTTCCCTTGTGTAATTGGAAAGGAAGGAGAGCAACATGTCTTACTTTATTGTGCTGTCCAATACTAGGTAATTTAGCAAGTCATTTGTCAATGGCAGATGTTTTTTAACCGGTGCATGTAATGGAGGAATTCTATAGAAAAAGCACGAAAGATTTGCCTAGATTTCATTGAGGGTCATGCGGATTTTCCTGTATGATGAAATGAATTTTTTAATATATTTTGATAACTGCATCATCTTACTAGCCATACTCGGAGTGTTATTATGCATATGGCGAATATATGTTAGTATGTTTAATTTTCTTACATGTAGAATTTAACTTCCTCACTGCTGCTATTTGACAGATTTGTATGTATTATGTTCTAGATTACTTATTTGATAATATTTTAGTTACGTTCAGTGAGACACCCCTAGCTTTAAGAAAATATAAGAAATACATGCCAACTAGAAATTGTTAGCTTAGCATGCATCCGAATTTTCCAAAGGATTTTTTTTGCCTAATCACTTTTGTTCCGCCCTCCAGTAGAGTTAACCCTACATGATATACAAATGAAGTTAAACTATTCTGGACAAAGGTTGATCTGTACTTATCAATTACTAAACGTTGCAGAAATTTCTTATGATGTTGCTTACTATTATTGCTTTAAATCCCGAACCAAACATATTTTTCTTCTAGCCTGCACCCGTGAAGCCCGCTGCTGAGGTCAAGAAGCTGATGAGTCCGGCGAGAGGGCGGAGAAAAGGGACGTGTTGTAGAATCAGGATACATTAATTTGAGGCCTAGCCTTGCTGTGTGAAATGATATATTGTTGTCGTCTTGGAACTCATGAAATAGTTAGCTAACTATGAGCATGATCAGCGGATCGGTAACTCAATTCGTTTAGTTATACAACAACTAAATGTTTCTATAGCTAATCATATAAATATGATTTAGTCAGATTCTGCTGTTTGATGGCCATACGATTTTGGATTCGTTAAGTATGCGGATTTTCCCTGCTTTAATCAGATTTTGCTGTTTCATGGCCATAAGGATTTTGGATTCTCTTCACATAGGCATGCTATGAAGAAACACACCTCGCCTACACATAAGGTGCAGAGTAACTCCAGCTTTTGAATGGTTAACTTTATTTTTTTTAGCGAAAACGCAAAAGCATTGCAGAATTTGATGGTTAACTTTGTTTTTATATAAAGGAATACTCATTCGGATGATTAACTACATTATTTTCTTTGACAAACTGCATAGGCGATATTACATGTTCTCTGTCGCATATAACTTTTTTTTGCAGTGTCCAACTGTCCATCCAGATCTCAACTGCGGATGGAGAAGTCGGTGATGCTATCTACCACGTCGCTGCATCTGGTCTGACGGTGCATATCTCCTTTGTGATAGAACTAAGCTTAGTGCAGAGATGCTCATATGTTGGGCTTTGGCAGCATGTTAATTTAGTCTATCCGGTGGATTATGTCCCCTTACTACTTCTAAATTTTCTCTCTGTATGAATCGGTGCATGCAGCTTTAGTTGGATAAGATGGCATCAAGATGGATGAAGTGAGTTATACGGGAGTATGTTTTTCTTCTCCCTTTCTGTTTGCTAATGGTAGCTACCGTTTCGGACTTGCTTCTAGGTTAGCAAGGATAATGTCTTTATTCCTTTGTGTGCTTTGCAAATTTATTGTTTTCTACGAGGGAGAGGTTCCCACGATAAAGGAGTGTGCTTATACCTTGCAACAAGTTTTGGATTGATACTTGGCATGCCATCTCTATCTCTCACCACTGATAATATGTTATTTAAGTATCAACTGAATTGACTTAAGTTGATTGAATGGATGCTGCTGAATTTCAAGTACCTTCTGCAGTTATATATCCAGCCGATTTGATGTTTCTCTACTGGGAAGGAATTAACACTAAAAAAATCTATGAAAAGTATTATAACCAGCTACAGATTTTTTAATATCAAATGAATAAACATTGACATTCTTGCGTTAATTAAGTACAAGTTTGTTATATATATATTTAGAGCTTTATAGAGGCCACTTCCACTGCTCTGATCCAACAATTCAGAGAGAAAAACTTATGTTTTCCTTTCTGCTGCCTTTCATGGTGTTTTTTCTCCTGGGGCTACCTTTCCTTTGTTAATTAAATAGAATATCGAATATGAGAAATGATTCGTTCTCCTCTTTGGTTTGATTTTACGAATCAATGAGGTTTAGGTGTTTAATTGTTAGCGTGGTTGAGTTGTTCAGTTGATAGAGTTGCGGAAAGGGTGAAACTAATGGTACGGATTGCTGAGTAAGCTAACTAATGTGCAAGAATATATTTTGCCTTCTTTTTTTATAGTTAACAGATGTCTTATACAAATGATTTAATACTGGACTGTCAGTATCAAACCAGCCATGACCAATCTCTTGCGTGATTACCGCGAGTGGTGGACCCTACTTCTCTCCTGACTACTTCCACTGGCGGTAATCAGGCAAGCGCGTGTCCAAGTCACCGTGCACAGTCACCCTGAAAGAAACTCCTTCGCATACGTCCCGCCTATAACTCTAGATCGTCAACAACAGTGCCCATGGCTGCCCAAATTCATGCCATGTCAATGGTCCTTTTTAGGCAAAATGTAATGAATGTGAGATTGATTTGAGCAAACTCTGCAAATATATGATACGCTTTTAGGCTAAGAAACAACGATAGTTTGCACCGACCGGCTCATGCACATCCCTCCTACTTATACGGCACCGGTGAGTCCGGCGACCTTTTTAATCTATGCGAATCACATCGGCCATGCTATGGCGGAACGTCATGTGGTCGGCGCGGTGAAGCGCGCATATTCATCTAGTATGAACTCATTGCAACCGGTTAATGAATGAAGATCCAGGCTAGTCTCAAGCAGCACTAGTCGCTACCAGCTAGTGGCAGCGCGGAGTATCCATCTCCCTCCATGCATGCATCTTTGACCAGTTGGTTATAACAAAATGTAACAGTGCTTAGACACGCATCGGAGGTCGTGTGTAGTCGATACTAGCGTGAGAATCCCTCTGATTTGGCAATCAAAGACCATAATTAATTGTTAACCAACTGGAACGAAATAGTTTCGGTCGGAAAGGTTGGCAGCGCGCGTCCATGGAACTTCGAGCTAGCAGAACCCATGATGAAAGAGGACCCAGCCAAAAATGAAAAAAAAAACTGAAATGAAGCTTGCGGTAGAACCATACAAGTGTATAGACTACATTTTGGAGACAGAGTTTCGATCGGTGGATCATCTGCGCACACTTTCCGGCTGCTGTAACATCGGAGATTTCTATGGTTTGATCGGACCAGCTGGTCATCATCTGCGCATACAACTCTCTCTAATTAATGCATTTAAAAACAACAACAAATGCGATCAAAATCGCAACAAAGGTAACAATTGACCCGACGGCATAATGATACCAAGCCTCTTTACTAATTGCATATTTCCTAATCTTTCTAATCTTCAGGCGTATTGCGTCTATCTCGCTCTTGTGACCATCGACGACACCGTCAAGAACCTTTTCCAAGGTCATCTTCTCTCTTTCAGTTTTTTCCAACCTTTCTTCAGTTTTTTTCAATCTTTCTTTCAAGCCAACATTTTCTTGTTCAACTAAGTATAACTTCTCAACAATAGGGTCGATTGGCATTTCCGGTTCCACTACCTCCTAGATAAAAATATCTATGTCAAGTTGGTCGGCGTAAGTAATTGTCGTATAATCAGGAAATGAAAATATCTAGTGAAAAAAGATAATATACCACATCCGAATCATAGACTGGACGAGGGCCAACGGGGACGGATATCAAAACCATGGCGCTATGTATATAAAAAAAATCTTACACAATAAGAAAATTATATACAAGTAAATATATACGTAAATCATACAAATCAAAATTTGTTTTGGTAAATAAAAACAATAGGCTCACCAAGGTTGTGTCGGTGAGGGGGCGATCGACGGCAGTGAGGAAGGGGACAAGGCGCGCGACACTAAAAAAACCACAAATCATAATTAATTTTGAGCTCAAATTGCATCAATTTGTATACATAACAAAATGAATAACAAATTCTAGCTTAGGCATTTCATCAAACACCTAGCTAGCACAACAAAAATGAAATGAGCAAGAAAACGAGCAAAACTTGCAATGCCGGAAGAGGGAATGTTGATGCTAACCGTAGGACCGATGGGTACCAACAATCTTGACAAATGGTGGAGAAAAATGGGGATGGATTAGACCTCACAAGAGGAAGGAGAGAGCAAAAATGGAGTTGAGCTAGAGCTGGAAAAAATGGAGCTGAGCTCGAGGTGGTATGTAGGGTTTAGGGGAGGGCTTTAGGACCGGTTTGTGTTACAAACCGGTTCTAAAGGATATGACAGCGGGACCCGCAGTAGCTGCAAAAAATGAGAAAACCTGTAGAACCGGTTTGTGATACAAACCGGTTCTAAAGGGTCTGTCCCCTGGGCCCCCCTCCCTGCAGCAAATGGCCCGCAAGGCCTTTAGGACCGGTTTGTGCAAGGCCTTTAGGACCGGTTTGTGTTACAAACCGGTCCTAAAGGCCTTGCGGCCATTTGCTACATGGGTGGGGCCCAGGGGACAGACCCTTTTGAACCGGTTTGTATCACATCCGGTTCCATTGTGCTTGGCTCAATGCCCTGTTTTCTACTAGTGTCCCCTTTTCTACTGATTACCATTCAAACTATACAAAAATTTAATGTATCGTCAGGCCTTTCAAAACTATCCTAGATTGTCTGCTGGACCTAGACGCACCCCATCCTTTTCCTTGACTCATTCATAATTCCATATCAGTGATCCCTAGTATCCTCCCCTAATTCTCTGTCCCAGAGAATATCGTCGATCCCATGCCTTTCCGATTCCGAATGACACAATTTTGTTCCAAGTCGGTTGTATTCCCATCCTCAAACATTACTCTGGTTACCCAGAAATTGTACTTGGTACACCGTTTTTCTTCCCTTAATCCCGTTTCTTGATTGGAGTCACTTTAAGTAGGTTTGTTCAGATAGTCTCATATCTCCACATCTCCACGCTATTCTGCATAGTCTTCTTGCTTTTCTGATCTTCATTGGATGTGAGAGAGTATAGGGACCGAGTGACTGATCTTATCCTTCGTGCTAACTGTTTTGACCTACATAGAGATAAAGGAACTCACATCTACATCGACTCATGTGCCTATATCTATGAGATTTTGTTCCCTCTATTGATAGTTTTATGTGAATTGTTTTCTGACATTCGTATCAAAAATATTCA
>CM054057.1:234549863-234714337 GCA_028641055.1 Alopecurus myosuroides | reverse complement strand
ACCGTTGCTCCAGTTGTATCTGTCACTGATTAGAGCTTGAAACCTTCTGTAGAACTTAGATGCTTGGCCAGTTTCTAGCATGAACCTAGTTGGAAATGATGAAGCATGTAAATGAATATCTTGGTTTTGATTGGTCATAGGAATAAATCCATAGATATACCACATTACGAAAATACTTTGCGCATGTTACTTGCATAATTAAAGGAGTAGTATTGTTGTTCTACTTCGAGTCATCACATGTCACTATATGAAGTTATGAACACTCATAATTGGCACTTATTGAAAACAGTTTGTCCACTTGTTGATGATTGGACTAGCCTAGCATATCTTGTTTGTGTGTTGAGTAGTAGTTTCTTGTGCTGCGGAGCTAAATCTTTCTTCCTATCTTGTCGTGCACGTGTCAGACGACATGAGCTTCTTCAGCCAGTCATATGAAGTTATGAACACTCATAATTGGCACTTATTGAAAAGAGCTAGTCTTGTAAATTCCGACGGTTTTGTAAGAAGCATCACGCACCTCTGCCTGTCCCATGGCTCGCCTCCGGTTGCTTTGGTCCAATTTGCTGGCAGCGGTCTCCTGTGCCTAACGCATGGTTGTAGGCCTGGTCAGCCCTCTTGCGCCTAACGTCGTTCTCTCGAGACTGTTTGTGTTGTGTTGAGGTCCATGCATGTGTGGTGTCCTCCATTTGAGTGAGTGACTTCTTTTGGTTATATTGTGAGTCATGTTGTACGCCTGTAAAAACACATCTTCCTCACTGGAATGAATGTGGAGAGGGCAGGACATGATGGTACTAGTTCTGGAGCATATAAGAATACATGCAAGTTTGATCATGGCGTATCCTACGTGGTCTTGATTTGGCCGAATCTGCGTCTCGCCCAACATGCGGCCTCGTCCTTGCAATTTGTACGGGTCTGGTGGCGACTAAGATAAATTGAGTAGAAAAATGGGTTGGGTGTTGTTGTATAGGTCGGATAGGGGAATAGTCTCTTGCATCTCCAACGCTCTAATTAACACAATGCTCCTCCGATCTCTACCCCATGCCCTATGCGAGGGACCCAACAACGACCTGATTGGTGCAAGGGGATAGCTAGTAAAGCAGGGACGGAATTTTAGGAAACAAACCTAATTCACTTTCCTATGAAGAAATCCCGGAAAATAATGATGTCATGCATATTGACATCCATGGTGCATGCATCTCGAAAAACAACCAAGGAATGAATGGCGAGCCCCAATTAGTGGATATTCTTCCTCGGCAGGGTGGCTGCTAGTTATATTTATGTAATCGATTAGGTGTTGTAATCAATAGCAATATTCGGTGGGAAGTTGTAATATGATGTTTTTGAATGTTGATCATATCTGTTGAATTAAAACTTTAAGCTGGCTTGCTAGTTTGGTGCGCTCGCTGTTTGAGTTTGAAGTCATTTTAGAAATATATCTGCCAGAGTTGTATAAAGAAGAGATGGTGAAATTTGTAGCTCTTACTGCATGTTGACAGAAATCGTACATGCAAGGAAGCATTGCATTGGTTGGTCCAAAAAAGAAGTAGCTTTGACCGATGGATTATGGTGCCTCACCTGTGAGAAACGCATAAGCTGCAACGAGTAGACACAACAGATAGATACAAGAACTGACTTATCAGTGAGAAAAACAAATGAATAGTTGCTCGCTTGGTGGCAGTGGATAAGGCTCAGGCCGCGCAGTGGAAATAGGGGCAGAGCAGCAGCGAGAGCCTCCAGACGGCGACCGCCGCCGTCGACCCGAGAACACCACAACACCATCGGGAGCATAGCCACCACAGCCCTCAACTGGAAGGTGGACATTACCATGGGCACGACGGCCTCCTTGGGCGGGATCTCGACAGGCGGTTCTTGGTCAGAGAGAAGATCAGCCGGGGGGCGGTCGGAGATCCACTGTTCACTCTACGCCTACCCTATCTCACTGACAAGGTGGACAGGTCCCATCACCAGACGGGGCGCGACGACTTCCCGCACCCGCCTAAGCGAGAAGCCGGAGGCGTGCTCTGTTCTGCAGTGCTCCTGTCACGTCAAGTCGTACCTTATACCCGTTTTCTATTCGGCTGGGCACCAGTATATAAGGTGCCCTGTCTCCTCATGTGAGAGGTTCGCACCAGTTGGCTTGTTACACACAACACTTGACATTTGGTTCACGTAGAGAGAGCTAGAGTGGCTACTCGGCTGAAGGCCTGATTGTACTATGGCTACTCGGAGAACACTCATATAAAGAGAAGGGCAGGAGTAGGGGTGTTACCTCCACACGAGGGCCCTGAACCTGGGTAAGATCTTGGTGTTTGCAGTGTTAGATTCATCCTACATGCGGCTACTCGCCGTGTGATCCCTCCCAGATCACCTCCAGCGTCCATCGACCCCAAACAGTTAGCCATCCTATGGCATCTGCCGTGACACCACCACGACATAAACCGTACATGCCTACCTAGAGTCGAGTAAACAGAACCACTAGCTAGATTATGTTCATCACCGTTGGACCGTCGGCTTCAATGAACAAAATCTCGATAGCTTAAAAGGCCCCCCGACATCGGCGGTGATCTCTCGCACTACTAGGCTATATTGTGTCAAGAGTCGTCCCATCTTGATGCACCGAACCACGTTAGCACAATCACTCGCGAGGCATATACGTTGGACGCATAGTCACTAACGCCCTTTGATGATTGGGTTAATTGGATATATGTCATTACAATTTATGGCTATTTGAGAAACGTCATTGCAATTTTCATCTTCCGAAAAACGCCACTGCAATTCTTCGCATCTTCTATATCTAAATAGGAAAGCCCCACTAACTCATTTTCCTGCCCTCCCGTGAGGCCACGTCAACCTTTATTCTTCCAGCCAATCAGCGAAGGATATCACGACTTGAAGAGGTTGTGTGCAATTGGTAGGACAAGTCACGCTACAAGATCAGTAAACCAACGCCATAGGCTGGACGAGTAAAAATAGAAAAATGACTCAACACACTAGTGGAAACAGGGCCTTTTGTCCCGGGTCGTAAGGGCCAGTTGTCCCGGTTGTGCAACCGGGATGGGCTGGCCGGGACAAATGGCCCTCCCCCATTGGTCCCGGTTGTGCCAGGACCCGGGATGGTAAGGGTAGGCCACGTGGCGAACCTGGGCCAGGGAGTTCGTCCCGGTTCGTTCAAGGGACCGGGATGGATACTTTTTTTAAAAAAATATACATAATCGTCTTTTGGGCTCCTGTCTCCCAAACCCGAGCCGGCCTCTCCTTCCCCAACCGCGTCCAGGCCCACGTCTTTTATTAAGCCCACTGGCCACATATTTTTGTCAAAAGGGCCCACTGGCCCGCGTCTTTTATTATGGTCAGTCAACGGTTCGAAGGGCCCACTGGCCCGCGTCTTTTATTATGGTCAGTCAACGGTTCAAAGGGGCCACTGGCCAGCGGCCTGGTGGCTGGCTCACCTGGTCCCTTAAATTAAGACCACAGGACGGTCCAAGGGCCACTGTCGCCTCGTCTTCCCGCCCCACCTCGGCTTCCCGCGCCCCCACTTCCCCACGCGCGCGTGCCACAGCTGCAACCGCCGCCACGCCTCGGCTCCCACCCCGCATTCATGGCCGCCTGCAACCGCCGCCACGTTGAGGCCGCCGGTTGGCATGCCAGCCCCCCCGGGGCCTTTTTAAAGGGCCCCCGCCGCCCGTACAACCCATCCACCCCGGCCGCGCCCAAGGCAGAGCAACCATAGCCACCATGTCCCGCTGGTTCGGCAGCGGCTCCGGCAAGCGCCCCAGGAACGACCATGAGGGCTCCTTGAGCGGCGCCGGCCGCATCCCACCCCCGCCGGCGGAGGCCTTCGGCTACGGCCCTGGAGGTGTCCGCCTCGGCGGGACGCCGCGCGTCCCCGCGCCACCTCCGGCGGCACGCCCGCCGCCCCGCGCCGCGCCCAAGGGCAAGCGGTTCCGCCGGTACGTCCGGGCGGTGGAGGCCGAGTGGCACTGGAACAACGCCACGCCGGTGTTCTATGCTGACGTCCACCTCCCGGACGGCTGGCACCTGAACCCCCAGCGGATCCCGGTGCCGCCGGCTCCGACCGGCGAGGCGCTGCTCGAGGAGATCGACCGCCGGCGCGAGCTCCTGCCGGCCCCCATCCGCAGGGAGCGCGCGTACGCGCGCAGCTCCCCCTACTGGTCCGCCTGGCTCGAGCAGGAGCACGAGCAGCGCCGGCGCTCCTTCATCCCCGCCCCCCACGAGGCAGACGTGGCGGACTACCCCGCGCCACCGCCCGGCCGGGAGAGGGAGCTGTGGCTCCTCGAGGACATCCCGGAGGACTTCTCCGGGGAGGAGGACCCCGAGCTCCGGGCCGCCATGGAGGAGGCCTGCGAGGCCTCTCGCCGCTCCCTCCGGGAAGACGAGATCAAGCGGTGGGAGCGGGTTGTGGCCGCCGCCGCCGCCGACGTCACCGCCATGCCGCCGCCGCCGCCGCCGCCCCCTACCGAGCCTACCCCCTGGTGGAAGCAGATGTACGCCGACTGGGAGGCGTCCGAGGACCAGCCGCCGCCGAAGCCGCTCCCCCCAGGCCTGGAGTACGGCATGGCCTGGGTCTGGACCGGCGGCGCTTGGGCGCCGCAGCAGGAGGAGCTGCCCCCACCACCGCCGCCGCAGGAGGTGCTGCCCCCGCCACCGCCGTACGCGCCTCCGATGCCCCTGATGCCCACCCCCGGCCCGGCCGCCTGCCCACCTGTGGCAGCCACCCCCCTACCAGTGCATCTCCTCCGACGAGGAGGACGAGTAGCTCGGCGCCGGTGCGCCCCCCCTAGACTAAGCTACCCCCCCTAGACTAAGCAACCCCCCAGGAAAACGGCCGGCCGCCTGTGGCCGCGCCGCCGCCCCCTTTATGCAAGTACGGCCGGCCGCCTGTGGCCGCGCCGCTCCCTATCTATGTAAGCAAGGCCACTGGCCTTTTTTTAATATAAGTTGTGTGCCCTAACCGTGTTCCTAGCCCATCCCCGCCAGCGGTCCGCCGGCGGGATCTGTCTACTCGTTCCCGCCGCCGGTGCAGGGCTTCGCCAAGCCATGTCCACTGTCCTGGGGTGTTCGTTCGGCCTGGAGAGAGGGCCGTGATTTTTATACACCCGGGCCTCTAGTCCCGACCCGCGCCACCAACCGGGACTAGAGCCCCTTTAGTCCCGGTTGGTACCACGGGCCGGGACCAAAAACATATTTCGAATTTTGGGGGTGGCACCCTGCGCGCCCAAAAGTTTTTAGCGCCAAAATTTGAAAATTATTAAGTTTGCACATTAACAACTTCTACATACTTTCGAATTTGACAAAAATTTCAACATGAAAAACACAAGAATTTGCATAACTAATTTAAATCCATTTTTCGTTTAACTAAATAATTTTTCTAACTATTGAAACTATTAATTATTTTACCATTTGTACATAATTTGAATATAAAAATGTTACAATTTTTGTTTTCTCTCGTGATCTTCCGAGTTAGTCCAGAGCATACAAGGCATCCCGGCTGATTTATATAAAGTTCGACAAAGCGAGTTGTACCTTATTGACACAGTGAATTTGAGATCTTCGTCTCCCTTTATCCCGACCCCCGCTTGAAAACATAGTAACTTCCGTGTACGCGGCAAGCCTCAGCGGGAGCATCAGACTTAAAGCCTCATACAATCTACTTAGCCACTCGTTATCCTTCAGATTGTACTTCGCCAAGACCTACGAAAATCATGAGCGAAAGTTTCCGAACAGTGCAATATATCCCTTAATACTTTCGTTGCATTTTGATATATATCCGAGCGGTGGACAGTCCCTGGCCAAGCAGAAGCAACTGCATCCCCTATCGATGTAAATCAGTCAGTCTGGTCATAGTTGTCAAGCACTCAATGCTTGCCAGCTTTTGACCGATCAATACAAATTATTGGTCAAACTTGCACCTACTCCATTCATAATCACAGAATATGTATAAATATCATTTTGGCTAACAAAATCTTGTTCATACTGCGTTATAAGAACTATGATCATGTATTCCACGTTTATTATTACACATCACCAACAACATCCCTATCTAGTCTTCTGAATTTTCTTCGTGTCCCTTGCTTATGATCGCTTCGGCCGTAACCATGGAGCATCTTCATTATTTAACGGGATGGTGGGGTCAGCTTTCACTGTGAAGGGTGGAATTTCAACAAACTTATTATAATCTTCTGACATGTCTGTCGTGTCCTCAATTCCCACGATGTTTCTTTTCCCTGAGAGAACTATGTGACGCTTCGGCTCATCGTATGATGAATTTGTTTCCTTATTTTTTATTTTCTTCGGTCTGGAAGACATGTCCTTCACATAGAAGACCTGAGCCACATCATTGGCTAGGACGAATGGTTCGTCATTGTAACCAATATTGTTGAGATCCACTATTGTCATTCCATAAAGCGGGTCTACCTTTACCCCTTCTCCATTCAGGTTGACCCATTTGCACTTGAACAAAGGGACCTTAAAAGAAGGTCCATAGTCAAGTTCCCATATCTCCTCTATGTAACCATAGTATGTGTAATTTTTTCCATTCTCGTTTGTTGTATCAAAGCGAACACCACTGTTTTGGTTCGTGCTCTTCTTATCTTGGGAGCTCGTGTAAAATGTATTCCCATTTATCTCGTACCCTTGAAAACTCCCAATAGTCGAAGATGGTGACCCTGCCAACATGTATAGCTGATCTTCAACAGTGGTGTCATTGCCTCTGTAATCTTGTCAGACTTTCTGGATCGATTACCTTCTGAGATATTGCGTTCATGAATGCACATAGCTTCACAATGGGTACTCGAACATTTTCCGGTAGAAGCCCCCTCAATGCAATCGGAAGCAACTGCGTCATAATCACGTGGCAGTCATGAGACTTTAGGTTTTGGAATTTTTTCTCTACCATGTTTATTATCCCCTTTATATTCGACGAGAAGCTAGACGGAACCTTGATACTGTAAAGGACTTCAAAGAATATTTCCTTCTCTGCTTTAGTAAGAGCGTAGCTGCTTAAGTAATGACGCCTATATGTGTGCTTGTTGCTTGGGTCTTTCATACGTTGCTGGTCCTCCCGTGCTTCTGGCGTATCTTTGGACTTCCCATACACGCCCAGGAAGCATAGCAGATTGACACAAAGATTCTTTGTCACGTGCATCACGTCGATCGAAGACCGGACCTCTAAAACTTTCCAATAGGGTAGCTCCCAAAATATAGATTTCTTCTTCCACATGGGTGCGCGCTTATCAGGGCCGTACGGAACTGGTTGGCTGACAGCAGCCTTACCAAAGATTACTTCTAGGTCCTTGACCATATCGAATATATCATTACCACTACGCAGCTCAGGCTTCTTCCGGTTATCTGCCTCACCTCTAAAATGCTTCCCTCCTTTATTTCTTACGGGATGCTTGATCGGAAGAAATCTACGATGCCCCAGGTATACAACCTTTTTACATTTATCCAAAAAAAAACACTGTCATTATTATCTAAACAGTGTGTGCATGCATTGTATCCCTTGTTTGTATGTCCGGAAATGTTACTAAGAGCAGGCCAATCATTGATGGTTACGAAAAGCAACGCCCGTAGGTCAAATGGCTTTTGTTCGTTCTCATCCCACACACGTACACCTGGTTTGCCCCACAATTGTAAGAGTTCTTCCACTAATGGCCTTAGATACACATCAATATCGTTGCCAGGTTGCCTCGGGCCTTGGATGAGAACTGGCATCATAATGAACTTGCGCTTCATGCACAACCAAGGAGGAAGGTTGTACATACATAGAGTTACAGGCCAAGTGCTATGACTGTAGCTCTGCTCCCCAAAAGGATTAAAGCCATCTGTACTTAGGCCAAACCATAAGTTTCTCGCCTCTCCTGCAAAGTCTGGAAAGTCTCTCTCGATCTTTCTCCACTGCGATCCATCGGCGGGGTGCCTCAACTTTCCGTCTTTCTTACGGTCTTCTTTGTGCCATCGCAACAACCTAACATGCTCTTTGTTTCTAAACAGACGTTTCAGCCGTGGTATTATAGGAGCATACCACATCACCTTAGCAGGAACCCTCTTACGCGGGGCTCGCCGTCAACATCACCAGGGTCATCTGCTCTGATCTTATACCGAAGTGCAGTGCATATCGGACATTCATCCAAATTCTCGTACTTCTCACCGCGGAAGAGGATGCAGTCATTAATGCATGCATGTATCTTCTGCACATCTAATCCTAGAGGACAGAGAGCTTTCTTTGCTTCGTACGTACTCTCAGGAAATTCGTTATCCTTTGGAAATTTTGGCTTCATTAGTTGAAGTAAATTCTCAAATGCCTTGTCAGTCACACCGTTCTGTGCCTTCCATTTCAGCAACTCCAGTGTGGTACCGAGCTTTGTGCTACCATCTTCGCAATTTGGGTACAACAATTTTTTGTGATCCTGTAACATGTTGTCCAGTTTCAACCTCTCCAATTTGTTTTCACAGTCTTCCCTTGCATCAGCATTAACTCGGCCAAGATCATCATCGGGCTCTTCTGATGCCTGTTCTTGATCACCTCCTTCTTCTGCATTCTCTTACATTGCAGTATCGTCGTATTCAGGGAACAAAGGATCTTCTTCTTCTTCTTCATCGTCTTCCATCACAACACCTCTTTCTCCATGCTTGGTCCAGCAATTATAGCTGGGCATTAAACCTCTCCGAAGTAGATGGCCGTGAAGGATTCTTTCGGAAGAATGTTCTCTGACGTTCCGACAATCAACACATGGGCAACACATGAAGCCATTATCTTTGTTCGTCTGAGCTACAGCAAGAAATGCATTCAGGCCTGCCATATACTCGGAAGTGCGTCGGTCACCATACATCCATCGCTGCCGTGCATCCAGCTGCATCGTATAATTAAGTTTATCAAAATACATTACAATAACATATTAATACAGAGATGACCACAGTACATCGACAAATAATTTCTTTTTATGTATCAGTTACAGATGAAAAAGATAATTTGTTAACCTCGGTCGAAGATACCATTTTCAGTCAGCTTGTGTGCGTCTCGGGAATTTCGTCGAACACCTCGTGTGCATAGTAAAAAAAACACACTAACACCACACTCTCTCACACCTCCAAGCAAAAAAAAAAGATGGAAGGAGGGGGGGGGCTGGGGCAGTATATATAGGGGAAGGGGGCATTGGTCCCGGTTCGTGGACTGAACCGGGACAATAGGTCATGCGCATGCCACGTGGCCTGTGGCTAGGCATTGGTCCCGGTCCGTGGCAAGAGCCGGGACCGATATGCCCCCCACGAACCGGGACCAATGCGCCCAGGCGATTCCTGTTGCCCCGGGCGCACGAATCGGGACCAATGCAGGGCATTTGTCCCGGATTTGGTTGCAACCGGGACAGCTGCCCCCCGGCCCCCTGGACGAGAGGGGTTGTTTCCACTAGTGACAACCCATCCCATTGCTTCGGTCCACTTCTCTATCCTCCTGCTCACGTGATGGACATCCCATCACTTTTTTCTTCTTATTATTTATCCATATCTTCAGCCACCGAAGAAATCTCACCATGACTACAACCATTAACAACTTACGGTTCTCCTTCAGCTTCCCACAATCGCCGGATAATTGAAAACGGACTGAAAACTGATGGAGTATCTGAACAGTTGCCGCAGAAATTGATCTCTTTATAAACTGATGGAGTCACCTGACCTCACCTTGCCAGTTCGAATCATGCGGGATTAAACAAGCAGCACCCTCAAGGCACCCCTGGAACCAACCTGCATGGGCAGGGACGCAAGTTGGCGTCCATCTGCCGACCCTCCGGCAATCGCTTGCTCCCGTCTGCCACCACCGCCTCCTTCCTCAAGCACAACTCCGACATCGTCCAAGACTAATGGACCGCTCAGCTGGGTAGGCGCGTCGAATCCTACTCTGTTTTGGATATTTTAGGCCTAAGGCGTGCGTGTCGTGTTGCGTCTGTAGGGCATGGCCTTCTCGGTGACTTAAGAGACACCGGCTTGGTTTGTACGGCTTGACCCCCTAGCGTTGTTTCTTTGCAGCAGCAAATCGACCGATTCAGTACGTCGCGATAACCCCGCCAATTTCATGTCTACTTCCTACCTGTTTGCTGTTGTTGCAAATTATATTTGGTCGGTGCTACACAGGGATGCAATTTGGTGGATGATGAACAGACTCAACCGTGGGGTTCTGGACTATGTTAGTGAGATTAATCCAGATCGTAATACATTGCACACGTGAAGCCTACTTATACAATTCTGTTTTCATTTGTTGCAGACCCCCTTACACTCTTTATTTGGTATTTCAAGTGCAAATTTGTGATACATGCTATATATATCCATATGTTTGTTCATCTATTACTCTGACTCTTGGGGCCTGCCTACGGAAGGTGATTAATTATATTCAGTATTTGATGAGAGGAAAAATCATGGCCTCATTAAGTTTCTTTCTGCATGATTTATGAATAAAAAAATTATACCATTCAGATTAATTTCCTTCTTTCCAAACATATGCATGTTAGGGAGGAAAGGACAACCATGTTGGTGAATTTTTTTTTTTAGAAATGGGAGCCTCGGCCCCAGCCTCTGCATCAAAATGATGCACATGGCTGAGGTGACTTCTTTCTTCCATTCCCACACCCCTTTGACTCTAACTTTATTTAAACCATGGACAAGTTCGGCTTCCTTAAGTACGGCCTTGGGGATTTTTTCAATATGACTGCATGTTTTGTTATATACGGCACGATTAAATGTACCCAGTTTGAGCAACTGCAGCTGATATCATCATGTAGGTATGAGACTACTAGACAGGACTGGATCCACAGAATTTGGTGTACACCTCATGCTGTTTACATATGCAAATTTGTAATTTAAAAGGTATTGTAATTAAGTGACCACATATTTAGGTAATGATTCGCCTTCGCTTGCAAGATGAAATACTATTGCTTCGGCATCATATTCCGCAAATCATTTCGTTTGTAAATATGTTTTCTCCTTTTCTACTAAATTTGTTATTCTCTTAAGTCTCATAGAAATTGAAGATATAGTATAACATAGTCCTGTATAATCTTCAGCGGAAGTTTGGTTTACAATCAATTAACTATTATGTTCTATTAGGTATTGTTTGTTTTACTGTTTGAACCATGCTTCACATAGTTAAGAACATAAGGAGAGGGGCTGAAGTGGGGGAATCTAAAAGGTTAACCAATCAATTGGAGGGCCAATTGTGTGTGAGCTTAGTTGCGACTGTAACATGGATTGTTGTTAACCATTGTATACTTGCTTCCATGCTAACATCTCAAGAGTAACAATGTATCTCAAGAACTGTTATTCTCCAAAAACTATGAATTTAACAAGCACTATATTTTGTTAATCCTTGCAATAATCAGGGTTTGTAACAACCGTTATTAACATGATTTTCCGCAGCAACGCGCGGGGTATCATCTAGTATTATGAAACAATTATGGTACCTTACTATTATACTGGAAGACATAGAATACACATTATTTAGAGTAATTTAATTACATATTTATTGTTATCGAAGGTTGTGTCATATGCATAATGTCATGTGTTGGAGCGAGCGGATGATCAAACCGGCGTTGCACATGCGCATCCTGAATCCTCACCCTGCTATTTATGTCTTTGTGACTCCTCTACTCCCGACTCGAGGGAGACGAAGGCTTTAGGGTAGCGTGGTGAGGTGATTTTTTTCCGTTGCAACGCACGGGATGTTTGCTTGTATCTTATAGATGTCATTATGCCCACTTTAGCACATATACAAGCTAATATACTCAGGTATTTCTGACGTATGTACGTATACAGGGTGGGCCTCACCTGAATCGGGCTTATAAGAAAAAAATACAATAAAATTGTGACGGGATAAAATTAGAAAAAACCATGCGATAAAATTATGACATTGAGAAAATAAATCTAAAACAATATCACAGCCAACCAGCATACTTATTTGCTGCGTAAATAAACATTAAAAGGACCCGTTGATGCGTATAGAAACACAGAACAATAATACACGTGCATACCAAATGAATAACATGCGTACTAGGTTCATAAAAAATACCCACGTGAGGTATGCACATGTGTTACATTGTCTTCGATAGTGTCTATTTGTGCCAGGTCTAGACAAAAAACCTGATTCAAGTGGAGCTCACCCTTTGTACATACATACAACAAAAATAGCTGAGTATATTAGCTAATATATACTCCCTCTGTATCAAAATAAAAGATGTTTTAGTTTTTCCTAAACAAAACGTATCTAGACATGTTTTCTTGTGTAGATTCATGTGCATGTTACACTAAAACATGTCTATTTAATTTTTTTTACAGGAAAAGAAAAAACATTTTACATTTCGATACGAAGGGAGTATATGTGAAATGGCATAATGCCATCCATAGAATGTATAGAGAATTACAGTGGTGTTTTTCTAAAGCTAAAAATTGTATTGACATTTCTCAAATAGCAAAAAATTGCAATGGTATATTTCTAATTAACCTCTTTAAAAATGAATCTCGAAATAAATACGCATACAACTCTTTGTGCGAGGGAAGGAGAAATCCCATCAAAACTCCTTCGTGCTGCCACTTGTCGCAAATGTACGAACCCACGGTGGACCATGTGTAATGAGAAGCCGACACTTGGCACAACAACAACGTGCGCAGTTTCCCTTCTGAGAGGTTCCCCTTTTCTACTGATTACCATTCAAACTATACAAAAATTTAATGTATCGGCAGGCCTTTCAAAACTATCCTAAATTGTCTGCTGGACCTAGACGCACCCCATCCTTTTCCTTGCCTCATTCATAATTCCATATTCAGTGATCCCTAGTATCCTCCCCTAATTCTCTGTCCCAGAGAATATCGTCGATCCCATGCCTTCCCGATTCCGAATGACACAATTTTGTTCCAAGTCGGTTGTATTCCCATCCTCAAACATTACTCTGGTTACCCAGAAATTGTACTTGGTACACCGTTTTTCTTCTCTTAATCCCGTTTCTTGATTGGAGTCACTTTAAGTAGGTTTGTTCAGATAGTCTCATATCTCCAGATCTCCACGCTATTCTGCATAGTCTTGTTGCTTTTCTGATCTTCATTTGATGTGAGAGAGTACAGGGACCGAGTGACTGATCTTATCCTTCGTGCTAACTGTTTTGACCTACATAGAGATAAAGGAACTCACATCTACATCGACTCATGTGCCTATATCTATGAGATTTTGTTACCTCTATTGATAGTTTTATGTGAATTGTTTTCTGACATTCGTATCAAAAATATTCATCTGGTATTTATAAAATCAAGAGAAAAAATGGATAGATGAACTGGTACAATCCCCAAAAGGTCCAGTTGGTAATGTTTTAAGTAGTGTTCAGTTTTGACAAGTTTATTTGTTTTGCAGATAAAAATGATGGTCTTCTTGCCAGATTTGTCAAATCAATTTTTTGTAGGACTATATTAATTTCTTATTACCATGGTGTAGTTCACCAATTGTTACAAAGAAATACTCCCTCCATCTCAAAATAAGTGTCGTCGAAATGGGTTGAAATGGGCGTATCTAGTACTTGAATACATCTAGATACATGCATCCATCCCAATGACACTTATTTTGAGACGGATGGAGTAGTTTGTTGTGTGAACTTAATATTTCAAATATCATCTATTTAAGCTACATGAACCAGCCCAAAATCTCCTCACAGAGAGTCACTTCTACACAAACAGAAAAAGATAGACGAATCTTGACACCCAAATTTAACTGTGATCAATAAGACTGAGATTTAGCTAACAAAACCGTTAATTTCTTTAGTTCCTGAAGAGACGTTGGCAGTTAACTCGCAATTTCCTATAAGTTTTGCTAATCGGCCATTATATCTTAATTTTATATGATCTGGGCAATGAATGAAGTCCCTGCAAGCTTGTTTCGTCTAGTTTTATAGAATCCGACGCCAAGTTAAAAGTATGTCCTCAAGATAACCGACGATTTCCATTCTGTTTTGCTCACTTAGTAGCTAGCCAAGTGACTAGCAATCTTTCCTTGGACAAGGACAGATAGGATATATAGGTTGATTGATATTTCTTTACATGCATGTCGACTGCCTGGTAATCTAACTAGTTTCGAGCCAAATAGAGCAAACGAGATTTTTTCCAGCTGCTATTGGTTCCCGAGGATCCAAAAGTTTTAGGCTTTCAGCACTGGTGATTTCTTATACATAGTGCATATTATATGTTCCAGAACAACCGATCGCGACTGATCAACCTCTGAAGCCAGATTAATGAATTCTAGTTGACCCAATTCCTTCCAAACTTTATGAGCTCTATCATACTTGATTAGGTACTTTGATGTGCTTAGATGCCTAAACCCTATACTTGAACATGAGATGTCTAATGTCTTCTGCACCCGATGACAAACCGGGTATTGAGCAGGTACTTTGATGTGCTTAGATGCTAAGATAGCCACCCCAAGTACCGCTCCATACAAAGCCGGCCTTCCATAAAAATATTTTCACCTTACTCGGTATTCAAAGATTTTAGAACTTATCTCATACCTTGTTAGGTTCTGATATCTTTCAGATAGTTCTTCACTCAATAGAATACTCAGAATTCGTCGGGCATCCACCGACATAAACATGAACATGGATGAGGATCAATGAGCTCATCCACTGTTCTCAATAGTAATTGGCCAAGCATCATAATAATTTCATATTTTTTTGCAGTATTTGGTATCAATTTATCGTCCCAAATATGCACTCTTCTACCATCTCCAATTCTCCAAATATGTCTCGTTTTAAAGTTTGTAATCCCGCAACGATACTTTGCCAACTATACGCAGGATCCCTTGTTTGGCCCAGCCTTCGGGAGAGCATCATCCGAATAGTATTTAGCTCGTAGCACACTAGCACTAACGATGCTTCTACCCAAGCGATCTCCTTGTCGACAGATGTGCCCACTGCCTTCGGGAGTTCCTCTTGTTACTCCTGTCCTAAGAGGGCGGCGGCCGGGCGAGTGTTCCATCCGACGGCGCGAACTACCTGTTGGCATTCCCACACTAGTGGAAACAACCCCTTTCGTCCAGGGGGCAGGGGCATCTGTCCCGGTTGCACCAAAATCCGGGACAAGTGCCATGCATTGGTCCCGGTTCGTGTGCCCGAGGCAGCAGAAACCACCTGGGGGCATCTGTCCCGGTTCGTGGGGAGCCAATGGTCCCGGTTCGTGTCACGACCCGGGACGAATCCCTAGCCACAGGCCACGTGGCGCGCGCATGGGCATTGGTCCCGGATCATCCCACAAACCGGGACCAATATCCCTTCCCCTACAAATGCGGCCACAGCCCACATCCCTTTTTTTTAGCTTGGGGGAGTGAGAGAGAGGTGTGGGTAGTAGTGTGTATTGTACCTCGTGGCGCGGGAGTCCTGCCGCGTGGCGCGGGAGTTGTAACGCGTGGCCATGAATGCGCGTTATAAACTGCCGCACCTCCACTCCACGCACCGTCGTGCCACCACCATGCCTCCGAGGAGGAACAACACTACCGGTTTCCGCGGCGTCGGATCGCGGCAGAACGGAATGTTCACCGCGACTATCCGCTTCGGGGATGACCGCATCCCCCTCGGCTCCTTTGCGACGGCGTCGGAGGCCGCCCGCGCTTGGGACGCGGCGGCCTGGCGCCTCAGCCGCCCGCGGTCGTTGATGAACTTTAACGACTGCCACACCCTCTGGGAAGCGGAGGCCAGGGCGCCGACGCCGCAGATCGTCACTGCCGCCGGCCACCGCCACCTCAGGCACCGCGCGTTTCAGGGCCTAGTCGACGCCAGGGACGACCGCGTGGTCCGCGAGTATTACCGGAACAATCCGGGTGAGGAGAGCGCCGACGGGGAGCTATGGCAGACCCGCGCGGCTGAGCGGGCGGAGCGGCGCCTCGAACGCCACCTCGAGTTAGATGCCGCTCGGGAGGCGAGGACGAAGGCGCTGCAAGAGCTCCGTCGGGCCGACCATGCCGGCGAAGTCTGGGCCTCCGACGATCCGAGGTGGGGGCCTATCTCGGAAATACCATCATGCACCTCCTCCGACGACGAGGAGGTCACCGACGACGACGAGGACGAGGAGTAGCGCGCTAGCGCGTCTGTTTTCTGTTGGCTGTTTAATAAAATAATTTGTTGTATTCCGGCAAACAGTGGCCCTCTAGCTCGTCTGTTTTCTGTTTTCCGTGTGATTTTTCCTGATTGGTTGGATTCAGACATGTAATGGCATTTTGATAGACGTTAAAAAGAGGGGGACATGCATTTCGATAGATAAACAAGGCACAATACACATAATGGCAAGATTGGATCTAAATCTAAACGGAGAGCATAGATCTAAATAAATAAGGCAGTACATAATGGCAAGAGTGCATCGATCTACTAGTCATACTCCTGCCTAGGCCTATAGTACATGTACTCGTAGTCGTCGTACTCGCCGCCGCCATCGCCGTCACTATCGTCTGACGGTGCTCTGCACTCCCTCGGAGGATCACGACTCCAGGACTGGGCCTGAGGGTAGCGCAGGCGGGGGATATCGCCGGCCCTGATGTAGTCTATGACGCTCTGTAAAGTCCGGCCGGACCACCATAGCCGACGACCGGCCTCGTGATAGTTCCCAGGAGGCAGACCGTCGTCCTCATACCTGGCGAGCGCCCTCTCACGCCGATTGATGAAGAAGGCATCCCAAGTATGCTGGTTATCGGGATGCCAACTGGGATTCCTCCGCTGCTCCGGCGTGAGCTCGTGGTAGTAGTGGTTCGTGATGGCCGCCCGACGCGCCACACCTTGAGGAAGAGGAGGGACCGGCACTCCTCCGGCGCTCAGCATCCAACCGGCGGGAACGTTGTAGCCGCACGGGCAGGGGTAGTTCGAGGCGGAAAGTGTCTCCGCCTGGATGAATGTTAGAGTGGGTACGGTAGAAGCCATGAGAGAGTGGTGAGTTTGTATGTGTTTATGCCAATGGAGTGGCAATGCATACATATATATATAGCGAGAAGAAAACATCCCTTTAGTCCCGGTTGGGGACACCAACCGGGACGGTTGGGGACACCAACCGGGACTAAATGGGTTAGGGTTTCGTTTCGACCAATCAGATAGAATCACACGGATCGTGTGTTTCTTTCAAGCGCTCGTGAGTCGTTGGATCCGGGTGTGTTTTTTTTGAGCTGTTGTGGGCCGTTCGATCAGGGCTGGTGTGTTTCTTTCGAGCTGCTGTGAGCCGTTGGATGAGGTGTTTCTTAACCGTTGAATCAAAACCCTAGCCAGAAGACCCTATATATAGCCCAGCTTCATACACCGGTCAGTTCATCTCCCAAATACAAAACATCCGGATTCGCCGTCATACGTCCAGTCGTGCATTTGGTATGCATATATGCACCCAGTAGCCACGGTTGGGCTGTATGACGGCGATACCGTTTGTTTTGTTCTACACCCCCCTTGAATACATCATATATTCAGTTCATCGAGCAAATACAAAACATTCGGATTCGCCATCATACGTCCAGCCGTGCATTTGGTATGCATATATGCACCCAGTAGCCACGGTTGGGCTGTATGATGGCGATACCGTTTGTTTTGTTCTACACCCCCCTTGGATACATCATATATTCAGTTCATCGAGCAAATACAAAACATCCGGATTCGCCATCATACGTCCAGCCGTGCATTTGGTATGCATATATGCACCCAGTAGCCACGGTTGGGCTGTATGATGGCGATACCGTTTGTTTTGTTCTACACCCCCCTTGGATACATCATATATTCAGTTCATCGAGCAAATACAAAACATCCGGATTCGCCATCATACGTCCAGCCGTGCATTTGGTATGCATATATGCACCCAGTAGCCACGGTTGGGCTGTATGACGGCGATACCGTTTGTTTTGTTCTACACCCCCTTTGAATACATCATATATTCAGTTCATCGAGCAAATACAAAACATCCAGATTCGCTATCATACTTCCAGCCGTGCATTTGGTATGCATATATGCACCCAGTAGCCACGGTTGGGCTGTCTGATGGCGATACCGTTTGTTTTGTTCTACACCCCCTTTGAATACATTATATATTCAGTTCATCGAGCAAATACAAAACATCCGGATTCGCCATCATACGTCGGTGTTCGTTTGTTTTCTCTTTTTAATAAAAGAAATTTGTATTTCAGCGACACTGCGGCGCGCTAGCGCGTCTGTTTTCTGTTTAATGTAATTATTACTAATTTTAAAACAATATAAGATATTTATATTTAAATTAAGTGCAAATAGTGAAATAGTTAATAGTTCGAATAGTTAGAATAATTATTTAGGTAAACAGAAAACGGATTTGAATTAGTTATGCAAATTCAAACAATTTTAACGTTGTAATTTTTTTCTAATTTGAAACTATATAAAAGTTATTCACGTGCATATTTAAGATATTCAAATTTTGGCGCTAAAACATTTGGCGCGCCCGGCCCAAAAGTACTTCTGGCCCCGGCGCGCGACCAGCCGGGCCTTTCGTCCCGGTTGTTGCCACCAACCGGGACGGTAGAGGCTTTCGTCCCGGTTGTTGCCACCGACCGGGACGAAAGGGTGATAGGATATATACACGTCACCGGCCCCCTCAGTTCCAGACCGCGCGCAGGGACGAAAGTGACGCCGCCAGGCTGCCCATTTTTTCCGTTCGTCCGCGCCGCCCCTCGCCCCGTCGGCGTCCTCGCCTCTGCGGCGCCGTCCCTACGTCCCGTCGCACCCGCGCCGCCCTCGCCCCGTCCTCCTCTGCGGCGCCGCCCCTCGCCCCCGTCGGCGTCCTCCTCTGTGGCGCCGCCCCTTGCCCCACGCGCCGCCCCTCGATCCCGTCTCGCCCCCGTCGGCGTCCTCCTCTACGGCGCCGCCCCTCGCCCCACGCGCCGCCCCTCGATCCCGTCTCGCGCCGGCCTCCACCGCCCCGCGCCGCCGGCCCGCCGCTGCCCCAAGAGGAGGTAAGGCCTGCCTCCATCTCGCCCTAACCCGGGGCCTTTTTTGTTTTTTTTTCTTTTTTTACTTAATTACTGTTTTTTATTAGTGTTACAAATGTTAGAATTATTAGTTTATGAATGTTAGAAATTTTAGATTAGACTTATTAACTTTACATTCGTTTAGAATTGATATAGAAAATGTAAGAATGTTAGAATTATTAGTTGTGAATGTTAGAAATTTTAGATTAGACTTAGCAATTTTAGATTTGTACGTTTAGAATTGATATAGGAAATTTAAGAATGTTAGAATTATTAGTTATAAATGTTAGAAATTTTAGATTCGTACGTTTAGAATTAATATAGTAAATTGAAGAATGTTAGAATTATTAATTATGAATGTTAGAAAATCTAATTAAGATAGTGTTATAAATTTAAGAATGCTAGAAATGTTATCGTACGTTTAAATATTTCATGAATATATGTTGCTCTTTTTGTGTATTATCTATAAGCAATTTTGATGAAAATAATTGATCATTAGTTAATTATTATGTATAAGCAATTTTAATGAAATAGATCTGAAATATATACTTACTCTTTTTGTATAGTATGGAGCAAAGAGACGAAGATGCCGAAAATATGATCGAGGGTTTAATCCGCGGGCCCGACGTAGAGACCGATGTGAGCCAGTGGATGAACGAGTCCGGTGAGGGAGATCCGGTGCTCACCCAGGGAGACGACTCCGATGAGGGAGAAGCCGACGGCTCCGATATGGGAGCAGCCGACGGCTCCGGTGGAACCATACAAATTACAAACACCGGCTCCGAGGTGCATATATATATATATATGTTAATTAATGAAGCATCCGTTGTCTATATACATGTATTATCAGTCTTTATATTTTTAGCCATCCGGTTCAAATATATCAACCGGAAAAAAGACTAAACGAGGCGCAACAAAGAAGTTGAAAGATACAGGATCGACACGATCGCAGCAGACGGCGCACCCGAGCTTCCCGCTGATGTTGCCCAAAAATTTGTGAAGCAATGCGGAGTGCTAGTTAGAGATCACATCCCGATCACTGTTAATGAGTGGAATGAGCCAAAAGATCCGCGGAAACAAGGAATTTCATATGTCGGCAAAATAGCCAAAGATCATCTTTTCTCAAAGATTTTGGCTAATTTCAACTTACCCGTGCCGGAGGTGGACGAGAATGAAGCGGATGTGAATGAGGCCGATGTTACTAAAATGAAACATGAGATACGGGAAAAGGTCAAAGCGTGGACCCTGAAAAAGATGGCCGAGCAATTCAAAAACTAGAAGAAAAGATTGAACCTTGATTATGTTAAGAAGTACAAGACTCCTGATTTCACTCAAGGGTATGAGAAAATAAAACCCGTATGGGCAGACTTCGTGAAGTATAAGCTGGCAGAGAATGAACTGGAAAGGACAAAAACAAATGAGCAAAACGCCGCCAAAAAGGTATATCACCATGTTATGGGGCAAGGTGGCTACAAGGGTTCCAGTCCCAAGCGGGAGACATGGGAGAACAACCTGCTTCAGCAGGGGATCACTCCCGAGCCGTTCTTGTGGGTCGAGCGGACAAGGTCATGGTTCTACGGGCATGGGGGCAGGTTGGACGCCGAAGGAAAAGAAATATATAACCTAAGTGTCGCACCCGGACTTCTAGGGGATACTCATCGGGCCGAACTGAATAGCAGATGCTTGGATTACGGGGCTTATCTGCTCCCGCATCCTCTTACGAGTAGGCCAGCACTTATGTGCGACAACCAAACTCTACTATTCACCGTCGATGTAAACTATCCCATAGAAATCAGGACACTTCCATTGACGTACTTCAACCCATTCACACATGGTACGTCAACGGCGTTGAACAAATGATAACACAACAGATCTCTACGACACAAAAGATCGAAATAAGTTGCAAATGGCTCTTATTAGAGCAGAGATAGCAAATACAATCATCCAGAGGACGCATGTCCCAACAATTCATCATTACATCACAGCGGAAGCATTCAACATGTCTGAGTACAGACAAGAACCAAATAGGCCTAAGAGGCCGGAAACGAACAGACGGAGCCCATCCACGAAGTCTCGGATCCTGCCCGGGTCTGCTATCTACTCGTCAGCAGTCTCGTCAAACTCCACGTAGTAGCCACCATGTAGATCTTCGGAAACGTAGGTCTGCGGAAACCACAACCCCAAAGGGGTCAGTACATAAACGTACTGGCAAGCAAGACTCACAGTTCACCAAAGTGTAACCCGTCAACACCAAGCACAGATGCTTTGGGTTCAACGGAAGAAAGGGGATATAAAAGATGCTGCAACTGGCTGCTCTAACCAACTACAGAGTTAATACCACTTCCGGCTAACAGAAAGGAGATAAGATCGTGTATCGTAACCAACCTATCAACTACTTCCAAGCAAACCCATCCTGGATCTCTCCCCTTATCCAAAGAAGCAATCCGAGGATAACTCACACAGTTGGATTAATGATGGTTCAGATTATTCTGTCAATAAGCCTATTACTAGTCAAGTTGTTAATCATTGGGTGTAAGGTTGTTCATCATTAGGTTTAAGTTGTCCTGAGTACTTGTTAGCCAGTACTATCACCAAGTAGTCCATAGCCGCGGAAAACATGGCTTCTCGAGAAGATTTTCCCTGCAGGGGTGCACCAATTTGGCCGTACACGCATGAATAACCCGCCAGATGGAAAGGCCCTTCCACCAAGCGGGGCACTCAACACAACTCAACTCTTCTTCGCATCAAGCCCAAAGCACCTTGGGCGCACGGCTAATCGAGCCCAGAAGAAAATGGACCCTCATAGCACTCTAAGAACGTGTCCCCCTATATGCCGACTACAAAAGTTCCACCCTGCGCTGGGCTCGCAAAAACATGCATGCGGCAAATGGAAAACACGAACTAAATAAGGAGATTTGGACGAGATGCGAATCGAATCATATTGAGGGGGCACCCATACTCGCTTCCCACATGCGGTTAGTGCGCTCATCATGGATAAGTAGACAAGACCCTTTTCCTATTAGGGTCGACACTAGCAGGCCTCAAAACCACAAAGGGCCTCCTGCCGGTGCCTTATCATCAAATTATTATTAATAATAACAGTAGCATGATTGATTGATTAAACATCGAGCCCCCAGAACATAATAGAGTAGTAACAGAAAGTAACGGGTAACAGACTCGAGCAAAACAACCTAAGCATGCTAGTAAGACACGGGCAACAAGCAATGGTTATAGGTATGGAGGTGAGGCAATATCAGGGTTAAGGGATTCATGTGATAGGTTCGTAACAGAAGCAACTAATCATATGGCTAGCAGAAATAGACAACGGAAAGTATCGGTAACCAATGTTGAAGGGAACACAGTGGTTCATGTGAGTGATAACTTGCCTGCAAACCCAGTAGCCTGGTACTGAGCTAACTCCTTAGAAGGGGTGTCGTAAGTATCGTCGGTCTCAACGTCGTCGTGTATCCGAGAAGAAGCAAACAGACAACGCAGAGAGAAACAATCAATATCATGGCATAGTGCACAAACATGGGATGATGCATGACCATTTAATTGATGCAACAAAATAAACTAGTTGACAAGATAGCAACATGATTAAATGGACCCACATGCAATTGGGATTGCATATGGAAAGCCCATGCATTATGGTTGAATTAATTGTTCTACAACTAATCATCATGTGTAGGTGAGTTAGCATTATGCATGGATGAGGAAAACAACAGAATAACAACAATAGAAGCAACCATTTAATTGATGCAACAAAATAAACTAGTTGACAAGATAGCAACATGATTAAATGGACCCACATGCAATTGGGATTGCATATGGAAAGCCCATGCATTATGGTTGAATTAATTGTTCTACAACTAATCATCATGTGTAGGTGAGTTAGCATGATGCATGGATGAGGAAAACAACAGAATAACAACAATAGAAGCAAGTGGAAAAGGTATTTAGCAAGTTTGGAAAGTTTGGTTACTTAAAGATGTCACACAAGCAATTGTTGTTTTCATCAAGTTAAAGTGTTCAAAACAATTAACCAAATTCATATTTGAAAGGAACACAAAATTTTAGTTGGATTACATGTTTCAATTATTGAAAAAGGAATTAGGATAATTTAATTATGAATTAAACAAGATTAAACAAGTTTTAAATGAATTTAAAACAAGTATGAATTTAATTGAATTTTTATTTGTTCAAAACATAAATTCAAATTCACATTTGAAAATTTTATGCTTTGAGGGTTTGAAAACATATTTTGCATGTTCAAAAATATTTTATTTTGAGCAAGTTATGATTTTATCAAATTTAAATGAATTAAACGAGGTTTAAATTATTTAGGAAATTTAAATTATTCAAAACATGAAACAAAATTTATATTTGAAAAGTTTATTTGAAATAGCATGGAAAACATATTTTATTTGCATTTATTGGATTAAGAATGAATTAGTTATGAATTTTAGCAAATTGCAATTGAATTATTTGAATTCAAATTTGAATTACATTTTGAAAATTCAAAACAGAAAACAACTGGTACCAATAGGTAGACAATTAAATTTAGATCAGCACACATATTTTATTTTTGTAATTTGGAATTATAAAACTAAAGTTATTGGCATTTTATGTCCAGGGACCAATCTGTAATTTTTAAGGACTTGGAATAAAACAGAAACGTGCAGGAAAAACTTTTGTTACCGGGTATCAATCCAGCCACAGCCACTGCCCGTGGGCCTGAGGCCAGCGTGGCGTGCGCGTGGCCACTGTGTGGCTTACAGGTGGGCCATGGACGCGGGGGAGAAAAATCCCAAAAAGTTTTGGCGCTGCGGGGACTCGAACCCACGACCAGCCGCTCGAACGCTAGTGCTGTTACCAGTGCAGTGAGATGCGCTCGCTTGACAGTAGTACATAGCAACAAAGCTAAGGTTCAGATCTGCATAGTGTTTCTGAAAGTTAACTGAACCCAAATCCCACGCCTCGACAATGAACGACGGGGATCAACGGCGGCGTGCTGTGGTGCTGCCGCGCCGTAGCTGATGCTGGTGGTGCAGTGCGCGTGCTTGCGAGCAAGGTAGAGCAGACAGGGAGAGGGAGGAGGTGGACCAAGGCTGCTCACCGGCGTCTGTCAACGTGGCAGGGGCTCGGGGACGGCTCGACGGCGGTGCTGCGGACGGCGGCGTGGCTCCCGTGCGTCTCCGGGGATGCTGCGGTGTGCGATCGGAAGAGGGCGAGGAGGCGGTGTGATTCCGGGGGTTAGGATAGTGGGTGGAGGTGAGAGGCGGCGGTGCTCAACGAAGTTCAGTGAACGGCGGCGGGCGGAGCAGTGTCAGAGGGGGTGGAATTGCGGCGAGGTGGAAGAGAATGGCGGCGGCGCGAGGGGCTAGGGTGGTTGGTAGGGTTAGGGCGGCGCCAGGGAGGTCTAGGGGGTTATATAGAGGGCTAGGGTGACTGGTGGCCGTCGGAGCGGCCGCCTGCCGCCGTGGCACCGCGCGATGCGCGCCGTACACGAGGATGACGACGGGTTAGACCGTTGAAACGGTACGCGCGGTGTTAGCGGGCTGGGCCGCCCTAGGAGGTAAGTGTGTGGGCTGGCTGGTTCGTTAGCTGCCGCGCGCTGGCTTTCTCCTTTTATTTTTTTCTGCTTTTCTGTTTTTTTTTTGTAGCAATTAGAAATGGAAGAAAAAGATAGGGTTTAGAGTTTAGAAAAATTTGGAAAAAATTCATGTGGGCTTGTTAGTTCAAACTCTACCATTTGACAACTTAAGTTTTTGGAAATTCAAATTTAGTTGCTGTTTTGCAAAATGGCTTGAATTTGAAGAATTTGTTAATTAATGAATTAATATTGAAAACAAGGTTTTTAATAGGGTGACCCCTATTGATTAAATAGAACAATTATGATTATAATTTGTTTGGTACTTTTATAACTTTCAAATTAGGTGTTGTTGATGATTTGCTTTGAATTTGAAACCACATTGGAAATAATTAATTGAAATAAAAGCACCACTTTATTAGTTGATCAATGTGGAATGATATGAAAGCAAATTGGTTGTTTTTATTTGAGATTTTTATTTAAAAGGTTGTAACAGAGCAAGTATGAAAACAAAGCATTTGGAATTGTTTGAGTTTCATTATGAAAACAAAGAATAACAGATGCAAAACAAATAGTAAACAAATGCAAACAAGGGAAATAAATATGATGACATGATGCAATACTTTGATTAAACATGAAATCAAACATTCTAGGGGTATTTTCATACTTGGGATGTTACACTAAGGCATGAAGAGAGTCGTCCTCTACCCATAGAGAAGCTGAGAGACGCAATAAAAGACGTTAAAGATGGGAAGTTCGTGCCAGATAGAGAGAACGACGAGCTCACACGAGCCCTAGGGAATAAGGAACACGGAGGGCGTACTGATGCGGGAGGCAGCTGAAGCAGAGAATCAGGCAAACTGGAGGCGTCAACTTGAAGAAATGGTAAAGCTGACACAGGATGTAGCAAAGAAGCAGCAGGACCAAATTAACACACTTAGCCAGCAGTTAGTGTCTACCGGCGCATCAGTACACATGGTAGAAGTTGAAGTCGAGGCTCCCGACGCCGCACATTCTCATCGCAAAAGCAGCGTTGCGTCCACGCAGCTACCGGGTGATGATGCACCGCCGATGATTCACCCGGTGGATGAGATCACGGAAATGACATCCTGTGAGCTCCACGTGAAGGTCGTCAATATAACCATCAAGGTGGCGGCCGGCTATGCCTTACCAATTGGCAACGAACCAACTCACCATAGTCTTCCGGTTCCACGGGGCTACGCTGTTGTTGGGGTCGATGAAGTTGTCAACGGATTCGAGCGGGTAAAGCTTGATTTTCCTGAAGGTGAAGACGAAGAGTTGACTGAACTCGGAGAAGCCAAGAACTTGACCGTTCTATGGCTAAAGGAATGCATTGTGCTCACAAATCAGACGGCAAAGCCATCGAATCCTCGCCTTTCTCCAGCGCAAAATTCTCCAGCGCGGTCGTCTTCGCAACGCATGCCGTCTCCGGCGCGGTCGCCTACGCCGTGCACGTCTCCAGCGCGGTCGCCTACGCCGCCGCGTCAGCCCTCTCCGCCCACTAAGTTTCTGCCAAAACGTAAAAAATCACCGAAACGTCAACGGTCACCCCTCCCGAAGGTACCAAAAGAGGTACCCAAGTTACCTTACGACTATACTCCCGAGGAAACCCAGAAAATCGCAAAGGACGAATACGAGGCGTGGAAATCAAAGCGCAAGGAGAAGTAAAAGCCAGATTTCCCTGAGACCGAAGAAGAGATAGAACGAGCTTGGAAAAAGGTGAAGACTCTTCATCAACCCGAGCCGAGTCTGTCATCTGACTATGACCGCTCTATTCTGAAGTCACACCAGGAAATGGTGCGGTCAACGAAGAGTAGTAGCGCAAGCGGGAAAAAGGGGAAATAAGTTGCTCAGCTCGGAGAGCAGAAAAAACAATCCACGTCCCCGCTCAAAGTGATTTCCAATACCCAGGTGGGGCCGAGCACTAATATTGTTGACGAGGATATTGATCCGGAGTTTATAACACTGTACGCAGACAAGGCAACGGATGCGGGTTTGTCCATTGCTGAGTATATGCAAACAGTGAACTACTTCCCCGCAGCTGAATGTGCGTACAAATACCAGTACAAGATGTCTCTTGTCAAACCCGAGGAGATAAAGGATCTACCAACGAAAATGCGAAGAGTGCATAGTTGGTATATGAAAGCCACTGAAGAATCTATGGACTGGATATATCTCAACGCTAGGGACGAGCACTATGGAACTGGAAATGGATATGTTATGATTCAATTTGAGGAATTGTTTCAGTTATACCAGCAGCAGGCCCTCGACAAGTCTATCCTTAGTGCCTATTGTCTGTAAGCACTTATTTCTCTAGCTCACCTCATTCAATTGCATATGCATATATATATATATATATATAGTACACTCATATATTATAATTGCAGAATGAAGAATCTCGAATGCAAAAGAGGTGGAATCTATGATATTGGGTTCATTGATCCAAATATTGTTTATGAAAAGACTCTTCGGCAATCTCCCAAGGATACAGAAAATAATATTCTGAGCGCAATAATATTTAACCAACACCGACGGGAAATACTATTTCCTTACAACTTCAAGTAAGTGTGTTACTCTGTTGTAAACATTCTGTTTTCCTTACTCGATGTTCACTGTATAATTGATGAGTTCTGCGTGCGCAGCTTCCACTATATTCTGCTAATCTTCCAAATTGACAAAGGAAAAGTAATTGTAATGGACCCAAAACGTAAACCCCTCTCAATGTGGGCTGACATGCAGGAAATGATCCAGCGGTAATTTCAATCTTTATTAATTTCAGTATTTATATATGGCAATATATCGACTACTTTGTTTCATTTTCGGATATCAAGTAATTACTAACTCTTTTTATTCTTTTTCTTTCTCGGGTAGGGTTTGGAAGAGGTTCATAAAAAAGTCTCCCGGTGAATGGGAAAAAAAGCTTACATTTGATGTTGTGCAAGTAAGTACTATCTAGATCCGCGCCCATCTCCTTGATTATAGTGTCGATACCATTATCATGCTTGGTTGATTATTATTTTGATTGAAACAATCTTCTCGTAAAGTGCTTGCAACAAGGAGACGGGAATAACTTGTGTGGATACTACGTTTGCGAGTTCATTCGTCAGACGACATCTTCCAAGGGCAGAAATTTAAAGCAACTTCATGTACGTTAGTCGTCAATTCTTCCTATTACTATCTATTTTAGTTACTTAGTTTCATATATATATATTGACCACTCTTCTTTATATTAGATCGAACGGCTTCGGGACGGTCTTCTACCAAGGGACCGCATACGAGCAATTCAGGAGGAAATTGCGGGCTTCTTAGATGCAGAGGTCATAAACGTAGATGGAGAGTACCATGCCTCCGGTTGGAACTTAGTTTGATTTTGTATTACACTCCATCGGTCATGTAATATGTTCGATATACTTTGCTTCCGTAATATAAGTGTTTCTTATTCTGCTTTATTTATTTATTCACTCGTGCGATCCTCGAGCTCCGTGGAGGATCCACCGAGGCTCCTCTCTTCTCGAGGTCCGGGGAGGGGCCGCGAGGAGGTCTGGGGGGCCAAAAAACGGAAATTGTAAATTTCTGCCGCGACAGAGAAAAGGGCAAAAGCCCTGCCGCCGCAGAAGGAGCATGCATCCCGGGTCGTATTGAGAACCGGGACTAATAGCCTTGGCCAGGATCCAGCGCACGGGCCACGTGGTCAGCCTCATTTGTCCCGGGTCTTGGCACAACCGGGACGAAAGGGGGAGGGGTATTTGTCCCGGATGCCCCGTCCCGGTTGCACAACCGGGACAAATGGGGCCTACGAACCGGGACTAATGCCCCTGTTTCCACTAGTGCCATAAAGCAGGGCGCTCTGACCCGTGAGACGCGGCAGTGGAAGCAGGTGGTAGGGCGGCTGCAGCAGCTGGCGCATTGGAAGAGTGCGTTGGCAGCGTTTGAGCAGTGACAACGCTTGGTCGGAATTTTTTGGTTTCGTGAATTTTCATATTACATGCATGTCGGCTGACTGGTAATTTAAACTAAGTCAGCCGTGTCAGACAGTAGCTGCTAGTCCTTGTTTTTTCAACTTTTGTTTCCTGCTGGCAGTAGTCGCGATTCTTAATGCGTGTATGTGGTCATTATTTGTCGTGATTCAGAAACAAGCTAAAAATGACCTGAAGCTAAAATTAGCTAAAGTAGAGGCATCCATTCTTTGGTTAGCCGTTCGGGTCGCTCGCCCATGGCTGGCCCATATGTTATATATATAACCTTGGATGGAGATGTAACTTGCATTCACCTACGCGTATATACCACCATACCACAGACCATGGCGACGTCCTCCTCTTCCACCGCTTCCATCATCGTCCTCCTCCTCAGCGCGATCGTCGTCGTTGTCGCCGGCGGCGCTCCTCCAGCAAGCGTGCAAGAGAAGGTGAAGGCTGCGTGTGACCGCACGCCTCACCCCGTGACCTGCTCCATGGTCCTCTCGCCCTCCGCCAACGTGAGCAACACCGCCGACGAGTGTGCGGTTGCTCTGCTGGCGGCCAAACGCGCCACCGACCTTCTCTACGAGACGTCCGACAAACTCGACACCCTTGGAGGCAGGATTATGGACACCGGCAAGGGGCCGGAGAAGAAAAATCTTCCCCCATTCGATCTGTGCCTTTCCAAATGCGCCCTCAAGTTGTTCGCCGGCTATTCCGTACTCAGCGGCAAGGTGCGCGCCGACGCCTTCACGAACCCCAACAAGAGAGTGACGATCAAGGATGTACGGGAGTTCGTCACTGACTCCAAGGGGTCGCACTACGTGTGGAGCTGCGATGAGTGCCACTCCGAGGGAAACAAGAAAGTCGAGGAGGTGGCCATAGGAAGCAAGCTAGAAAAATTCATGCAGGTGATGTATGTTCTCGTCGAACGTGTCCCCGCTGGAAAAGAGTGTTGATTAATCAAGACGGACGGTGGAGAGAGAGCTAGAAATGCATGGTTGAATATAACTCCCTCTAGGCCAAACAACAAACGATACCGTTGTTAATTTGTTTACTAATTTATTTCCTTTAATTACCTGCAGCCATCGTGCACTGTTTTTTATTTCTATTGGAGTAAATCAACTATATACTATATGAGTGTTTTTTTGCCATATGCTCCTTTATGTTTACTAGTTAGCGTACACGTGCAATGCACGTCTATACAGTCTATACGATTCACACAATGCGGCATCTTAGGTTCGCAGGTAACCATAACTCTTTTTGAAAAATTTGAAACCCATGTTTCAAAGTTTCAATTTTTTCTAAAATATAGCATCAAGTTGCAAATGATGTTGCAAAATTTCAATACGAAATACTTTATCCGAACTACAAAAGTGCGGACCAGAGTATAGCTAATATTTCATAATATGAAAACACCAAAAAATCTTATTGTCATTTTTATATAGACTAAATACAAAGAAATTCAAATTGAGATATTTCACGCTCTTATGATACCTCATTAGCTATCTTCTGGTTTATTTTTAGGAAATTTTGGAAGTTCTAAATACAGTTTTTGAAAAAAAAATCAGAATAAAGTTTACTATAGCTCGAACTCTTAACTGATTTTATGTATGTTTAATGTACTTTTTCCTACGTGTCGCATTTAGATGGCCCCTATTTCTCTTTCAAAATTAAAACTCTCTTGCACGGTGATGCTCATAACCAGAATGAGTCTCCAAGCCTCACAACCACCTGACATCCCACAAACGCAAGCGGGGCGGCAACATCTACACCGGTCACCACAATGAAGTTACTCCATCTTCAACTTGATATGATATAGACCCGTTTGAGCACTGACTAAGGCCGAGGTTCAAAACTCATTGATGGCTAGCCCACTCCATCCAACAATCATGGAGTGGTATGCAACCGCTGAAATAAAACGCTAAGAGATTATTTCCAAAATTTCAAGACTAAGCAGAATCATGCATACCCACTTGCCGATCATTTTGTGTTAAGGAAGTGTATTTTCAAAACTTATTTGAAATGAAAATCTCAGCCAACATTTTACAGTAAACATACCGCCGGTTTTCCTTTTAAAATCATATATAAAAAGCGAGGACAGACAATTAAATAACTAATAAATAAGCGTCAAGACAATACAATTTATGACTGACTGAACATGGCTCTTGGGGCATTCAGATGACGACACTTATCCGCTGGAAATAAAAACAGAGGCATTAATACATCTACATGTTTTGTCCTAAGAATCGAAATACCAGCATGGAAATTGACGCTACAAAAGTATATTGAGTAAAGTCTAATTCTCTCACATAAGACTCTCTGGATTAGAACATACATAAATAATATGATGAGTATGCACGGCTGCGTCGGATGGTGGTGCTTGCTGCTGTTGCCACAACCATAAAGGTCATCACTGGCAGCGCCCTCTCTGTTGGATTAGGAGTGCCGCCGCCCTCTAGCCCACACTACACCTCTTGGAAAAATTTGTAGTTCTCTGCAAATACGCAATGATAGCTAGAAAATATATCATAACTTCTTAAGAAACTGCAATACCTTGCTAAATTCCAATGATCTGTATATGTAAAAAATGAGGTGTTTATGTTAGTAGCATTTCCTTCATTTTCCCATCACTTCTGAAGAAAACTTCAGAGTGTTTCGATCCAATAAAAAAGCATATGTTTTTGTGTTTCAGTGAGCAAGTATATGACCAGAAAAAAAAACTGAAAAACAATTTAGACCATCTCCCAGTGCTTAAACCTTGTTCACAGTCAGTTTAGTATGGAAAGATAAAATAAGTTATTGGCTGGAAAAGGGGAATCAGAGGGGTTGCAGGTACTGTGCATGAATTCAACTTCATTTTTTTCGAGAATCTGAGTTGAACTCCATGAGAAAATAGATTCAGTAGCATGCATGCAACTCGTCACCTGCAACCATGATACAGGATGGACTTGAATAGCTTTGTCTGGCAGCATCCATGGTTCCGGATGGTTAATGTGTAATATGCATATTGACGATTTCATTATAAAGTACAAGAAAAAACCTTGAGATATTGGAAAATTCAAAATAGTCTCGCATAATATGACTGTATATATACAGGGCAATCATCTGAACATAATCTCGCCTAATTCAGAAACTGTTTGAGCAGTAACCTGGTACTAATGTTCACGCGAGATTATAAAATCATGCACTCCGATGGAAGAACATAGTAGTTGCAAGAAGTTTTTCTTAATTAACTGTAAATACTTGCAACACTTGGTGACCTGAATGACCGGAACTGCACCTACTTCAATTGTATATTTGAAAAAAAAATATGGAGTTGCAATTAGCAGGAAATTGCAAATTATATTCTATACTAAATAAGGTAATCCTCCTTGCAATTGTGTTACTTCTCGGTTCTGCTTCTCACCTCCTAGTCCTGGCAAAAGAACAAAACAAATGAATATTAAGGAAGAGACTACAGAATGAGGACTAACTGTGCAATATAAGAAAACATTTCAATTATTCACACTTCTTGGGAATGCAAATTATTATGCATACTATGTATATTAACATATATTTTTTTTATACATAAGCACATATAGTAATTAGTTCCTGGTTTATGCACAACAAAACCCAGGAAGGCATGTATGATCATCTCAAAGTTGAATATATATACCTGTCTCAAAATGAAAGCCCATCACGAAAAGTTGAGTGAAGATGACATCCTAATAATTCATATGCGAAATATAGTTTGTCTTCACCTGGGATCATGGTTTAATGCTGGTGAGTTGTTGATGGTGGCACCGACTGAAGACATGCACACTTCTGCTTCAAGGTTTCCCTGCACATACTGTCAGCTGTTACTCCACCTACTTGTCAGGGATTCGTGTTTTCTTTAAACTCCTCTGTAACATCAGACATGAAATGGGGGTATACAAACCCTCATTCATATTTCCTCAATTTAACCCCTTAAATGTTGTTAAAATTGCTGCTGTAGCATGAGAAAGTACCATGAATGCGACACGAGGTTATATGTAGGAAACATGGTTTAATAATCTATACCTAATAATAAAAGCACTAAGGTTTCTTACTCCCGTTTTTCGTCCGTTTTTTCGTCCGCCGTTCCTTCGTCCGTCCGTTTGCATCGCTTACGTTAAAAACGCGTGACAGGAAAAAGCACGCTCCCAGAGATTCCGATTCCTACCTAAGAAAACGTGTTGTCGTCCGCTCCCCTGGCTGGGCCAATGACGTGATGTCCTACCGCCCTGCCCACCAGCGCACATCGTTGTGGGCCGATGATGACTCGATCCGTTCTGTGTCCTGATCGTGGTGGAGCTCCCTGACCACCAGCCCACATGTTGTGGGCCGATGATGACTCGATCCGTTCTGTGTCCTGATCGTGGTCGAGCTCCATCGATAGCAACGGAAACAACATATGCACGTCTCATGTATGATGCCTTATACTCCCCAAAAAAATGTATGAATCTGCCTCGATCGATCACGTCCAGGAGTGTGCAGACATTGGAGATAACCAGCGCGATCCTTGATTCTGTATGCTGTTAGGAGTTGTAATCTGATTCGGCTAGCAAACTGACAATTCCTGACCTATATATATACCTATGGCTATCAATGCAATCAGCAAAACGTGAGAAATATTCTGCCTTCAGGTGCAGCAACGCCCGCTTGCCGATGTAGTTTAAAAAAAACATTATCTGATGCTAGCTGGTTATGAAAGATGTAGGGAGTATATGAAGATGGAGCTCTGGCGACCTCATTTGCCCATGACAAGTTTCTCCTCGCCATGACGAACCAATAGAAGACGGAGTGCCCCTCCACGGCCCTGCGCCCAGGCTATGGAGAGATCATGTCACTTCTCGCCCTATTTCAGCCCAAGTACATTCGCTAGATCGAGGACAAGCTCGACGGCAAGGCTGCCGAGTCTCGGGAGGAGCTGACCACCGTGCACGAGTGCCCCGGAGGAGGATGCAGTGTGGCTATTTGGTCTGGCCAACCTTGCTAGCCTGCGCGAGTAGATAAAGACGTTGGGCGACATCGAGAGTGTGGACACCCTGAGTACCGGCTCGGGCGAGTGACGACAAGGTTTCACACGAGTGTTTACCGTTTGCCGGAAGATCGTGTCACATTAAAGCATGAGCATTACCTTTGACATCCATGGTGCAGTAATAATCTGTAGCAATATAGAGATATGACAGTGTGAGTTGAAAACACTACCGGTTGACTACTTTCGTTGACAACCGATCAATTCACCTCCCGTCTTGGTCGCCTGTCCCAGCGAAAGCAGGTGCGGTAGTAGCCATGGGTCATCAGGCCGGACAAACATGATCGAGATGCCGACGTCTAATGGTGTAAGTTTCATCTGTCGTCAAGATTCAGTGTACAAATTCCAACAATCGGAGAAGAGCTATGGTGTTTCAACATTGTATCTTCTTAATTTCAAGGTACTCAATTTAACTTTCAAGTACTCCGTACCTTTATTCAGCTTCTCGACACAAAATATCATTTCCTACTCAAGTAGTCTTTTTTTCTGTGTGAATTTCCCAACCCATCGCCAACACTTCGTCGTGGTAAGACAAAATATTTCTTTCTCGGCCACGAGGGCCATCTCTCTGCCGCTAGGGATAAGCCGCCGGCAAAGGCGGAGCTCGAGCCAGCAATCGCGGATGCAAAAAAAACTCGAGTGACCTACTTACGAAGCAATCCGGCATGCAATATACCTACATGGCCACAATGCACCGCCAAATACGTACCGATCACACGCCAGTGCCGGTTACCGTTTCTTTTTCCAAACAAAAAAAACTCACCTGGTAGGATTGACGTGAAAAACCTGAATGAAAATTGTTAATGACAATTTGTCTGTCATTTGTAGTTAATTATCCTAATCTAGGAGTTCTTTTTGCAAATTAAAAGCATGATTGTAATTCACGGTTGCAACGCACGGGCATCTTTGCTAGTCCAATAATAAAGGGAGCAAGGTTTCTTCCTCCTATTTTTCGTACGTTTTCGTCCGTTTAGACTTTACGCCTTGCTCCACCGATCCCAAACTAGCATATTTTCTTATCCCTAAAAAGACCAGGCCAGTTCCATCTCTGTAGTTTCATCCCGATCGGTAAAAGAAGCAAGGCTCCATATCGTTTAAAGATGTGGCTCTGTCATTCCGTTGTTGATCCGATAAACACGAGGCCAAGCCCAGCACAAACTCCCATAATCTTCTCTCACAAATAAACCATGGGCAAACCACAACCCTGTGCCTCCACAAGACGGAGATTTCTTTTCGTAGCAATGTAGTATATTGTTGACTTCGTATGTCGCCAAGATGAGTTCAGGTCGCCGTTGGTCACGATCCCTTTCTGCCTAAATCCACGCTAAGCCTAGGGGCTAAGGCGACAATCTATCGTGGCTGACCTCGGCGATACCCGCAGCGGCGCTCGTGGTTGCGACGTTGGTGATACTCCCTGTGGCGCAATCGCTCAAGTCGCTCCACCAGCGGCTACGCACGACTGGTACGGCGGAACTCTTACACGCGCCATCCTGCGGCGGACAGCTCAGAGGGTATGATCTTGTCGAGAATATGTATCCGGTGGAGACGAACAGACGGCTCCGTTGCTCACGCAGACGAGTCTCCTCGATCTCGCCGAGAGCCTCGTTGCACCTAAGACATCGGTGAAGCTAGGCATGGTGCGGCGCGCTGGAGCAATGGAAGGAGGTGGCGAACGGCTATTGGAAAAGCCCGCTTCGTCGACTGGATAAGGAAAATGAGATAAGGAGGAGGGAGGGAGGAGGTTGGTCCTTGGACCGGCTTGGCCTGGAGTGGGCGGACCGACCTCTCTTCCCTTTTTTCAATTTTCCCTTTTCCATTTTAATTTCCAGAAAAACAAATAGGAATAGAGAGGAAAGGGTTTGGGAAAAAGGAAATGGTTCGAACAAATTAGTTTGGAAAACTTTGCAATGTTCTTAGAAAAGTTTTGGAAACTTACCCCATCTATTAGTATTTTGGTTTAAATTAACTAATGATAAAGGCAATAATCTTTTATAAAACCTAATGAACAATTTATCAAAAAAAAGGCTTGCAAAAATGATTTTTACAGTTTATTAAACGGTGTTAGGTTTTGGGAAATTCCTATACCGACAGGGCAATGCTAAAGAGGCATTTTTTTAAGAGAATTCTCTAAGTTGGCATATATAGAGCCAAGTTGATATAATTCGAAAAGCGAAAAGTGAGGGTAAGGTCACGTGACAGTAGACTTTAGAGAAAATTTTGGACCGTGCCGATGTTTTTATCCAAAAGTTGATTTTATTTTGTCCCGTTGCAACGCACGGGCATTTTACTAGTCTTTCCTCATTTTTAGATGGGTCTTTCACATATACATCATACATATGTTTGAATGAGGTAAAATTGAGTCAAAATGCATCCTGAACATCTATATTCGATGGAGTACATCCTCGTGGAGGCAACACCACGAACACCTTGTGCCCATCCATCGGAGTTTCAGTCAACGTAATCAAACTGTTAGACGTTTAAACAAAGAACTTAAACTCGCTTGTTCGATGAACGAATCGCAACCTCACATGCGGCCTGGGGGAGAGAAGCGGCGCATGTGGACTGGCCGTGAACGCCAAGCTCGTCATCCTAGCATCTAGAACCAAGTCTTATGGGCGGCGCCGCGCCGGTTCCTGCTTCGATCCTCGCCATTACATCCTCGTAAGAAGCCTATTACTGAAACCAAAGTGCAAGGAAGAGAGACGAACCAATTGGCAGCGCCACCATCAGTGTCTACTGTGTACTCTGTCTGAGGCTCTGAGCAGAGGAGCTGAGAAGGTGGCGCAGAGGCTCGAGTGGAACAACCGAGAGGGGTGCGCTCGCGCGGCGAGCCGCCTCGACAACCCGCTCTCGCCGGCGGGCGGCCACCTCGCCAATCCCCGCGATACGAAGGTGTGTTGCGCCCCGCTCTCCCGGCGCCTCGCGGCAGGACGGCGTCGGCTGCGGGCACGTCCGCTGTGGCCGTCGTGGTCGAGTTTGTCCTCGCCCGATTCAGTCGCCGCTTGACGCGGAGTTGATGGATGCAGACTGGAGAGACGTGTAGGGAGGAGAGTTGGGGCCGTTGTCGACTCCTAAAGCGAGTAAGCGACAAAGGAGAGACGTGTACGGTAATTCAGACGGAAATCACGGAGGAAATCAATTCGCAATAAAAATCACAGAGGACAGAGCGGAGGAGCGTTGGACGTTCGATATGAGGATACGTCTCTACGGAACACGTATTTGGCGGACGATTCGTTCCGCCGGATTTTATTGCTAAGGGCATGTGCATTGGTTTAGACAACGGGTGTCTGTAATACTCCCTCCGTCCGGATATATAGGTCTTGCGCGTAGTTCTATGTCATCAAATTTGACAATTTAAAATAAGACATGTGTAACAAAAAATATATCATTAGAAAATATATTTTTTGTATTTTCTAGTCATATAATTTTTATGTTATATAACTTAGATTATGTTGGTCAAATTAACAACCTAGTGATACGCGAAGGACCTATAAACCCGGACGGAGGGAGTAGAAGTCCACATCACCTATAGACAGCAGTACATACAAGTCGTACAACAGGTCGTCTCTTCCCGGTGTCTAAAGGAACGCGCGGCACCCATCAATCTTTGGACTAATGATCGTGTGGGGGCTCCGGCTGAGTAGCGCCGTCGTCGCTGTCACGGCCAGAAGCTCCTCGCGGCGATGCGCTCGAACAAAAGTACAGAATTCATTTAACCCAAAGCCCCGGTATAGGAGCTCGCGGCCAGTGCATTGCAAGATCGGCTTAATCCTATTTTGCTAGGAAGACAGGCTTCATGCTAAGGCTAGCCCCAGTGGGAGTAACTTCACTAGTAACATCGATGCCACGTAGGATAAAAAGCTGATGTGGCAAGTATTTAATAAGGAGAGAGAGTGTTGTGGTAACTTAGCTAGTTACCGTAACATCACATATCCCAAGAAAGTGTGAGTCTATAAGCTAATTAATAGAGTTTGCATGACACCACATGTTAGTTACTACCCATTGTGGAGGTGGTAACATAGCCTAGAATAACGTGTATGTTACTAGTCTATGTTACTCCCCATTGTGACTAGCCTAAGCTAGCCAGCTTTGTACATCGAGCAGGAGCTGATCCAATCCAAAATCGATTCGCTATGCCCGCTCATGCAGAGCATCGAGACAACCCTCCTCCTAGACAGGCCCGTTGACAAGGGCGTGCGAGCTGTGCAGTTGCACAGGGCCGCCAAAAAAATGGGGCCCCCACATTAGTACTAATCTACTTCTATGATTAAGGGAATGTGTAACCGTATGGAAGAAGCTTGGCCCAGCTTGTTCTGCAGCCTGTAGTTCGTCCTCTCGCCCATGGGTTGGTGTATTTTTTATTTCTTTTTATTTTACGAAAGGGCCTACTATTTGTTTGCGTGCTGCACAACTCGCATCGCATGAATGCCTCCTCGCCTAAGTTTATGTACCCGGTTAGGGTTAGAGCATGTCTAACAGGCCCCGTATCACGCGAGCGCCCCGTAAAATTCCGGCGGCATACGGGGTGCGGGCCAAAACGGCCTTCTAGCACGCCTCGTATGCGGCCTGGCTCTTACAAAAATTATACGGGGCCTGCGAAACCGCCCCCTCCGCCCCGTACTTATAGTGGGTGAGGGCTGGGGTGGGGGTCCAACCCCCCACCCGCAACCCTAGCTCCGCCGCGCGCCGCCGCAGCTCCGGCGAGAAATTACGCGCGCGCTGCCGCCGCATTCCATCCGCCTCCACCGCGATGAGCTCCCCCGACGCTTCCGGCTCCTCCACCGCCCTCTCCAAGCCGCCGCCGCGCCCGATGTGCGGCCCCCAATTCGCCAAATGGCGCGCGGGGTGGGAGCTGCAGCAGCAGTTCAAGCGCGGCGGCGACGGCGCAAGCGGCAGCGGAGGAGGAGGCGCGGCGACAGCGCAGGAGGAGGAGTTACCGGCGACAGAGGAGGAGGAGGAGGCCGCCTTCGCGGCGGCGGTCGAGCTTTCGAAGATGGAAGCAGAGGCCGCGGCGCGGGCGGAAGCGGAGGAGGAGGCGAAGGCCGTCGCCGACGTCGAGCAGTTCAAGGCGATGGAGGCTTCCGGCCCCGTCGTCTTCCTAGACTAGATTAGGTTAGGAGTTCATGTTCGAGCAGTTCATGTAGCAATGGTGATCTTCTGATGAATGAAATCGAGTTTATCTTCTCTCCCGCGTAGTTCGAATTCAAACATACGGGGCGGAGATAGGGGGACTGCTAGACGAACTTCTAAATCTTAGCACGGATTTTCCTAGATTTCCTGTACAGGGCCCTCTACACGCGATTTAGGGGGCGAAATTTTAAGGGTCCTGTTAGACATGCTCTTAGGCCGTTGTGCCTTTCATCTGCCATCAGCCATCCGCGCGCCGCCGGAGACACATACATGCCCGCTGAATTAATCTGGGGACAAATCGACGGGATTTGGCGGTGGCCGAGCCCAGGATTTTGGCAGCGCTTCTGCTGCATGCCTGAGATATATATTCTCAGATCATGCGTTGATGCATCTAGCGTGACAAGTATGTTGAAATTAGCCATGTGTGGTGTAACCATTCACCAATGAATCATCATCATCTTTCTAGTTCAAGGAGCAGGTTCGTCAATTTGACATTTATTTTGGATCGAACGATTGGAAGACAAAAAGCAGATACAACCTTGTGTTCTTCATCAATGCAAACATAACATGTGTATGGTTGATGGACGATCAGCTGTTTTGTAAATTTGAGTTAGTAAAGGGTTAGAGGAGTTTGGAATATATATTATTGCCAAGGCCGTCTTGGAAGATTTGACAAACTATTTGGCATTTGCTATTTTAGAATTAATATTTCATATATCCCTAAGAAGTATACGGAAAAAAATATTAAAGCCATATAATTAGGTAAAAGTATGATTTAGCTATATGAAGTTCTTAAAATTTAGGGACCCATTTTTCATTTCGAACCGGGGCCCCGAATTTCTGGAGACGGCCCTGCTCCTAGACACCGAGACTGCTCGGCAGGCTCGTGGTCGCTCCATGAACCGCAGCGGCGGCCTCGCCCGAGTAGCTGGGGATCGTGGAGGGAGTGGTTCGGTGGGGAAAATATAGAGTTATCGACACCCTACGCATACAACGGGTTTTTGCTCGTCTATACTAGCGATATTTACGTGATATGGACCGACTGCTAAATTACAGACGACATATTTCTCTCTCATCCCTCTCTCTCCTCCACCTCATCTAAAATCTTGCGTGGCACATGTTATAGACAGCTGAGCAGACATCACTGTACATGCCCTAACTGCACACATGGAGTTGGAATAGATCAGTCCAGGCGGTTAGATCTCTTTTGGTGGGATAATCCGATGGTACGGATTAAACTGGGTACCTTTGACGGTGTGGCTCTAAGAAAGAAAAAGTTTGCTTGTTTAATAGTAGTAGAGACTAGCAAAGTGCATGTACGTTGCAACAGGACATAGCTTGATCTGTCGTACAAAACTGACCTATTAGTTCTAAACTCTAAACCCTAAAAATATACACATCTCCGTACTAGTATTAAGGAGCATTAGAAATCGGGTTGGACGACTAGCTCAACCTGTCAGCCTGTTCACATTTGGTTCGCTGACCGCAGCATGGCCGACAGACCGCGTAATAAAAACGAACTGGTAGTATTGGTTTTGACCGAACTCAGATGTACTTGAAGGCCCCTACGTACTGTACAAAGCAAAACCAAGCATGAATTCACCGTAAAATGAAAGGAGAAAAAAGCGAATCCAGATTATTGATAATACCAAGTTGCGGTCACGCACACCCATTTCTGCACGCTGAAGCTTCCTCCTCCTCCCAAGACAGCAGATGCGGAGGCTCCAACAAGGGAACCCGTCTCGTCTCACGCCGGCCTATGTAGTGTACAGCTACCACACCTCGCACGTACTAGCTGCATACAACCAAACCTCTCCGCCTCCAAAAACACTAGAGTGTGGACTAGCTGTTAAGTTACCATCGATATCTCACAACTTTTTACGCCCAACAATAAGACTTGAAAAGATAAGCCCCCAAGCTGCTGTAAATTTCTTGCACGATGCATTCCTTCATAGCACACGCCGCCACAAGAATGATTTAATCTGATGGAGGAGAGGAGGGCCGGGGATAGGGAGAGATAGAAAAAAATTGATGCATACTCAGTTAAGTAACCTGATTAGTTGCTACCTGCCTAACTCTAGCAAGTTGTTATGATATCCTAGCACACGAGTTGGTTTAGCATGTTTCTCATGGAAGGTGTATCACGGAGCATGCCACTCACGTCGTCCGTCCACGACGTTGCGAGTGTATCTTCTGTAGTCGCCGTCAATCCTCACAGCTGTCACCCCCACTAGATTATGCATCAACGTCGGAGATCACAGAAAGGTCCTCTATATACCATGTGCGTCGCTATAATGGAACAACACCTACGGGAAACGCTTGTTCCCGTCGCCCTACGGGAAAGCGGTGAAAAACGGGTTTTCTGCACACCTCTTTATACTAGTGTACCGGAGGTTCCTTCTAATTCCGCAACATGATAGTGAAATGTTGGGGACGCCTAGGTCCTAGCACACCGCCACAACACAGATGCAACACATAGATAATATCTATCATTTGATGCATAAAATAAGATGTCGGGCGACCTATTTAGTCATTAGGTGGGTTACTCGATTCGCATGGGGGGTGTCGGCGTAGAAGGATATGTGATGCCACCAAACTCTTTTGATGTGGCTCAAAGAAATTATTCACTCAAGTGCATGGATTTTGTGTATGTCAATTAGGCTATGTTTAGCGCCGGCTCAGAGCATCTCCAGCCGCCCCCCCCCCCCCCCCCCCCCCCGGAGCTCCCCCGGGGCCGCTTTTTTAGTGTCGGTACGCCGTTTTTCGCCTAGTCGCCCCCAAGCCCAAATAGCGCCGGATTGAGCAAATTATAGCCCGACGAACCCATGCCAAACCCAGCGCGTCGGGGGGGGGGGGGGGCAACTGGGCCGCAGGATGGAGGGAAAATGGCGCGAACGGGGCTCTCACGTCCACGTGGACCCGCACTGTCTGTGAGAGAGAGCTTCGCCCTCCTCGGCTCCCGCGCGCGTTAATGCCGCCACCGCGTGGATTGACCGAGTGGAGCAGCCGAATCGCTTGTGCGGCGATGTAATGGCAGTGCAGCGTCGCAGCCACCCCGCCCGTTCGCCCAAATAAAAAAAACACTGTCGTCGTCCTTCTCTTCTCGCCAACGGCTTCAGGAGGCGGTGGCTGCGCAAGGAAGAGGCAAGCTTCCTGTACGCGGCGGGCTACCCGGTTCCTCCGGATATGCGCATGCCCGGCGATTGGAGGCTCAGCGCGGGCGGGCTACCGGTGACCCACGTCCCTGAAGGAGACAAATTCGTGGCCGCGGGCCAGGATGAGCGCGCCCGCCTGTCGCAGGCGCAATGCGCCGAGCCTCGCTTCCACCCTGCGAACTATGGCGCGTGGGTGGCTACTTCCAGGAGCGGAGCGACAATGAACTAGGGGCCTACGAGCGGCCTGTTGCGCTGCCACGCTGCAACTCTGACGGTCGCCTCCACTGATGGGGCGCCCAGGGCCGCACTCTCGACGTTGTTCTCGCGCACATCGAGAACGGCAACGTCCCACGGCTGGAGTACCTCTCCCCCACCCCCGCAGTGGGTGCCAAGTTTCTTTCGGCGCCGTGCGGGTGGCCCGTGGGCGGCGAGAGGGATGGCGGCGAACGTCGGAGCTGCACCCGGTGAAGACCGAGCCCTCCTCTGCTCCGCCTGCTCGCGCCGGGGAGTCGTCATCGGCGAGCGCCGCGCCCCGTCGCCGCCAAGGGGCCACGTCCGGCTAGTCAAGCCGAAAAAGTAGGAGGACGATGACGAGCTGGAGCTTGACCTGGAGGCGGCCCTCGCCTGTTCCCTCAAAGACCACATCGCCGGCGAGGTTGCGAAGCAGCGGCACGCCCTGGAGGAGTTTGCCGCCCAGAGACGCGGCCGTGAGGAGAACAACGTCATCGTGCTGGACGACAACGACGCCGCGCCCGGTCCGAGCAACGACGGTGACCCCGGTCAGGGTTGCAGCTACGTTGTCCCGAAGAAGGAGCCGACCGCCTAGTTTCGTAGTTTTTTAAATTCTAGAATCTTCCTCGTATAAATTCGCCCTATATTCGGCACTATAAATATAAATCGTCTAAATTTCGTCCAAGCTTGTTCGAATTTGTTAAATTTTAGTCAAATCTCGTCGTGTCGTCTGGGTACGCGGCTGGGAACTGTCGCCCCCCCCCCCCCCCCCCTTGGGCAAGAATAGCGCCGGATAGCCCTCAGGAGGCGCTATTTAATGCCGAAAATTGGTCTTGGGGGGCCGAACGGCTGGAGATGCTCTCACAGACTAAGTTGGCCACGAGTTAATACCGCGGGGGACTTGATGCTGCAATATGATCACACATACCCACGGACTTTTTTATATGCGCCCGTAGCTAAGTGTAAAGGTCAAAAAAAATATGAAAAACTACAATTCACCCAGGCTTTCCAACGCCTCTAGAACCGTCTCTCTTCAAGCTCGTGGAAAAATTTCCTCTCACGAAAAAAATACATTGATGGTGACATGTTCCGACTCTTGTGTATCCTAGCATGTCAGCAAAGACGAAAATATACGACAAATGAAAACGGGCGGGAAAACACCAAACTGAACACAATGAGCCATAGCCCTCAAACGGGTGGGAAAACGCCAAGCTGATGATTCTCGCAACACCTCGCTATAACTGTGTATGGTGGGTATGTAATTCCGGATGATGATGGTGAAGTGTTGGGGACGCCAATGTTTGCTATCATGTCTCTACGAACAATCATAGGACACAGTAAATGATAGGCAATGTTTACAATTCACTACAAGAGAATCGGTCTCTTGCAACGAAATCTGTAGCTACGGTTTTTTTCGTTGTGATATAATCACAAATTACCACGACCTCTCAGGTTGTGGTGATAGGGCACTCGTATTTCCACGACTCATTTTGGTGGCGATAAATTGTCGTTTTGTTGCGGTAGAGGCCTCCTATTGCCACGATTTGTACTGCTGTTGGAATACAGCCGCGTTTTTGCGACAGAGTATTTTCGTTGCGCAAGGCACTCCTTTTGTTGCCTTAGAGACATGGTATTCCAACGAAATAAGCATTCGTGGTGATATTCAGTCATTTATTGCAACATCTGTATTTGTGTTGCGGTAGTTACAAATATTGTTGCAAAAAAAAAGCTAACTATTGCAACCAAATTTTTCGTGTGGCAATACCATATGTTTTTCGCCTCAAATTTATCCTGCGGCAATACCTATTGTTTACTGCGACAATTTGGGTCGTATGGTAATAGGTTAAAGGTAAAGCAACAATCACCGTACTGTTGCCAAAATGAACAAGTTATTTTGCAACGACCATTCATAGACTAGCTTAACGGGCCTCATGGGCCGTGCCCTTGATCACTGTTGCAATTATCTTAGGACTACACTTCATTTTTGGTCCAGTATCTCAGTTTGGTGAGCACATTATTATTTTTAATATTGTTTGCAACTGAATTTCTGCAGCACTTAGCATTTTACTAATGTTGCAACTAGTGACAGTACTTAATAATCAATCAAGAACTCATATAAGACGCAATTTCACTAGTACATTTATCATGGAAATTCAAAATTTCTAAACACTGGAACTTTGGAATCTTTAAACAAAAATTATGTTATTACACGATCTTTCATCCATGCATGTTCATGGCAAAACATTTAAGCCAAACAGTGCAGAGACAGCCTACACAAAGAATCCATGGTCATCATCCAATTCATCTTCTACCAAAGGAGCAACATGACCATCATTTATGTAAGCCTCATCATCATCAGTATCAGCATCATATTCGACTTGGTCTTCATCAAAATCAGCAGGTCTTAAATTATTTATGACTGAAACATCAACGCTGGTTCCATCATCATCATTTCTGCACCAACTAGTCATCTCGTCAGGTACAGTAAATTCTGGAACTGTAATTCCTGCATCGACGACATCCTGTACATCTGCATCACCACGTTCATCTCCTTCTGCAAGATCATCTAGGAATGCACCATTTAAAACCGAAGGAGCAAACAAATTGCGTGGATTCATTTATATAGCACTTGCCCAATTAGGGCTCTTCATATCTCTCACATAGAAAACCTGTGCAGCTTGGATGCCTAGAATGTAAGGGTCTTCCGTGAATCGGTGTACACTAGTGTCAAGGTCAATAATTCCGTATTTGTCCCTCCTATACCCCTTACTCTGATTTCTATTGGCAGGAGGCACGTCGAACCAGTCGCACTGCAATAGAACAACCTCCTTATCAGGAGGAAAGTCAAGAAATATGATTTTCTTTATCACCCCATAATAATCAGTACTGCCGGTGCTTTCTTGCGCGTTGACTACGACGCCACTATTTTGGGTACTCAAGTCAAGCTCTATTTCGGTATTACGAAAGTAATATCCATTCAGTACTGTACGGTTGAACACACGGGCAATTTGATCAGGCCCTTTAGCTAGTGTATACAACAGACTGTTGACCTTCCCATCTTTATGGAGTTGTGTGATCTGTTTCATGGAATAGAATATGTGTGAGTGTACTATACACCATTGTTTTTTTATTACGAGAAACATTTATGAAAATGCTAAAGTAACTTACCCGTCTTTCGAACCAGCCAACAAAATCTTCCTTGTGTTTCTTTTTAGGATTAGGACAATTGTTTTTTTTGAGCTCGTCAATACGTTCCCTTCAAAAAGAAATGATATATGGTTACTTCATAACCAAAGTGTTAATGCATATCATGATATGAAACACATAAATAAGTTTCCTTACTGAATCCATGGCTCGGTTTCCTCGCAGTTTGTTATTATGTAGTGCCTCATTTGATTAAGATCTTCCCAAGACAGTGATTCACGGGAAAAACCTTTCTTGGAGTAATCAACTGCACTCATTATGCTAATCCTTGTTGGTGCCTCATCTGTAGCTCCATCTGCATGGCGTTCAGACTGACTTAGTTTTGTAGGCGAGCCTTTAACGAATCGACTGCAGAACGTCATGCACTCTTCAAGTATGTACCCCTCTGCAATTGAACCTTCTGGATGAGCCTTGTTACGTACATATCCCTTCAACGTACGCAGGTATCTCTCAACCGGATACATCCATCTATACTGTACAGGCCCTGCAAACCATGCTTCTCGAGCTAGATAAATTGGGAGATGCATCATAATATCAAAGAAAGCTGGTGGACATATCATCTCTAGCTGACATAGAATTACTGCAACGTGTTCGTCCAAATTCAACAAATCGTCATCCCTTAACTCCTTGGAGCATAAATCGGAAAAGAATTTTCTGAGCTGAAGCAATGGGGTAAGGACATTCTCTGGCAGAAGCTTGCGCAACGCAATAGGAAGAAGTTTCTGTAATATAACATGGCAGTCATGAGTTTTGAGTCCACTAAACTTGCACTGCTCGAGGACCACACATCGCTTAATGTGTGAAGCATAGCCATCAGGCATCCGTATGCTCTGCAGAAACCTGAGCAGCATTATCTTCTCTTCCTTTTTTAAAGCATACACGCCTTTCTTAAGTTTGTACTTATCCTTACCGGCGGGCTTTGCGTGCTGATCCTCCCTAATTTTCAAAATCTCCAAATCTAGGCGAGCCTTCGTACCATCCTTTTTTTTCCCATCCATCTCAAGCAAAGTACCCAGAATGCTGTCACAAATGTTCTTCTCGATGTGCATAACATCCAAATTGTGCCTCACGAGCAAGTGCTGCCAATACGGGAGCTGGAAGAACACACTTTTCTTCCGCCAATTGTGCCAGGGATTAGTTTCCGGTCGCTTTCTCTTATTTGACCGCCCAAATGGTTCATGCTGAATGCTATCAAGCTCCTTTAGAACTTCAATGCCTGTAAGTTGCGCCGGGGCGTCTCTATGTTCTGCCATGTTGTTGAACATAACCTTGTTTCGACGCCATTTGTGGTGTTTTCTGTAGAAAACGTCGGTGTTCCATGTAGCAATGCTTTCTACCATACCGGAGCCATAAAAAGTCTGTATGCTTGTGGCAGTAAGGGCATGCTAGCTTGCCTTTTCTGCTCCAACCACTCAGCATTGCGTAAGCCGGGTAGTCATTGATGGTCCACAACACGCATGCATACAACGTGAAATTTTGTTTAGTTGCAGCATCATATGCTTCAACACCATCCTCCCATAGAACTAACAGTTCATCAATCAAAGGCTGTAAGTACACATCAATGTTATTTCCTGCTGACTTTGGTCCTGGAATAATCATTGACATTATCCAGTTCTCTTGTTTCATACACATCCATGGTGGCAAGTTATATGGGATCAGAATGACAGGCCATGTAGTGTGTGATATACTCATGAGCCCAAAGGGGTTGAATCCATCTGAAGCAAGGCCAAGCCAAACACTGCGAGCATCTTTTGCGAATTCTTTCTGACTATATCTTTCATCAAGGCTTTTCCAGGCCTTCGAATCTGCAGGATGCCTCATTATGCCATCATCTTTACGTTTCTCCTTATGCCATTTCATATCAGTTGACATATCTTCTGTCATGTACAGCCTTTGCAGTCTTTGAATGAGTGGGAAATACCATAGAACTTTCTGTGGCACTTGCTTCTTTGATTTACGGATCGATGAATCAGCTTTGTCTACGGTTGGACTTGATTTCCATCGAGACGTATGACAGACATGGCATTCTTGGGCACAAGCATGCTCATTACGGAATAGCACACAATCATTATAGCACGTGTGTATCTTCTTGTAATCCAGTCCAAACTCTCGAATGACCTTTCTTACTTGTGCGAGATTAGTAGGAATGCAGTGACCCTTTGGCAGCACCTCCGTGAACATCCGCAGCATTAAGTCACATGCTCTGTTGGTCATCCCAGACACACACTTGATTTGGTAAAGCTTCACAATGAAAGATATCTTTGTGACCTCCTCACAACCTGGGTACAACGATGTGTTTCCCTCTTCCAATAGTTTGTAGAACGCCTTTGCAGATGCATTTGGCTCCTGTTTCATTCCATCACCGCTCGTGTCTCCTGCATTACTTCCCACTTTTGTGGCCCTTATCAGAGTATCCAGCATGTCACATATCCCTTCACCATCACCTGCAGCGTCTTCATCATCAGAATCTTCAGACATGTTGTCCTCCTCGGTCTCACCATGGAATACCCAATTTTTGTAGGACGGATCCATCCCATTCTTAAGCAAGTGCATATGGATCTCCTTTTTAGTTTCTGAGCATTATTCAGACATTTCGTACACGGGCAAAAGTTTCTTGCGTCTGGTTCAGCACCGTCAAAACTAAGTTCTAAGAAACTCTCGATGCCACTTTGCCACTCCACAGAATCTTTATCCTTCTCCATCCACCTCTTGTCTTGTGACATTTTGCGTTATCTCCGTTTAGCCGGTCTTGTAAAAAAAAGGAGCAGCATTAGTTCACACGTAAGTATTTCGAAACAACAAATAAATCAGAGAGACAGGCATACTGGTCTTTCAAGTCAGTAAGAATTGCAGGGGATTACATTAGACATTACTTCGCAACACAGCGTTCGATTGAAACTAACACTTACACCTGAAACTGACATGGCTATGAAAATATAAAACCTAGTTCGTACCTGAATTCCTGACATTGCTATGAATATTAAACTAACACTTACAACTGAAACTGATAAAACAGACACGCATATGTGAACACAAGCAGCTAGTCTATCTGACAGCAATTGCAATCGCCATTAACTTCATCAAACCGGCAGGATGGAAACCAAGGATTTCATCAGTATTGGTACAAACCTTGTAATTGCGTCTGACGAGCGGCGGAAGCAGCGGTTGAGTACAAGTCGGCGGGGCAGCGTTGGAGGCAGTTCAATAGTTTACGCTAATCGAGTTCGGATGGCGGCGAGGTAATAGTGGCGGATTGGTCGGTCGCGCAGGGCCGATACGGCGGCGAAGTCGCCTGAGGGCGGATAGGGCGGCGTTGTCGTGTGGGGGCAGGGCAGTTTGGAGGAGACCGGGCGGACAAACGTAGCCCTTTCGCTCGCCCAATGGCCCAACCGGAGTATGGGCCTATTAATTGTACAATTTGTCTTCACAGCCCATTTGGCTTGTGAACAATATGTTTTTCCCTTGGCAATAACGTTCAAGTATTATAAATGCTCTATTAAGTTTTACTAGTTTCATTTTATGATTAAATTAATTCATTTCAAAATGCATTGTTGTGTTAATATTCAACACTAGTCGGAAAAGCCCTGTTATTGGTGTGGTTTTTCTTCAGTTCTGGCATGAAACTCGTACGCCCCTGCTATCTAGGTGTCCACTGGCGTGTTTCTGGAATCGACACAGGTTACTACATGATCATTGGCGTTGATGTCATAGTCCACATCACTATCCTATAGAAATCGGTAAATAAAAAGGGTATGTAATATTGACTAGAAGCGCACAAATGGTATTCAATTATGAGATAACATAACAAGCATTAAAAAAACGCATAAACATTCAAAGATTCAACCAGATAGTACTCAGCATTAACATGTAATCTAAAAGTTTGCATAAAGCTAGAACTCTCAGCTACAACCACGATACCTACTCATCATCTGACTGAATAATGACAACATGTGTATCCTCAGTAGGGAGCTATGGGAACATCATCTTCGGTGTCTTCAGCATCGTCAGGTCGATCGTAGAGGAAGTAGGAGGACACATCACCTTCATCGAGATAGAATGTCAATCTCCTTGTTGGATCCATCTCGTAGCGTTCCACAAGCTGGCCCCATTGCTGACCACTGAAGTATGTTTTTCCATCCTCATGTGTGACTACAACTTTGTGCTGGTGGTCTGGCACTCTCAAGCTCACCAAGTTCACCTCGAGAGTTCTAGGGTGGTCCCAAATTGCAACTTGAATATGCTCCAAAAAGTCACGCCTGAATCTGCAAGGTATGATTTGTAAAAAAAAAGTACACATTTTTAGTACAAATTTTTTGTCAGTTTTCAAAAAGTAGATTGACCGAAAGTATATACCAATCTGTTTTCAAACCCCTCTGGTAGAACAATTGTAAATTTCTTGTTCATGCACTCCTTGTAGCCACACTGTTCACATACATCCATTGCCTCCGGTGGTGCGTTCCATACACTGAATTCAGATACACATCTAACCATTTACCATTCAAAAACCAACTTAAATCTAACAATGTACATCTAATTTTGGTGGCTGAATAAACTTAAATCTAACAATGAAAATCTAATTTCTAAGTCGATCTACATCTAAAATCACAATAATCATCTAACATATAACTCAATCTACATCTAAACCTAACAATGAAAGGTACGGCGGCCGGGGAAACTTACCTGCGGCGCGACGGCTGGACGGCGCGAGGACGACGGTGGCGGTTGCGGTGGCGTTTGTCGCGGCGTCGTTCCGCCGGGTGTCGGTGGGGGATCTGGGGGCAGAGAGGGCTAGCCGTGGCGGCGGTGGGGAATCGGGGGGTGGAGAGGGAGAGGACTCGAGTTCGTATGTGTAGCAGTTGGTGTGCGTGTAGCAATCGATTAAATTAGAGTATAAATGGTTTTCCTCAAAATTTTCATCATGTGAACGTGCCTCCACATTTGATCTTTCGTAAATTGGTCCTTAATGATGAAGCCAATGATAAACCGTGCCCACCACATTTGATTCCCTCATCCTGGTTAAATGTTGTTGCACCGTGGTGTCGCATGTTGGTGGTCGGTTCGTCCGGTGATTGCGAGGCACCTAGGCGACGGATCGTCAAGGATGGTGGTGAGGGTGTGTTTGGGATAAATCCTTGTCGGAGTACGGATATTAGAGCGGTGTCACCATCGGGTGGCATCCTCCCTTCATGAAGGGCATCGCGTCTACCCTGCATCCGCCGCCCCGATGTGTCGGGGGAAACCCTAGAAGCGCGACTATCCATGTTGAAGGTATTGATTGGTATTTGACGTCCCGGTGCTAGCAGCTTGGTTGTAGTTTGTAGGTGGGCGCAGTGGTCGTTTCGTCGATCCACTTGCGCCCCCTTTTCTTTTCTTCTTTTGCGTTTATTGGTTGTCGCCTCAGCCGGCGTTGTATCAAAACTGTTGCACCGGGTGGTTGCTATATTAATATAGCGGTGATTCAGCCTATTTCGCCAGAGCATGGGGAGAATATCCTGTGATACTAGCCATCTTGCATGCTACCATGGTACCGTTTCGAATAAATGAAGTTTTGGTGATTCAAAAAAATCTAGGAAAAATCACGAGTAGAGTTACAACAATGTGTAATAATTTTATGTCCAGATACGAAAGTAATGTTGACTAACCAAAAAGACAAATCCAAATGTGAATATATAATGCATATTTGCTGATTTGTACTTTTTGTTTCTCAATGTGTAGGTCGAATTTGGACCTGGTTTTTTTTTACATTATGTACACAAATTCTATGGGAACATTAATATTTTTTTCCGGAATTTTATGAAACATCTATAGTTGATTTTTTAAAATGGTAGCATGGGAGAACAAGGGGCTAGTATCACTGGATATTTTTTCCATTGAGCATGTGTGGTTTGCACCCTTGCTTACATTTTTATGAGTCATAAAATCCAATATGGTAAAGCAAGAATGGTAAAGCTCAGCATAAAAAACAAAATGACATCATGAAAGTAGTAAACCTAAAAGAACATAACATTTAAATTGTGTGAGAATTCAACAATCTAATATAGAGTCTTAACACAGTTTTTATATTGTAGCAACGGGGCTGCATGCATATAGTTGCACACAGAAACCATCAATATCACTGCATTCCTATTACAGACCAACTTCAGGGACATGGGTAGCAAACAAGTAGAGCCCTTCAGCGCACTGGTATAGCAAGAACATCATCTTGTCACCCTGTTTGAGATGACTTTCCTTCGCCATGAACTCTTTCCACCCGCTGACGCACAAGCGACCATCAAGATCAGAAATTGAATATGTCGATGTCACCTCAGTTCTCGGGTAGCAAACAATAGTGATTGTACCATTTCTTGCCATATGTGCAGGAATCATACGGCTTGGGATTTTCTGTTGCATGCAAAGACTAGAAGTCAAGAAAAAAGCTATCGGGAAATAATCATGTTAAAAGAAAGGAAATTAAATAGAACAAGTGTACACGTATTACTTTGCGCATAAGAGAAGATGTGTTCTTAAAGATTTACCACGTGTTTATTGAAGTTCTCGCTGTTTGTCCAATTCAGAGTATGCAGCACCCCGACAACCAATTCTGCTTCCTCATACTCTCCAGCTGTAACGTCCCAGTGTTTGGGAGGTTATAAGGATCTAAATTTAATATGTGCATTTGCAAAGCATGCATCTAAAAGTACGGGAAATTTTGGCGCGAAAGTTTAAACAAACCAAAGTGACTAATGTTTCACTTGACATGATGAAATAGTTCTAGTTCATCTAGTCAAGAATACATTTGGAGTGATCTTTATAACAAACATCTTTGTAAACCAAATCATCTTATAAAACAAACCAGATTTGGTGACGACCATCACAAACTTTCAACCATATCCACCACAAGCTTATGATTGACTTGAGAGAAATCAACTAGGTATCTAGAACTCGAAGAGGGGTGAGTATCCAAAACACAGTTGATGATCTTACTTCTGCAAGTTAGTCATGAATAACTAGAGGATCTCATCAGTCATGAAGGATGAATCTGAACAAGGAAACAAACCTTTTTAAACGAATACTAAACCCTGATCACTGTACGTGATCTTTCTAAAACTCTTGTCTACATTCCTGCATGACCATGGCTACAAGAGAAGAAACCCAGGAGGGAGCCAAGATAAGAAGATATCAACCGAGGGGGTGAAATCCTGGTGTTTGGTGTCATACAAGAATAATTTGAGTACAGGACCTGATCAATCTTGTAAGAAGATTATTTCTGAGGGCATTAAACACTTGAGTTTCATTAGGTTAGATTATACAGGAACAAGCTGGTAGTTTACTCTGAGACATCATCAGGCGAGAAGTGGAAACTGGAGACTTATTCGCAAGTACTAGACCCTGGAGTGATCGAGGTTCCATCGATATTCTAGTGGAGAGAGAGAGACCGAGATTGGAAGAGAGTGAAATTTCAAACATGACCTCTGGTGTTATTGGATCGAAGGGATTCACTTCAACACTTGAAACAAAATAATGTTTGTAACTGGAATTTGAGTTTAAATTGAATGATTTGATAATTGGAATAATTTGATAATTAAATAATTTTGAAACATTTAATAATTAAATCTTAATTCAATTCAAACTCATTAATAGAAGCTATTAATAGAAAAACAATAAGTTTTATTGATAATAACACAATTTTACAAAGTTATTACAAATTACAATAAATAGAAAAGACAAGTAAAATTACAGATGAATGTTATAAATGAACAATTATAAAAAGAAACTCCTAAACTAAAATGATCTGGGTCTTCATTTTAGTTGATCATCATCTCCTCGATCTTGATCTTTCCGATCTTTCTATTCTTCATTTCCTGCAACATATAAAACAAAGACAAAGGAATGGGTTATGATTAACATGTTTGCCTTCACCACATGGGTGAGAGGCAATTGATATTGGAACTACACTACAGGGCATGAGGAACTTGTCCTAACACCCTAATCATCGCTAGAGGGATTAACCATCATCTTTAGGCAACCTTAGGGACATGGGATCATGGGATCATTTAGGCGACAAAGGCATCAACGAGGCATTATTCAACCGAGGCAACCAAGGGAAAATATTAAGTGATGATCCATACAGGAGGAGGGACTAGAAACATTTTATCCAATTATATCATCTTACATAATTAGGCAACTAGTCAATCCCTCTAATCTTGTATAGTTCCTATAATAGGAAGCCCACACTAAATATTTCTCCAATGGTATTAATTACCAAGGAAGAAAAGAAACAAATAATAATGCCACATGAATTTTATTCCAAGTCCATATTCTTGAGCAAGCCCATACAAGCAACTCAGCCAAGCCTTCTAGTTACAAATGCTACTTGGCGAGTCAAGAATAAAGCTCAAGCAAAGGAGAGACCAATCACAGCCATAACTTACACGTGAGGTAACCAGAAACCGACTTGGCCACTGTCACCTGAAATGGGGCCACCTGCAAGCAACTCACACAACACATGCATACCGTGTGTTGTCAAGCTCACAACAACAGCAAAACAGGACAAGCACAGTATATAAATAGGGCAGCAGGTGTGCAAGCCATTTTCCTAGCACATACACACATCCTAGCCGCACTATGTGCTCTACAGATCCACCAACATCATCAATTACCAGTAAACAACTGTTTCTACCACTGGAAACAACAAGCACACGTCACATCAGATCACCCGCAGTTCCAGAACAGTCAAGAACACATCCCAAATCTTTAGAAACATCTAGGAAACATATCAAGAGGCTAGGAGGAGCAGGCATGCCACAAGATGAAGGTTATGTCAGATTCCAGAAGACAAAGCAGCTCTACAACAGCAGGTTAATAAACCAAGGCCACTCGATCTTAAATTGCATCTTTAGATTAGAAGAGAGGAGTGAGAGGGGAGGGAGTTCTCTCAGATATGCATAGAGTTGCTATGCCTAAATCATCACTGGGAATTCAAGAAAGCCCACAATAGTATCTGTCCTTATCAAAAACAAGTGCCTCAGCCTTTGCATCATAGGCTGGGCCAAGAAAACAAGCAAGGATCTGTTCTTATCAGTTTACACATCCAAATATGTCCAGAAAATAAAAGCAAACACACCAAACACAAGATGCCCGGAGTGCACACCCTAGACACAAGATCTGGCAAACAAACCTAGCATCTTTGTTTAGAGTGCTATTTTGCTCTCAGATTTGATATCAAGTTCATCATTGAACTTTGGATACAATTGGTATTTAACTATTCTAGCAAATCATTTAAAAGCCTCAAGAAAACTTCCTATCATGGGCTATACCAAGAAAGCAAGTAATAATCTGTTCTTATCAGATACATATGAAATAGTAGATTTGTCCAGAAGTTGGACAGAGTCATGTTTCACCACACAAGAACAAACACATGATCTGGTGCACACTAGCAGCAGCCATTATTTAGGAAATCATCCAAACAGGGGGCGTCCCTACACATATATAAGCATAAATCAAGCACTAGGTGATCAATAGTTGTAATATATCAGCTATACCTCACATATTTAGACTTGCACATCTCGCTATGGCACAATACATGCACATATTCAGGAAATCATCTGTAATGCACCACAAGGATGCAATCATCACAAGTCTACTTTCGAATTAAATTGACAAAATTAAGAGTAGGTTAAATGTGCAGTTTGGTCTGTACTAAGATCCCACAAAGATCAGGAATGCTTGGATGAGCAAGTCATCCAAATGGAGGCATCACCACTAGCATAGCACCGGCACATATACACATCAGTTCATCACTGGAATGAACTGGGGCAGCACTACACAACACAATTCATCGGCTCGATGGCCGGTCACAGGAGAGTTCTCACCTCGAGGAAGCATAGCCGAGGCAGTGGAGACGGCCTAGTCGATGTCGGGGTTGCGGACACAGCACCGTCCAACCGGCATCGAGGATGGAGCTGCAGCGGTACCACCACAGCGGCGGCGGCACACGGAGCACCACAGCAACGGCGCATCGACTTGCGTCGAGCCACACCGCATCACCACTAGACCACCACATACACCACCGGGGCAGCAGAGTTGCCGCTGGCCTGGGAAACTCGGGGCAACGAGTCGGAGGCGAGTCAGAGTAGAGGACCACGGTGAGACGAGGGAGATGGAGGAGGCGAACCACCTCGTGTGTTCAGGCCACATCGGACCGGGCATGGGAGTAGCCGGAGGCGGACGGCCGTGCTCGCGAAGGGGATCGAGCTGGCAGTCGACTAGGGGCTCGTTGATGTCGGAGAAGTCGACCTGGAGATCGAGGAATCACTGGTGATGGTGTAGGCCAGCGGGAAAGCGGCGGGCGCCATGGAGAAACGGCCGGAGCAGATGAGCCATGATGGCTAGGGTTAAGCTTCCGCGAGCAAGCTCGATTGGAGCGCTGGGAACGAATCGGCGGGGAGGATCCAGTGGAGGTGATACGGCGGAGCCTTTCCGCGAAGCGGCATCGCCGGCAAGGGCCAGAGTTGGCCGGAGCAGAGGGGGCGGCGACGGCATCGCAGGGGAGAAGAGGAGCGTGGTGAGGCAGGGGAACGAGAAAGGAGAGGTTTCTCGTGTGATGTCTTCTTCCTGTACGTGTAGGTGGTTCACTTGGCCATCCCTACGTGTAGGTGGTTCACTTGGCCATCCCTATGTGTACGTACACACATACTTGGCCCATTACCCATTCCCGTAACCAATTGAGCCCAATGAACTAAATCAGCTATTTTTTCCCTTTAAAAAAAACACCTTCAATAATTGATAGTTATTAAATCCAACTTAAGTTGTTCTAAAAGTCCCATAAGAGATATAAATAGAAAATCAAAAGTCAGCACCTTAGTGTGAGAAGTGTATAAAGAGGACTTTTACTACCCAAAATTAAATATAATTAAATGATATTCTTAAAAGAAATTAACCTCAATAGATTAAGTTTAAAGTTTTGAAACCAATATTCTCCCAAATAAAAAAAAACCTATTGTTATTATTAAGGAGATATCCTAAAATATTTTAAAATAAATCTAATATTTATTACTTGTTTCATGGGTTTTTTATAAGAATTCCAAGTAATTCTAAGTGCTAAAGTAAATCTAAGACTTAATAAAATATGATCACTATTTTTATTAAAACCTTATTATGTCATTAAAAGTTAGGTATTCCGAAACATTAATTTCACTTAAGTATTATTTCAAAATCGTAATAAACTTTGTTTATTTTTCCTTTAAGAATTACTCTTAAAAGTGATATTACCTTACTACTTAAATGAAAGTGATAAGTACTTAAGACATAAATGCATAACATTTTGAAATATTTAATAATCAATTAAAGAATGTAAAACCCTAAAACTCCATGAAAACTATACCAACTTATTATCAACTCTTTAAGTGAAGTAAGTCATCCCCACAATAAGTAATACAACAACTCTAAGTCAACTAAACCTAATGAAATCGAATCAACGTAAAAAAATAAGCTTAATCATTTAAGCTTGGGTATTCTTGGGTAAATCACGATGCATCTCATTACTATGCATAATAGCATCTTGCCAGTGTTTTCTGTAGTCCTTACCGGGACTACTTTGCTATCTTTCAGACGTCAGGATGTTCTACATGACCCTTGACCCCGAAGACATGGAATATTATGGTCATTTAAATCTCAGGCAAGTTCATCACTTGCTCATATCCTTTGCAGTATCTCATAACAAACTATTGGCAAAAACCCTATCGTATTATCACCTATTCTCAAAAGAATGCATGATCCTATTTTTATAATAATATGACTAATTGAATGACTACCCGAGTGGTAGTGTTCTGTTTGGTGGGCGGATGGAACCATGGTAAGATGAATAGGTCAAAGGAAGGTTCCATCTGCATGGGAACGTATTACCTAGGAATTAACAACAACTGCCGTCAGGATTCTTGCGCCGTAAATTCGCGTTGACCATGGATCTTTTGTGGGGGGAGTAAGTCAGCCGTGATACTTCTCTCGTTCGCATGTCAACGGACTAACAGAGACGTACGCTGTAGGTCTTGCGGGACTACATGCATATGGGTGGGAGCCCTTACGTCCCACGAGCTCTGGGGTCTATGAGTGTCTGCCAGGGGCGCGTAGATCTCCATCGTGAGGGGTGGAATCAGGCGTTCAACCTGCTGGCAGAAATGGGTGGGCATGCGTTGTGCGGAGAAGCACGGTTTGGCTTGGACCAACTACCGGGCCCCACACCTGAGTGGGAGTGGACAGGATCTCGAGCCTGGTTGTGCAACATGGTCTTGGTCGTCCATGGGTAAAGTAACGCACCTCTGCAGAGTGTAAAAGGATGTGACATGTTACCCGCTGTTCCGGGAAGGAGCTGCGAACGCCGCAGGAAAGGCAACTCCATGAAAGTTCTAGTCCTGTGAAGATCTGGCGGGCATAGTTTTCAGAATTAAAAGCAACCTCTTGAAGAAAGTTTTACAAAACCTTGCATTAGCTTATGACTCTTTCGAGTCTAAAGTTGTAGATAGTACATCAACCACCCACTATATATCATGAACTTGCTGAGTAACGCTCGTTACTCATTCTATCCCGTTTGACCCCCTGCTTAGAGTTGAAGCCCTATTGAAGTCGTCATCGAGAAGCCATCGCTGCCTAAGGGATCTACGTGGAGTGATCGACTACTTATTCGGTAAAGTATCATCATCAACAACGCTGGTGGAGGACAAGCTATCAAGGTGTAGGTAGAGTCCATCGTTGGACTTAGTAGTTATAAGCCATAGATTAGGGCTGACATCAGCCGTAGTGGATTAGTTCTGAGCTAGAGTTCTTCTCCGGCTTGGAGCTTCGAATTGCTTCTTCTGATGTTTCATCTGCATGAGATCTTCTTGATTCATCAAAGAGATTCTCAAGATTTTGTAATGAAGTTTGTATCCTATAGCTTTGCTTGGACCCGCTGTGTTTCTGTTGTATCACTCTGAGAGATGTAATATTCACGGATAAGTCCTTCTGTGAGTATTATGTCACCGACTTGCGCACTACACATGTAGTAGTGTGTTGGGTCAACACAGATGGTATCAGAGCGAAGCGACCTTAGGTTAAAAACCTTTTAGGAGATCTGTAGGTTGGTAAAGACTATAGGAAGCCATCTTATCTAAACCACATTTCCTACAACTATGATGATCATTCACTTGAGAATGATATAATCATACTTGTGTAGAATTATTCTTACTCAACTTGAGTAAATATACTTATCTAATTTCTATATACCTAGGTATGAATAGTTAGAAGTCTAGCATGTATCGGTGTTATTGTGAAAATGACAGTTCTGACATAGTCAGAGATGATTAAGTCATAGTTATGATTGCCCCATTCTATGAATGAATAGGATGGAGTACAACATGGTATAGACTACGTATAAGACTTGTCAAGAAGGGATGATTGCTAATCATGGAGAGTCATTATACCATGGAAATTATGGGGTATATACCATATCCTTAGTTATCACATTTAGAGGTGAATCATCATCGTATAGTATAGAATCAGGAGAAGGCATAAGCATTGATGGAAGCTACATTACTACTCCTACAATGTGATCAACACCATGAAGGACCAACAGATGTTAGGAGAAGCTTATCATAACCAAGGTGAAGTACTTTAATTGACATGGTACTTGGCCCTATATGGAACCAAGTTAGACAAAAACTACTATAGGATCATTTTGTCTTAGTTTATTCCATTGCAATAAGGCATGCAATTGGAGTAATTACCTGGGCAAAGAGTGGTTGTGTAGATTAGGATTATAAAGTACTATATACCTAATTGTAGTGTATAGCATTTAAGAGCCTTGGTACTTGAGATGTTTTACTCTAAGTACTGTTATTTCACAGGCTTTTGATGCATGAGTGATAAATGCATTTGGGATTTATTGGATCTTATTTGGATCTTTGATTGACTAGATCTATACATGAAGATTGAACTTGATGTGCATATGCATGTGCAACAACACTGAGTTCTTTCTTGATGTTACTGGTCTAGAGGGTATATGATTAGTTTGAGAGCGGTCTGAAATCTCAACTGATTGAAGCAACTATCAAAGCTCTGGAAGTCCTTGAAGTCAAGAAGGCAGAAATCAACAAAGCACTGATGGTAATGGACCACATTCTACATCTTGTTTGGAATTGGTGAGCTACTACATCAACACATGGTGAGCTACCACAAGTGATGCCAAGAAAATCACATGAGTAGTTATATCATAGAAGGAAACATGTAGTAGTTCGAGAAATAAACTTATAGAGTTGTTCCATAGTAGTCAACACCCAAAAATGCAGAAAGACCATAGGAGGTAACCAGTGGAATAGGTTGTAGTCATTTGTAGGAAAAGTTAAAACTCGAGGAAACTCGGAGATATTTTTACTAATTAGAAGAGTCTAAGTCAGTGTACACTACTGTGTACAAGATTCTTTGAAAAATATTTATCTTGAGACCATTAGACTGAACCAAATGGAGTCCAAACCATAGACAATATCCAGGGTATCGGAAGAATATTATTGGTTATTCATCACCCAGTGGATGTACCAAATGTTCTTCAGAAAATTGTGAGAGATAGGAAACCATACCTACTCATCGGAGAATGAAACTTGATATCCACTACATGGTGGAAATACCACGTGTTCTTCGTGATACCATTAGGAAAGCAAAGTAACAAAGCAGAGTTGTCATAATACCAGGTATATCATTAGATCATCCTGCAAGACAGTGGAAGGTGAACAATCAAGACAAGAGGCTATACATGCCAAGGCCAAAACAAGGAAACAGCTGTGAAGAATCAACGCTCTACAGAAGTTCTCTTTACTTATCCTTACGTGAGAGAGGTTGAACTTCGGGACGAAGTTCTTGTTAAGGGGGAGATACTGTAACGTCCCAGTGTTTGGGAGGTTATAAGGATCTAAATTTAATATGTGCATTTGCAAAGCATGCATCTAAAAGTACGGGAAATTTTGGCGCGAAAGTTTAAACAAACCAAAGTGACTAATGTTTCACTTGACATGATGAAATAGTTCTAGTTCATCTAGTCAAGAATACATTTGGAGTGATCTTTATAACAAACATCTTTGTAAACCAAATCATCTTATAAAACAAACCAGATTTGGTGACGACCATCACAAACTTTCAACCATATCCACCACAAGCTTATGATTGACTTGAGAGAAATCAACTAGGTATCTAGAACTCGAAGAGGGGTGAGTATCCAAAACACAGTTGATGATCTTACTTCTGCAAGTTAGTCATGAATAACTAGAGGATCTCATCAGTCATGAAGGATGAATCTGAACAAGGAAACAAACCTTTTTAAACGAATACTAAACCCTGATAACTGTACGTGATCTTTCCAAAACTCTTGTCTACATTCCTGCATGACCATGGCTACAAGAGAAGAAACCCAGGAGGGAGCCAAGATAAGAAGATATCAACCGAGGGGGTGAAATCCTGGTGTTTGGTGTCATACAAGAATAATTTGAGTACAGGACCTGATCAATCTTGTAAGCAGATTATTTCTGAGGGCATTAAACACTTGAGTTTCATTAGGTTAGATTATACAGGAACAAGCTGGTAGTTTACTCTGAGACATCATCAGGCGAGAAGTGGAAACTGGAGACTTATTCGCAAGTACTAGACCCTGGAGTGATCGAGGTTCCATCGATATTCTAGTGGAGAGAGAGAGACCGAGATTGGAAGAGAGTGAAATTTCAAACATGACCTCTGGTGTTATTGGATCGAAGGGATTCACTTCAACACTTGAAACAAAATAATGTTTGTAACTGGAATTTGAGTTTAAATTGAATGATTTGATAATTGGAATAATTTGATAATTAAATAATTTTGAAACATTTAATAATTAAATCTTAATTCAATTCAAACTCATTAATAGAAGCTATTAATAGAAAAACAATAAGTTTTATTGATAATAACACAATTTTACAAAGTTATTACAAATTACAATAAATAGAAAAGACAAGTAAAATTACAGATGAATGTTATAAATGAACAATTATAAAAAGAAACTCCTAAACTAAAATGATCTGGGTCTTCATTTTAGTTGATCATCATCTTCTCGATCTTGATCTTTCCGATCTTTCTATTCTTCATTTCCTGCAACATATAAAACAAAGACAAAGGAATGGGTTATGATTAACATGTTTGCCTTCACCACATGGGTGAGAGGCAATTGATATTGGAACTACACTACAGGGCATGAGGAACTTGTCCTAACACCCTAATCATCGCTAGAGGGATTAACCATCATCTTTAGGCAACCTTAGGGACATGGGATCATGGGATCATTTAGGCGACAAAGGCATCAACGAGGCATTATTCAACCGAGGCAACCAAGGGAAAATATTAAGTGATGATCCATACAGGAGGAGGGACTAGAAACATTTTATCCAATTATATCATCTTACATAATTAGGCAACTAGTCAATCCCTCTAATCTTGTATAGTTCCTATAATAGGAAGCCCACACTAAATATGTCTCCAATGGTATTAATTACCAAGGAAGAAAAGAAACAAATAATAATGCCACATGAATTTTATTCCAAGTCCATATTCTTGAGCAAGCCCATACAAGCAACTCAGCCAAGCCTTCTAGTTACAAATGCTACTTGGCGAGTCAAGAATAAAGCTCAAGCAAAGGAGAGACCAATCACAGCCATAACTTACACGTGAGGTAACCAGAAACCGACTTGGCCACTGTCACCTGAAATGGGGCCACCTGCAAGCAACTCACACAACACATGCATACCGTGTGTTGTCAAGCTCACAACAACAGCAAAACAGGACAAGCACAGTATATAAATAGGGCAGCAGGTGTGCAAGCCATTTTCCTAGCACATACACACATCCTAGCCGCACTATGTGCTCTACAGATCCACCAACATCATCAATTACCAGTAAACAACTGTTTCTACCACTGGAAACAGCAAGCACACGTCACATCAGATCACCCGCAGTTCCAGAACAGTCAAGAACACATCCCAAATCTTTAGAAACATCTAGGAAACATATCAAGAGGCTAGGAGGAGCAGGCATGCCACAAGATGAAGGTTATGTCAGATTCCAGAAGACAAAGCAGCTCTACAACAGCAGGTTAATAAACCAAGGCCACTCGATCTTAAATTGCATCTTTAGATTAGAAGAGAGGAGTGAGAGGGGAGGGAGTTCTCTCAGATATGCATAGAGTTGCTATGCCTAAATCATCACTGGGAATTCAAGAAAGCCCACAATAGTATCTGTCCTTATCAAAAACAAGTGCCTCAGCCTTTGCATCATAGGCTGGGCCAAGAAAACAAGCAAGGATCTGTTCTTATCAGTTTACACATCCAAATATGTCCAGAAAATAAAAGCAAACACACCAAACACAAGATGCCCGGAGTGCACACCCTAGACACAAGATCTGGCAAAAGTAACCTAGCATCTTTGTTTAGAGTGCTATTTTGCTCTCGGATTTGATATCAAGTTCATCATTGAACTTTGGATACAATTGGTATTTAACTGTTCTAGCAAATCATTTAAAAGCCTCAAGAAAACTTCCTATCATGGGCTATACCAAGAAAGCAAGTAATAATCTGTTCTTATCAGATACATATGCAATAGTAGATTTGTCCAGAAGTTGGACAGAGTCATGTTTCACCACACAAACACAAACACATGATCTGGTGCACACTAGCAGCAGCCATTATTTAGGAAATCATCCAAACAGGGGGCGTCCCTACACATATATAAGCATAAATCAAGCACTAGGTGATCAATAGCTGTAATATATCAGCTATACCTCACATATTTAGACTTGCACATCTCGCTATGGCACAATACCTGCACATATTCAGGAAATCATCTGTAATGCACCACAAGGATGCAATCATCACAAGTCTACTTTCGAATTAAATTGACAAAATTAAGAGTAGGTTAAATGTGCAGTTTGGTCTGTACTAAGATCCCACAAAGATCAGGAATGCTTGGATGAGCAAGTCATCCAAATGGAGGCATCACCACTAGCATAGCACCGGCACATATACACATCAGTTCATCACTGGAATGAACTGGGGCAGCACTACACAACACAATTCATCGACTCGATGGCCAGTCACAGGAGAGTTCTCACCTCGAGGAAGCATAGCCGAGGCAGTGGAGACGGCCTAGTCGATGTCGGGGTTGCGGACACAGCACCGTCCCACCGGCATCGAGGATGGAGCTGCAGCGGTACCACCACAGCGGCGGCGGCACACGGAGCACCACAGCAACGGTGCATCGACTTGCGTCGAGCCACACCGCATCACCACTAGACCACCACATACACCACCGGGGCAGCAGAGTTGCCGCTGGCCTGGGAAACTCGGGGCAACGAGTTGGAGGCGAGTCAGAGTAGAGGACCACGGTGAGACGAGGGATATGGAGGAGGCGAACCACCTCGTGTGTTCAGGCCACATCGGACCGGGCATGGGAGTAGCCGGAGGCGGACGGCCGTGCTCGCGAAGGGGATCGAGCAGGCAGTCGACTAGGGGCTCGTTGATGTCGGAGAAGTCGGCCTGGAGATCGAGGAATCACTGGTGATGGTGTAGGCCAGCGGGAAAGCGGCGGGCGCCATGGAGAAACGGCCGGAGCAGATGAGCCATGATGGCTAGGGTTAAGCTTCCGCGAGCAAGCTCGATTGGAGCGCTGGGAACGAATCGGCGGGGAGGATCCAGTGGAGGTGATACGGCGGAGCCTTTCCGCGAAGCGGCATCGCCGGCAAGGGCCAGAGTTGGCCGGAGCAGAGGGGGCGGCGACGGCATCGCAGGGGAGAAGAGGAGCGTGGTGAGGCAGGGGAACGAGAAAGGAGAGGTTTCTCGTGTGATGTCTTCTTCCTGTACGTCACTAGTGGAAACAGGGCCTTTTGTCCCGGGTCGTAAGGGCCAGTTGTCCCAGTTGTGCAACCGGGATGGGCTGGCCGGGACAAATGGCCCGTCCCATTGGTCCCGGTTGTGCCAGGACCCGGGATGCTAAGGATAGGGCACGTGGCGAACCTAGGCCAGGGAGTTCGTCCCGGTTCGTTCAAGGGACCGGGATGGATACTTTTTTGACAAAAAAATATATATAATCCCGAGCCCGATCTTTTGGGATCCTGTCTCCCAATCCCGAGCCGGCCTCCACTTCCCCAACCGCGTCCAGGCCCACGTCTTTTATTAAGCCCACTGGTCACATTTTTTTGTCAAAAGGGCCCACTGGCCCGCGTCTTTTATTATGGTCAGTCAACGGTTCGAAGGGCCCACTGGCCAGCGTGATCAGTCAAATGGTTCGTAGGGGCCACTGGCAAGCGGCCGTTGGCTGGCTCGCCTGGTCCCTTAAATTAAGACTACAGGACGGTCAAAGGGCCAGTCGCCTCGTCTTCCCGCCCCGCCTCGGCTTCCCGCGCCCCCACTTCCCCACGCGCATTCATGGCCGCCTGCAACCGCCGCCACGTCCAGGCCGCCGGTTGGCATGCCAGCCCACCCCGGGTCCTTTTTAAAGGCCCCCCGCCGCCCGTACAACCCATTCACCCCGGCCGCGCCCAAGGCAGACCAACCATAGCCACCATGTCCCGCAGGTTCGGCAGCGGCTCCGGCAGCGGCTCCGGCAAGCGCCCCAGGAATGAAGGCGGCTCCTCGAGCGGCGCCGGCCGCGTCCCACCACCGCCGGCGGAGGCCTTCGGCTACGGCCCTGGAGGTGTCCGCCTCGGCGGGGTGCCGCGCGTCCCCGCGCCACCACCGGCTGCACGCCCGCCGCCCAGCGCCGCGCCCAAGGGCAAGAGGTTCCGCCGGTACGTCCGGGTGGACGAGGCCGAGTGGCACTGGAACAATGCCACTCCGGTGTTCTATGCCGACGTCCACCTCCCGGACGGCTGGCACCTGAACCCCCAGCGGATCCCTGTGCCGCCGGTCCCGACCGGCCAGGCGCTGCTTGAGGAGGTCGACCGCCGGCGCGAGCTCCTGCCGGCCCCCGTCCGCAGGGAGCGCGCGTACGCGCGCAGCTCCCCCTACTGGGCCGCCTGGCTCGAGCAGGAGCACGAGCTGCGCCGCCGCTCCTTCATCCCCGCCCCCCACGAGGCCAACGTGGACGACTACCCCCCGCCAGCGCCCGGCCGGGAGAGGGAGCTATGGCTCCTCGTGGACGAGCCGGAGGACTTCTCCGGGGAGGAGGACCCCGAGCTCCGGGCCGCCATGGAGGAGGCCTGCGAGCGCTCCCGCCGCTCCCTCATCGACGACGAAATCAAGCGGTGGGAGCGGGTCGTGGCCGCCGCCGCCGCCGCCGCCATGCCGCCGCCGCCGCCACCCCCTAACGAGCCTGCTGCCCCTGGTGGCAGGTGATGAACGCCGAGCTGGAGGCGTCCGAGGACCAGCCGGAGCCGCAGCCGCTCCCACCAGGCCTGGAGTACGGCATGACCTGGGCCTGGACCGGCGGCGTTTGGGCGCCGGGGTCGCCGGAGGAGGAGCTGCCCCCGCCGCCGCCGCCGCCGCAGGAGGTGCTGCCCCCGCCGCCGCCGTACGCGCCCCCGATGCCCCCGATGCCTCCGCCCCCGGCGAGCCCGACGCGGCCGCCTGCCCACCTGTGGCAGCCGCCCGCCTACCACTGCCTCTCCGACGACGAGGACGACTAGATCGGCGCCGGTCGCCTGTGGCCGCGCCGCCCCCCTATTCTATATAGACAACGCCCCTAGCTACCCCCCCCCCCAAGAAACGGCCGGCCACCTGTGGCCGCGCCGCCGCCCCTTATGCAAGTACGGCCGGCCGCCTGTGGCCGCGCCGCCCCTATGTAAGCAAGGCCCCTGGCCTTATTTTAATATAAGTTGTGTTCCCCCTAATCTACTGTGTCCCTACCCCATCCCCGCCGGCGGTGGTGGAACGCCGGCGGATCTGTCCACTCGTTCCCGCCGCCGGCAGGGCTTCGCCCAGCCATATCCACTCGTACCCGCCCCTGGAGTGTCCGCTCGGCCTGGAGAGAGGGCCGAGCTTTTTATACACCTGGGCCTTTAGTCCCGGCCCGTGCCACCAACCGGGACTAGAGCCCCTTTGGTCCCGGTTGGTACCACGGCCTGGGACCAAAAACAAATTTCGAATTTCGGTGGCACCCCTGCGCGCCCAAAAAATTTTAGCGCCAAAATTTGAAAAGTGTTAAGTTTGCACATTAACAAGTTCTATATACTTCCAAATTTGACAAAAATTCCAACATGAAAAATGCTAGAATTTTCAAAACTAATTTAAATCCATTTTTCGTTTAACTAAATAATTATTCTAACTATTGAAACTATTAATTATTTTTCACTTTTCTGTAGATGTTTCTACACTGTAAAATGGGCATGTCCTGCGAAACATGCAGACAAAGCGCTGAGCACCACTACTGGGACATCTTGGACGATCAAGGCAAAGGTTTTTTCAAGATTATGCAATTCTATCATTAGTGAGAGACTTCACGTCGGCAATCTCAATTAAAGTGCCAGTTTGTGTCTGATCCCACCAACCCCTCAGAATCCTCCTATTAACTTCACCTATCTCAACTGAAATCACTGTCTTCATGTGGATGCCAAGCCTGTGCAAAGCTATCTCTCCTCCTCCAATGCCTCAAATTAATATGGTGTGCCTGCAATATGTGCGCGGAATATATGACACCCATAAGGCCTATCGATGTAAAGCAGTCAGTCAAAACTTTTTTGTGTTGTTTATGGTGGTTAACTCCAATGAATAACAATCGCTTGTTCTATACCGTGTGTCAACAGATACTACATCTTAAAAGTAGTTATAATCCTGCAATATCTGTCAGGATGTTATCCGTACTATCACTTCGAAATGTATTCGGATATGGGTCATAGTTGTCAGCTATTTACCGGTCAATACAAAATACTAATCAAACAGAACTATATGATCATGTATTCCACGCTTATTATTACACATCACCAACATACGGAGGAGAGAGAAACAGAAAAGTGGGATGGTGGAACAATAATTCTTGCCAGCTTTTCTTCGTGTCCCTTGCTTATGATCGCTTCGGCCGTAACCATGGAGCATCTTCATTATTTAACGGGATGGTGGGGTCAGATTTCACTGTGAAGGGTGGAATTTCAACAAACTTATTATAATCTTCTGACATGTCTGTCGTGTCCTCGATTCCCACGATGTTTCTTTTCCCTGAGAGAACTATGTGACGCTTCGGCTCATCGTATGATGAAATTGTTCCCTTATTTTTTCTTTTCTTCGGTCTGGAAGACATGTCCTTCACATAGAAGACCTGAGCCACATCATTGGCTAGAACGAATGGTTCGTCATTGTAACCAATATTGTTGAGATCCACCGTTGTCATTCCATAAAGCGGGTCTACCTTTACCCCTTCTCCATTCAGGTTGACCCATTTGCACTTGAACAAAGGGATCTTAAAAGAAGGTCCATAGTCAAGTTCCCATATCTCCTCTATGTAACCATAGTATGTGTCAGTTTTTCCATTCTCGTTTGTTGTATCAAAGCGGACACCACTGTTTTGGTTGGTGCTCTTCTTATCTTGGGAGCTCGTGTAAAATGTATTCCCATTTATCTCGTACCCTTGAAAACTCCCAATAGTCGAAGATGGTGACCCTGCCAACATGTACAGCTGATCTTCAATAGTGGTGTCATTTATAAGATGTGTTTGCAACCAACTTCCGAAAGTCTCCATGTGTTCGCGTTTAATCCATGAGTCATCCTTCCCCGGGTTTGCAGACCGTACAATATTCTTGTGTTCCTCGACATACGTAGCCATGAACATAGAATTTTGTAGAACTGTGTAGTGTGCTTTGGTCAAAGAATGCCCGTCCCTAGGTATCATTGTTTTCTTTCCCAGCGTTCCTTTTCCCCTCAGTCTCCCCTCATGCCGCGATTCGGGAACACCAATTGTCTTAAGGTCAGGAATAAAGTCAACACAGAACCCAATGACCTCCTCTGTTCCATAGCCCTTCGAGATGCTTCCTTCTGGCCTAGCACGGTTATGAACATATGTCTTCAAGACTCCCATGAACCTCTCAAAGGGGAACATATTGTGTAGAAATACCGGACCGAGAATATGAATCTCTTCACATAGGTGAACAAGAAGATGAGTCATAATGTTGAAGAAGGATGGTGGGAACAACAACTCAAAACTAACAAGACACTGGACCACATCCCTCTGTAATCTTGTCAGAATTTCTGGATCGATTACCTTCTGAGATATTGCGTTCATGAATGCACATAGCTTCACAATGGGTACTCGAACATTTTCCGGTAGAAGCCCCCTCAATGCAATCGGAAGCAACTGCGTCATAATCACGTGGCAGTCATGAGACTTCAGGTTTTGGAATTTTTTCTCTGCCATGTTTATTATCCCCTTTATATTCGACGAGAAGCCAGACGGAACCTTGACACTGTAAAGGACTTCAAAGAATATTTCCTTCTCTGCTTTAGTAAGAGCGTAGCTGCTTAAGGAATGACGCCCTGTATCTGTGTGTTTGTTGCTTGGGTCTTTCATACGTTGCTGGTCCTCCCGTGCTTCAGGCGTATCTTTTGACTTCCCATACACGCCCAGGAAGCATAGCAGATTGACACAGAGATTCTTTGTCACGTGCATCACGTCGATCGAAGACCGGACCTCTAAAACTTTCCAATAGGGTAGCTCCCAAAATATAGATTTCTTCTTCCACATGGGTGCCCGCTTATCAGGGCCGTACGGAACTGGTTGGCTGCCAGCAGCCTTACCAAAGATTACTTCTAGGTCCTTGACCATATCGAATATATCATTACCACTACGGAGCTCAGGCTTCTTTCGGTTATCTGCCTCACCTCTGAAATGCTTCCCTCCTTTTTTCCTTAAGGGATGCTTGATCGGAAGAAATCTACGATGCCCCAGGTATACAACCTTTTTACATTTATCCAAAAAAACACTGTCAGTCTTATCTAAACAGTGTGTGCATGCATTGTATCCCTTGTTTGTATGACCGGAAATGTTACTAAGAGCAGGCCAATCATTGATGGTCACGAAAAGCAACGCCCGTAGGTCAAATGGCTTTTGTTCGTTCTCATCCCACACACGTACACCTGGTTTGCCCCACAGTTCTAAGAGTTCTTCCACTAATGGCCTTAGATACACATCAATGTCGTTGCCAGGTTGCCTCGGGCCTTGGATGAGAACTGGCATCATAATGAACTTGCGCTTCATGCACAACCAAGGAGGAAGGTTGTACATACATAGAGTTACAGGCCAAGTGCTATGACTGGAGCTCTGCTCCCCAAAAGGATTAAAGCCATCTGTACTTAGACCAAACCATAAGTTTCTCGCCTCTCCTGCAAAGTCTGGAAAGTCTCTCTCGATCTTTCTCCACTGCGATCCATCGGCGGGGTGCCTCAACTTTCCATCTTTCTTACGGTCTTCTTTGTGCCATCGCAACAACCTAGCATGCTCTTTGTTTCTAAACAGACGTTTCAGCCGTGGTATTATAGGTGCATACCACATCACCTTAGCAGGAACCCTCTTACGGGGGGGCTCGCCGTCAACATCACCAGGATCATCTGCTCTGATCTTATACCGCAGTGCAGTGCATATCGGACATTCATCCAAATTCTCGTACTTCTCACCGCGGAAGAGAATGCAGTCATTAATGCATGCATGTATCTTCTGCACATCTAATCCTAGAGGGCAGAGAGCTTTCTTTGCTTCGTACGTACTCTCAGGCAATTCGTTATCCTTTGGAAGTTTTGGCTTCATTAGTTGAAGTAAACTCTCAAATGCCTTGTCAGTCACACCGTTTTGTGCCTTCCATTTCAGCAACTCCAGTGTGGTACCGAGCTTTGTGCTACCATCTTCGCAATTTGGGTACAACAATTTTTTGTGATCCTGTAACATGTTGTCCAGCTTCAACCTCTCCAATTTATTTTCACAGTCTTCAATTGCATCAGCAATAACTCGGCCAAGATCATCATCGGCCTCTTCTGATGGATGTTCTTGATCACCTCCTTCTTCTGCATTCTCTTCCATTGCAGTTTCGTCGTATTCAGGGAATGAAGGATCTTCTTCTTCTTCTTCATCGTCTTCCATCACAACCCCTCTTTCTCCATGCTTGGTCCAGCAATTATAGCTGGGCATGAAACCTCTCCGAAGTAGATGGTCGTGAAGGATTCTTTCGGAAGAATGTTCTCTGACGTTCCGACAATCAACACATGGGCAACACATGAAGCCATTATCTTTGTTCGCCTGAGCTACAGCAAGAAATGCATTCAGGCCTGCCATATACTCGGAAGTGCGTCGGTCACCGTACATCCATCGCTGCCGTGCATCCATCTGCATCATATAATTAAGTTTATCAAAATACATATTAATTAAGAGATGACCACAGTACATCGACAAATAATACTTTTTTATGTATCAGTTACAGATGAAAAAGATAATTTGTTAACCTCGGTCGAAGATACCATTTTCAGTGAGCTTGTGCGCGTCTCGGGAATTTCGTCGAACACCTCGTGTGCATAGTAAAAAAAACACACTAACACCACACTCTCTCACACCTCCAAGCAAAAAAAAAGATGGAAGGAGGGAGGGGCTGGGGCAGTATATATAGGGGAAGGGGGCATTGGTCCCGGTTCGTGGACTGAACCGGGACAACAGGTCATGCGCGTGCCACGTGGCCTGTGGCTAGGCATTGGTCCCGGTCCGTGGCAAGAGCCGGGACCGATATACCCCCCACGAACCGGGACCAATGCGCCCAGGCGATTCCTGTTGCCCCGGGCGCACGAACCGGGACCAATGCAGGGCATTTGTCCCGGATTTGGTTGCAACCGGGACAGCTGCCCCCCGGCCCCCTGGACGAGAGGGGTTGTTTCCACTAGTGCGTGTAGGTGGTTCACTTGGCCATCCCTATGTGTACGTACACACATACTTGGCCCATTACCCATTCCCGTAACCAATTGAGCCCAATGAACTAAATCAGCTATTTTTTCCCTTTAAAAAAAAACACCTTCAATAATTGATAGTTATTAAATCCAACTTAAGTTATTCTAAAAGTCCCATAAGAGATATAAATAGAAAATCAAAAGTCAGCACCTTAGTGTGGGAAGTGTATAAAGAGGATTTTTACTACCCAAAATTAAATATAATTAAATGATATTCTTAAAAGAAATTAACCTCAATAGATTAAGTTTAAAGTTTTGAAACCAATATTCTCCCAAATAAAAAAAAAACCTATTGTTATTATTAAGGGGATATCCTAAAATATTTTAAAATAAATCTAATATTTATTACTTGTTTCATGGGTTTTTTATAAGAATTCCAAGTAATTCTAAGTGCTAAAGTAAATCTAAGACTTAATAAAATATGATCACTATTTTTATTAAAACCTTATTATGTCATTAAAAGTTAGGTATTCCGAAACATTAATTTCACTTAAGTATTATTTCAAAATCGTAATAAACTTTGTTTATTTTTCCTTTAAGAATTACTCTTAAAAGTGATATTACCTTACTACTTAAATGAAAGTGATAAGTACTTAAGACATAAATGCATAACATTTTGAAATATTTAATAATCAATTAAAGAATGTAAAACCCTAAAACTCCATGAAAACTATACCAACTTATTATCAACTCTTTAAGTGAAGTAAGTCATCCCCACAATAAGTAATACAACAACTCTAAGTCAACTAAACCTAATGAAATCGAATCAACGTAAAAAAGTAAGCTTAATCATTTAAGCTTGGGTATTCTTGGGTAAATCACGATGCATCTCATTACTATGCATAATAGCATCTTGCCAGTGTTTTCTGTAGTCCTTACCGGGACTACTTTGCTATCTTTCAGACGTCAGGATGTTCTACGTGACCCTTGACCCCGAAGACATGGAATATTATGGTCATTTAAATCTCAGGCAAGTTCATCACTTGCTCATATCCTTTGCAGTATCTCATAACAAACTATTGGCAAAAACCCTATCGTATTATCACCTATTCTCAAAAGAATGCATGATCCTATTTTTATAATAATATGACTAATTGAATGACTACCCGAGTGGTAGTGTTCTGTTTGGTGGGCGGATGGAACCATGGTAAGATGAATAGGTCAAAGGAAGGTTCCATCTGCATGGGAACGTATTACCTAGGAATTAACAACAACTGCCGTCAGGATTCTTGCGCCGTAAATTCGCGTTGACCATGGATCTTTTGTGGGGGGAGTAAGTCAGCCGTGATACTTCTCTCGTTCGCATGTCAATGGACTAACAGAGACGTACGCTTTAGGTCTTGCGGGACTACATGCACATGGGTGGGAGCCCTTACGTCCCACGGGCTCTGGGGTCTATGAGTGTCTGCCAGGGGCGCGTAGATCTCCATCGTGAGGGGTGTAATCAGGCGTTCAACCTGCTGGCAGAAATGGGTGGGCATGCGTTGTGCGGAGAAGCACGGTTTGGCTTGGACCAACTACCGGGCCCCACACCTGAGTGGGAGTGGACAGGATCTCGAGCCTGGTTGTGCAACATGGTCTTGGTCGTCCATGGGTAAAGTAACGCACCTCTGCAGAGTGTAAAAGGATGTGACATGTTACCCGCTGTTCCGGGAAGGAGCTGCGAACGCCGCAGGAAAGGCAACTCCATGAAAGTTCTAGTCCTGTGAAGATCTGGCGGGCATAGTTTTCAGAATTAAAAGCAACCTCTTGAAGAAAGTTTTACAAAACCTTGCATTAGCTTATGACTCTTTCGAGTCTAAAGTTGTAGATAGTACATCAACCACCCACTATATATCATGAACTTGCTGAGTAACGCTCGTTACTCATTCTATCCCGTTTGACCCCCTGCTTAGAGTTGAAGCCCTATTGAAGTCGTCATCGAGAAGCCATCGCTGCCTAAGGGATCTACGTGGAGTGATTGACTACTTATTCGGTAAAGTATCATCATCAACAACGCTGGTGGAGGACAAGCTATCAAGGTGTAGGTAGAGTCCATCGTTGGACTTAGTAGTTATAAGCCATAGATTAGGGCTGACATCAGCCGTAGTGGATTAGTTCTGAGCTAGAGTTCTTCTCCGGCTTGGAGCTTCGAATTGCTTCTTCTGATGTTTCATCTGCATGAGATCTTCTTGATTCATCAAAGAGATTCTCAAGATTTTGTAATGAAGTTTGTATCCTATAGCTTTGCTTGGACCCGCTGTGTTTCTGTTGTACCACTCTGAGAGATGTAATATTCACGGATAAGTCCTTCTGTGAGTATTATGTCACCGACTTGCGCACTACACATGTAGTAGTTTGTTGGGTCAACACACCAGCTCTGTGGAATAGAACAGTGTAATCCAAGTTTTCAACAGCGTCGATCACCGTCTCCATCATCCTCCAGTTAATCATGGTCCCATCAGTGCTAGAGAGTGAGTCAACAATGTGACGCCTCTCAGGGGACATGTGGTAGTATGCTGTAAAAATGTAATACGCCTGAAATTAGTGGATTACACATGCCGCAACCAAGTAATATATTAATGTTTATGTGTACAACATAATTTTGTTGTATTAAGTAAGAACTTACACGGATGGATGATTGGGTCATTTCCGGTTATGACCTCAGTTTGGCCTCTTTGTGTGTCGGTCTTGAAAACAAGCTCCATACCAACTTCAAGTTTGTAAACCCTACTAAATTCTTTCCAGTAATTTCCCTTCAGAAAGGTTATCCCGTCGATGTTGCTAAGCTCAACTATAAAAGAGAATACTTCCTTGGTAATCAGTGTGGCTTGAAAATTTCTGTCCTCCATAGGGAAAACAGCATGCATTCTTAAGAAATATTGTCTGATGTAGCACGGGATCACCTAAATAAGAGCATGTATTTTATTAAATTATGAGCCAGTAGTAAATTGGACTTACTAAAAGTAGATATATCCTACAAGAGTAGCTATTTGTACTTTTTCCTATAATTGGACATTGAAGCAATAGTCCTGTACTGCAAATAACTGAACATGCACTCATAGTTTCAGAATGGTACCCTTCAAGTATTGAAATTGCATGTAGGTAGTTCATAAAAAAAACACGTCCATAACTACTAGAGATCACAGTCCCAAAAAATTTGCTAGCTAGATCAGCTACGTATATTACATCAATGATTAACACATGAGACAATGAGTACTAGCTAGGACCGGTAGATATGCTACGTATATTACATGTGAATAATCACGAAAAATCCAAATCCAATTTGTACATGAGTAGATTAGAATCCTTACCGTCTTCTCCTCAAATCCCTCTACAAGGGTTATGACGAAATAATCAGTCGTCATGTCATCACTGCCACACATCCCTAGTTTATCAAAACAAACTGGACACTGCGAGAAAAAACGAACAAAAACGATCAGATCTGGTGTGATAATCACGATCAAAGATGCAAAATGATGCGTAAGATCTAGTTGCCACGTCTTTGGTTGGCTTCATGATCGAAGTGGAGGGTGCGCCGGCCGGTAGACTAATTCTAGGTCAAACTTGTGCGGAAGGGCAGGCGGCGGCGACCACGTGGCGAGGGAGGCGTGTGAAGTCGGCGGTTTTCTGTGGGAGAATGATTACACGCACGCTGCCTTAGGTCAGGCGTAGACTAGCTGGTTTGATGGGACAAATCGTGGGCGCGCTGGCCATTGTGTAGGTTTAGTAGATTAAAAATAGGCTTATTAGTTTAGGCCCACAAACAAGTGAGTACTATGTACAACCTTGTGTCTATGTACACACATGGCACAGGTGCTTCCCAATTTTTTTCTATCGATTTCACACGGAAACCACTTCGAGTCTGCTCCGTACAGAATTAATATTAATACTCCCCTATACTTCCATTCGTATTCACCACTGCATCTCTTCCAACCGCTCCACTCCAGTCTCTTCTTCTTCCATCCGCTCCCCTCTCTTCTTCTTCCAAGAATGGACGAAGAGAAGTATTTCTGCCGCACGATTCAGGTCCCCATCCATGGCGAGGAAAGCATCGACGTCACGTACACCAACGACCCTGCCGAGGTGCATCGTGTCGTAGACATGTACGAGCAGTGGATTGATAGCGGAGAAGAAAGGTTCATGGCGCTCGATTTCGAGTACACATCCCACAAGGTTGATATCGAGAAGAAGGTCACCGTCCTTGAGCTTGCATTCCGCCGCCACGTCCTGGTGTACCATCACTCCAGGTTAAAGTAATTTTTCCTCTTGTTTTCTGCAACTAGTACTCATCTGCTCCGCCGCCATGTTCTTGTGATTGCTATTTGGTTATTCCTGGTTCTTGTGATTGGTGTTACTACTACTTTTTTCCTCTTTTTTTCGGCAACTAGTACTCATCTAGATTTTCTGCAACTAGTACTCATCCAGACGTGCATGCGTAACAGTTTTCTCACGCACTTTTTTCGGATCGGAGGGATTAGTACTTTTCTAAACTCTTGTTACTTGTGTACTTCAGTGGTGACTGGTGGCAATCTGCGACGTTGGCTGATCTTTTTCGTTTTGGCGGCGTCAAATTTGCAAGTGTTGACACCAAAAGAAAATTATGAGGATATCCAAGATTTATACTTTCATCTGTTCAAACAAAAGAAAGTTGGAATGGCTACCATGGCAGCAAAATTTATTGATCCCGTCTACAAAAACATGAAGAAGAAGGATTACCGGTGGCACAGCTACTGGGACAACCAAATGCTAGACATGGAACACATCACCTATGCTGCAATTGATGGGTTCCTCTCCCTAGAGTTGTACCGTAAGCTCAAACCCATGAGTGACGCCAAGAAAGCCGAAGAGGGAGGCAGATCAAGGAGGGCGAGTGCGACCCACACTTGGCACTAGATCACCTGCTGCGGCGTAGTATATATGCTACTTTTGTTCTTTGTAATTAGAGTATATGTAAAATTATTCGAGTAGTATATATGCTACTTTTGAGCTATGGATTAATCTTGGTACTTTTGTTCATATTGTAAGTGCTATATCTAACTAGTAGTGCAAATTATGCTACGTGAAGCCTGGTTTGAACTCAATGACAACTCTCCCTCGCTGGCGGTGTTCGAGTAGTTCCCTCCTCGAGGCAGAACTAGTCCTGCCGCCATTCTCCTTTGGGTGGTTCGACGACTAGGGATGTCAAGATGGAGTTTGTTATTCCTAAGAGGCACCAGCATCTGTGGCGACGCGGCTCTGATCTTTGTTTAGGAAACGCCTTCTCTTGTGTTTGGTTTTTGAGTCTGTGGGGCAGTTCTCGGACTAGCCGGTGTGGAGTGGTGTAAGTGATAGTGTTGCTCGCAACGAACTGTCAAGTTTATGTACTCAAACCACTATCTCCTATAAAAATCAGGTGCCAATTGTGTGCCCTCCAAAAAAGAAACAACTCTTTAACAATATTAATAAGCTCTGCTAAACGATAACATAAAAAGGACATAATGTTTCACATAGTGCATCATGCAGGAGTACGGGAAGCAACACATAGTTTAAACAAAAGAAACATTGTCTTCACAGGCACAACTTAGAAGATCTTGTGAACTGGGCCAGCTTCCATGGGATCAGGTATGAGTGGAATGAGTCTATTCACCTTACAGAAGGTGACTTGTTCTCCCTCCCACTCGTACCTCTTCCCGTGACACCTTAGCACATCCTGTCTACGCATCTTGATGTAAAGATACGCGGAGTCTCCCTCTTCGTGAGACTGGACAATGCGCCAGTTGGTAGTACCCAACTTGCTAAGGAGTACACGCGAAACCATGAAAGACGATGGTCGCTGGTTCGGCTTTACCACAGCTTGAAGAACAAAGTCGGTGTGCACCCCCTTTTGCTCCTTTAGCTGAAGTATCACCGGATTGGAGACATGGACGTTGCAAGCTGATTTTTCATCAACATTTGGTGATGTTGGAGGTACTTCTTCAACATCTTCATCATCTTCTCCAGAGCCTCCATCCCCAAAACCATGACCATCTGACAAGGCCAGTCCGCCATCAGATGACTCTTCTTCAACTCTCGGCTCCTAAAATGCAATAAGCCAATATGTTAACTGAAAACTGAAGTTGCTCATTCGTTTTTAACTTTTATATCATTTATTGCCGAAGAATTCAAATGGATATGAAATGTACAACCTATACTAAACCTAGTATATCATAACCAAATCTGATAATTAGAATCCATGTAGGCATGCACGTTTAATTAACCTAAAAGCTACTGTGTACAATTATTACAAAATGAGATATGAAATTGCAGTTGAAATAATTTGAAGATTAACCCAAAAAAGGTTGTAACACCATAAATAGGAGAATCTAGGATGATAACACGCTACACAATTATTTCAACATTAGATATGAAGTTGCAGTTGTAATTATTACCTGATGAGATATAAAATGTCATTTGAACTAATGTAAATAACACTTGAGAAATAAAACAATAAAATTAGAAAGCAAAATCGATCTACTCCCTCTTTCTTTGAATACAAGACCACTATCAAAAATAAAATTTCTATGTATGCAAGAACGCTATCTCTTCCAAAGAGGAATTTATTTCGATTCTACCACATAGAATGGTGCTAATTGATGTCAATATGCCATGCAACTATAGAGTAATATGCCCCAGTATTTCATAACAAAAACAGATAATTAAAATCTTGCGGATCAAATTACCCAAGCTATATTCATTGAATTTTAATTAAACAAAGTACAGAGTGTACAATTATTACAAAATGAGATATGAAATTGAAGTTGAAATAATGTGAAGATTATTGCAACCCAAAATAGGTTGTAACATCATAAATAGGAGAATCTAGGATGATAACACACTGTACAATTATTTGAACATTACATATGAAGTTGCAGTTGTAATTATTACATGATGAGATATACAATGGCATTTGAACTAATGTAAATAACAGGTGAGAAATAAAATTGCCTAGGCACACACGTGCATATATACCAGGTTGTGCTCCAATCCATCAAAAAATAAAAGAAATTTCCTAGGCACACACGTGCATGCAGTACCATCAGGTTGTGCTCCAATCCACCATAGAACAAAATAAATTTCCTAGGCACAACACGGTACCATCAGGTTGTGCTCCAATCCACCATAGAACAAAATAAATTTCCTAGGCACACACACGGTACCATCAGGTTGTGCTCCAATCCAGCCAAGAACAAAAAAGAGTAAAGTAGCAAACAACACACATAGAGGTTTCTATCTTAGTTCTCTCAACTCACAGAAGTCACAACTCACAACCAAAATAAGTGGCAAACATGAACAACCACATAGTGCAAAGCAAAATCGATCTACTACCAGTCTGTGAATACAAGGGCATTATCAAAAATACATGGCAAGTTCACTAAAAAATAGATCTACTACCTCAGTCGGCGCGGCAGTCGGCGCAGCGGGCGGCGCGGCGGTCGGAGCGTTGGTCAGCTTAGCGGAGATGGCCCCCCACATGGCGTATTCAGCTGATTGGTCGTAGCTTTCGTCAATCTCCTTGTACGCCGCCTCGAGGTCAGATGGCACGGCGGCGTGGGATGGGCCATCTTCTCCGTCCCCGCTCTTTGTCTTCTTCCGATCTATCTCCGAAGAGACATCACGGAGCGCCTCCTCCATCGGCGTGACCTCGCCGGAAGCAGCAGCCACTATACCAGAGCTGGCCGCAGCTGGGACGACAACAGAAGATGGCTCGCCGACGACGGACGCCACCTCATTACCTTCCTCGGCGTCGAAGCTTTCGCGTGATCTCTTCATGGCGGATGGGAAGGGCAGGGGAACCGTCGAGGGTTTTGCGGTGGAAGTGGAGGGGAGGATGCGTTTTTGGGGGAAAAGTTGATGCAGAGACGGAGGAAGAAAGGAAGTGGATATGCGTCAAACCGTGTATTTATGGAGTTTCCCTTTTGCTCTCCCTCTGACGCAATGTGCACGCGTGAATCTAGGGTTTCTTTTTGTATAGTTGTTTTTCCATATTTTTTGCACAAAAATGGATAAAATTGAAGACTAAAATTGAAGACAAAAATGGCTTACATTCTCATCTCTGCTGTTTTCCAGGCATCGTAGGTGGAAGGGAACAATGTTCTGGACCGAAAGTGCCCGGAAACGGCTACGACATAAGATTGGTAGGCAACTTGAGAATGGAAGCGGCTTTTTGAGATCACACAGGTGCAATGTTGCTGAAATGAAGCGAGGTTCTTGGAATGCATCATGATTTCGACTTTGGGCATGGGAAACAATAAGTTGGCCAAGGAAATCCCCGTTTTCGGCCGTTCCTTCCGCTTTCGAAGGCAATATAAAACCAGATCACGCATCGCCCACTCATGGACAGGGGTAACAAGGTGCAGTGTTGCATGTGGAGTGAGTTGCTTGGAGTGGGTTGTAAGGATGCCCCAGGTGTGGAGGCTGGCATGCAAGAGCGAGAAGCGGCAAGAATCGTCCCGGTTAACGTCTGGTGCTTCGACGCCACCCAGCGCAACGGCGGCACCATACAAGTCCTGCAATGGGGTTCAACCATTTTGTGTGGGCCCACATTGCCAAGTGTGGCTTACATTCTCATCTCTGCTGTTTTCCAGGCATCCTAGGTGGAAGGGAACACTGTTCTGGACCGAAAGTGCCCGGAAACGGCTACGACATAAGATTGGTAGGCAACTTGAGAATGGAAGCGGCTTTTTGAGATCCCACACGTGCAATGCTGCTGAAATGAAGCGAGGTTCTTGGAATGCATCATGATTTCGACTTTGGGCATGGGAAACAACAAGTTGGCCAAGGAAATCCCCGTTTTCGGCCGTTCCTTCCGCTTTCGAAGGCAATATAAAGCCAGATCACGCATCGCCCACTCATGGGCAGGGGTAACAAGGTGCAGTGTTGCATGTGGAGTGCGTTGCTTGGAGTGGGTTGTAAGGATGCCCCAGGTGTGGAGGCTGGCATGCAAGAGCGAGAAGCGGCGAGAATCGTCCGGGTTAACGTCCGGTGCTTCGACGCCACCCAGCGCAACGGCGGCACCATACAAGTCCTGCAATGGGGTTCAAGCATTTTGTGTGGGCCCACATTGCCAAGTGTGGATTTCATTCTCATCTCTGCTGTTTTCCAGGCATCCTAGGTGGAAGGGAACACTGTTCTGGACCGAAAGTTCCCGGAAACGGCTACGACATAAGATTGGTAGGCAACTTGAGAATGGAAGCGGCTTTTTGAGATCCCACACGTGCAATGTTGCTGAAATGAAGTGAGGTTCTTGGAATGCATCATGATTTCGACTTTGGGCATGGGAAACAACAAGTTGGCCAAGGAAATCCCCGTTTTCGGCCGTTCCTTCCGCTTTCGAAGGCAATATAAAGCCAGATCACGCATCGCCCACTCATGGGCAGGGGTAACAAGGTGCAGTGTTGCATGTGGAGTGAGTTGCTTGGAGTTGGTTGTAAGGATGCCCCAGGTGTGGAGGCTGGCATGCAAGAGCGAGAAGCGGCGAGAATCGTCCGGGTTAACGTCTGGTGCTTCGACGCCACCCAGCGCAACGGCGGCACCATACAAGTCCTGCAATGGGGTTCAAGCATTTTGTGTGGGCCCACATTGCCAAGTGTGGCTTACATTCTCATCTCTGCTGTTTTCCAGGCATCCTAGGTGGAAGGGAACACTGTTCTGGACCGAAAGTGCCCGGAAACGGCTACGACATAAGATTGGTAGGAAACTTGAGAATGGAAGCGGCTTTTTGAGATCCCACACGTGCAATGTTGCTGAAATGAAGCGACGTTCTTGGAATGCATCATGATTTCGACTTTGGGCATGGGAAACAACAAGTTGGCCAAGGAAATCCCCGTTTTCGGCCGTTCCTTCCGCTTTCGAAGGCAATATAAAGCCAGATCACGCATCGCCCACTCATGGGCAGGGGTAACAAGGTGCAGTGTTGCATGTGGAGTGCGTTGCTTGGAGTGGGTTGTAAGGATGCCCCAGGTGTGGAGGCTGGCATGCAAGAGCGAGAAGCGGCGAGAATCGTCCGGGTTAACGTCCGGTGCTTCGACGCCACCCAGCGCAACGGCGGCACCATACAAGTCCTGCAATGGGGTTCAAGCATTTTGTGTGGGCCCACATTTCCAAGTGTGGCTTACATTCTCATCTCTGCTGTTTTCCAGGCATCCTAGGTGGAAGGGAACACTGTTCTGGACCGAAAGTGCCCGGAAACGGCTACGACATAAGATTGGTAGGCAACTTGAGAATGGAAGCGGCTTTTTGAGATCCCACACGTGCAATGTTGCTGAAATGAAGCGGGGTTCTTGTAATGCATCATGATTTCGACTTTGGGCATGGGAAACAACAAGTTGGCCAAGGAAATCCCCGTTTTCGGCCGTTCCTTCCGCTTTCGAAGGCAATATAAAGCCAGATCACGCATCGCCCACTCATGGGCAGGGGTAACAAGGTGCAGTGTTGCATGTGGAGTGAGTTGCTTGGAGTGGGTTGTAAGGATGCCCCAGGTGTGGAGGCTGGCATGCAATAGCGAGAAGCGGCGAGAATCGTCCGGGTTAACGTCCGGTGCTTCGACGCCACCCAGCGCAACGGCGGCACCATACAAGTCCTGCAATGGGGTTCAAGCATTTTGTGCGGGCCCACAATGCCAAGTGTGGCTTACATTCTCATCTCTGCTGTTTTCCAGGCATCCTAGGTGGAAGGGAACACTGTTCTGGACCGAAAGTGCCCGGAAACGGCTACGACATAAGATTGGTAGGCAACTTGAGAATGGAAGCGGCTTTTTGAGATCCCACACGTGCAATGTTGCTGAAATGAAGCGAGGTTCTTGGAATGCATCATGATTTCGACTTTGGGCATGGGAAACAACAAGTTGGCCAAGGAAATCCCCGTTTTCGGCCGTTCCTTCCGCTTTCAAAGGCAATATAAAGCCAGATCATGCATCGCCCACTCATGGGCAGAGGTAACAAGGTGCAGTGTTGCATGTGGAGTGAGTTGCTTGGAGTGGGTTGTAAGGATGCCCCAGGTGTGGAGGCTGGCATGCAAGAGCGAGAAGCGGCGAGAATCGTCCGGGTTAACGTCCGGTGCTTCGACGCCACCCAGCGCAACGGCGGCACCATAAAAGTCCTGCAATGGGGTTCAAGCATTTTGTGTGGGCCCACATTGCCAAGTGTGGCTTACATTCTCATCTCTGCTGTTTTCCAGGCATCCTAGGTGGAAGGGAACACTGTTCTGGACCGAAAGTGCCCGGAAACGGCTACGACATAAGATTGGTAGGCAACTTGAGAATGGAAGCGGCTTTTTGAGATCCCACACGTGCAATGTTGCTGAAATGAAGCGAGGTTCTTGTAATGCATCATGATTTCGACTTTGGGCATGGGAAACAACAAGTTGGCCAAGGAAATCCCCGTTTTCGGCCGTTCCTTCCGCTTTCGAAGGCAATATAAAGCCAGATCACGCATCGCCCACTCATGGGCAGGGGTAACAAGGTGCAGTGTTGCATGTGGAGTGAGTTGCTTGGAGTGGGTTGTAAGGATGCCCCAGGTGTGGAGGCTGGCATGCAAGAGCGAGAAGCGGCGAGAATCGTGCGGGTTAACGTCCGGTGCTTCGACGCCACCCAGCGCAACGGCGGCACCATACAATTCCTGCAATGGGGTTCAAGCATTTTGTGTGGGCCCACATTGCCAAGTGTGGCTTACATTCTCATCTCTGCTGTTTTCCAGGCATCCTAGGTGGAAGGGAACACTGTTCTGGACCGAAAGTGCCCGGAAACGGCTACGACATAAGATTGGTAGGCAACTTGAGAATGGAAGCGGCTTTTTGAGATCCCACACGTGCAATGTTGCTGAAATGAAGCGAGGTTCTTGGAATGCATCATGATTTCGACTTTGGGCATGGGAAACAACAAGTTGGCCAAGGAAATCCCCGTTTTCGGCCGTTCCTTCCGCTTTCGAAGGCAATATAAAACCAGATCACGCATCGCCCACTCATGGACAGGGGTGACAAGGTGCAGTGTTGCATGTGGAGTGAGTTGCTTGGAGTGGGTTGTAAGGATGCCCCAGGTGTCGAGGCTGGCATGCAAGAGCGAGAAGCGGCGAGAATCGTCCCGGTTAACGTCCGGTGCTTCGACGCCACCCAGCGCAACGGCGGCACCATACAAGTCTTGCAATGGGGTTCAAGCATTTTGTGTGGGCCCACATTGCCAAGTGTGGCTTACATTCTCATCTCTGCTGTTTTCCAGGCATCCTAGGTGGAAGGGAACACTGTTCTGGACCGAAAGTGCCCGGAAACGGCTACGACATAAGATTGGTAGGCAACTTGAGAATGGAAGCGGCTTTTTGAGATCCCACACGTGCAATGTTGCTGAAATGAAGCGAGGTTCTTGGAATGCATCATGATTTCGACTTTGGGCATGGGAAACAACAAGTTGGCCAAGGAAATCCCCGTTTTCGGCCGTTCCTTCTGCTTTCGAAGGCAATATAAAACCAGAACACGCATCGCCCACTCATGGACAGGGGTGACAAGGTGCAGTGTTGCATGTGGAGTGAGTTGCTTGGAGTGGGTTGTAAGGATGCCCCAGGTGTCGAGGCTGGCATGCAAGAGCGAGAAGCGGCGAGAATCGTCCCGGTTAACGTTCGGTGCTTCGACGCCACCCAGCGCAACGGCGGCACCATACAAGTCCTGCAATGGGGTTAAAGCATTTTGTGTGGGCCCACATTGCCAAGTGTGGCTTACATTCTCATCTCTGCTGTTTTCCAGGCATCCTAGGTGGAAGGGAACACTGTTCTGGACCGAAAGTGCCCGGAAACGGCTACGACATAAGATTGGTAGGCAACTTGAGAATGGAAGCGGCTTTTTGAGATCCCACACGTGCAATGTTGCTGAAATGAAGCGAGGTTCTTGGAATGCATCATGATTTCGACTATGGACATGGGTTGGAAGCGGCGCGGTTATTACAAGCGGGCAATGCGGCTGTTTACCAAAATAATTGGGAATGGAATACTTTTGTACCAACATTTCTAAAATTGAACACACCATTGGTCTGACAGCCCTTAATTACAAAAAAAAGTGCAAAACTTGTCTGGCTGCTCCATGGCATGGAGTAGGACGAAGATCGTCAGTGGAGAAACAGAGGAGAAAGCAGGGGAGGGGAGGGGAGACGCTCGGTGGCACTTCAGATAGGAACCATAAAAATGGCAACTGCCCCGCGGAAATGTACCCACCATTTGTGGTAACAGACTTACAGGTGGGCCCAAGTATCATCTTCCTCTCGTATTGTCACGTCAAGTTCGCACTCCTCCTCTTTGTGTACCTACAGTTATTTGCTCCGAGAAAACCCTTATTCCGTAGTTCACCGACACCGTCGCCGCCGCCGCCGCCGCCATCCATCTCTCGACCTCGCCGCCCCTCGATCAACATCCCTCTCTAGGCCGCCGCATTCTCGCGACCGCCGTCGTCGCCAGTCTCTTCATCGCGTTGTAGATTGACCCACGGCGCGTCGATTCACCACTGATCCATCGCGGGCGACACTCAGGTTAGAACTTCACCTCTTGTGGATGCATTGCATAACGATTTAAGTTCAAACACTCATTTTCTATAAGGTAACTAGTGTCCTACTTGTCTAGACAGGAAAGAAATGTGAAATCTTGTGCTACATTCAGATGGTAGCACGTATTTATGTTCGATGTCATTCATGATTGATTTGTCTTTTACACATTTATGACTAAAGTAAATGGTATTTACATGCATCTGATTGAGATGTTGCACTATACCTTCATGTTAATTTTGATAGTTCCAGGTGCCCAATTGATGTTGGTAGCTGTTGTTGTGTGTGTGCCTTTTTCTAGGTAGGTAATTAGTGATGTTGAAAGTAAGACCTCTGGTACTCACACTGGCATATCTAGGACCAGTACCTACTTTTAGTAATTTCCCTTTTTACTATTCACAAGTACAGTTGACTTTACCCCTTTTTAGGTTCACTAGCTATTTTTAGTAATTTCCATTTTTAATCTTCAGCAGGACAATAGATGTGAGCCATTTTTTAGGACCAGTAGCTATTTCAATTAATTTGCTAAATCAGTACAATTGATTGTCGGCACACCATTTCCTTGACATACTAGTAGATTTTCTTTTCTGAAGTTCCGTACTTCCATGAAATTCTTGAATGCATGTCAAATTTAAATTGCACCTGTGTATGAATGTCTCTGAACCATGATGCTGCTAGACTGCATTTAGTCCTAAATTTGTAGTGAACCTTCATGTTTCTTAACCTCTGCTGTTTTGGCACGTCTGCTAAATGTAACTGAAGTCATACTTTTTAGTACGATCTACAGGCGGGTTTGCATACGATGGACTACGAGTTCCTCGCTTACGTAGATGATGCTTCATCGGACAAACAGGTATTGTACTCATTTTACTTGTCATTTTAGTCAGATAGGTGGAATGATGTTCATGGTTTGCTCTATCCTCTGTTGCAGTCACTGCCTAAGAAGTTCGCAGAGTTGCTAGGGGACCGTAAACCCCGTGCACTGAAGCTGGTTGAGGTCGGCCATCGGCGTAGCACCACGTGGGACGTTGATGTGTGGTTCGACAGCACTGGCCGCATGTTCCTCAAGCGCGGCTGGGAGTGTTTCGCCCGGACCTACAAACTGCAGAGAGGCTTTATTCTGATCTGCAATTACGGCGGTCGCAATGTCATCACAGTAAAGATGTTCGACCTAAGCAGTTGCCGCTTGCAATACAACACGACATTCAGTACGTGGACTGTATCACCAAAATGTTAATTCTCGATTATATATGTAGCCGGAAATTGATTTGCATTTCTATTATATGATGAACAGAGGGATCTGTTAAGATGGAGTTGTCAGACTTTGAGTTCTACTCCCTCGTAGTAGACGCTACATCGGACAAACTGGTACGCTTCATCGACCCACACCACCACTTCAGTTATTTAGTCTGACATAGTGTCTGAGCTATGATCCTGTAGCTAGTTAAATTTATGAATCAAATTAAGGTCTAGTAGATGGGTTGTAGTAGCTCAATTGCTCTACGTGAATATGTTCACTCGATTTGGTACATTTCAGCTCCCACTGAAAGTTCATCTTTTTGAATTAATGTGGCAAACACCCTCATTGCTCAACTAAGATTTAGTATAACTGATTACTACGTACTACTTGTTTACATTTTTATAGTACTCATCCATCATCAAACAGTAAACTTATTTCTAGTAAGCACTCTTTTCAATCTATTTAACTTTCATATTGCTGCAGGTGCTGCCTAAGAAGTTTGTGGAGTTGCTGAAAGGCCGTGAACCACGTGAACTTAAGCTGCGTGAGGCGGACGATCCGAGTAGCAAGAACTGGGACATGGATGTGCTTTTCGATGAAGCTGGCCGCATTTTCCTCGGGCACGGCTGGGACCAGTTCGCCCAATATTACTTCCTGCAGCGCGGCATGTTCCTCCTCTTCAGTTACGACGGCGACGCCTTGCTCACCGTCAAGGTGTTCAAGTTCGACATGTGCCGCAGGCACTACTTGTACGACCACGACGCTACTACAAGCAATGAAACTGACCCAGATCCCAGGACTGATGAGGAGTCCACGGATGAGGAGTCCACGGATCAGCAGTCCATGGATGAGGATGACCCATTCGACTCTTCCATCATCTTCTCCCAGAGAGCTGATCTTGATGACGATGAGAAGGACCACGTTCGTGAGCTTCTACCCACGATAGATGAGTACATTGGAGTGCCATACGTGACTCGTTTGACGTGGACAAATGTGGCCAGATATGAGATGGTACGTAAGGTGCCAATGCTATTTATGTTTTTCAACACAATGTATGCTTACAACGTGTGCCTTACTATGACCTGCTTCTTTTTGTATGTCATCCACACGCTCGAAATCCAGAAACTACCTCAGTCCATAGCGGACAGTGCTGGCATTCCGTCTTCAGGCCATGCTGGGCTATGCCTCGGATCATCAGAGGCGTTCACCACCGTTCCATACAACACGGACAGGGACGGCCGCATTATGTTTGGCAGGAATGCATGGCGGGAATTCCTTGAAGGCAAGCATTTATATGAAAAGAAAGCTATTCTCATTACACTTAGGAGCACCCGTAACCGCCACTTGGACGTGAAGATCGTGATGCGGGCGGTGTCGCCCTGGTTGTAGTACGTAGTCTGCCAACTTGGACATTCTCATCGGATCATGAACGTATGGATGTATGTAATTATCGTACTGCCATCAGCGATGTGCTTCAGTGGTTTGATCACCCAAACCTTCATCTGCAGTGAAGATTACTTGTCTTGTTTATATTTTCAGTGGCAATTTGAAGTTTGCAGAAATAAACAAGGCGGCGGCAGCTAATAAGTTGCGTGAAATAATTGTTCAGTAACATTACATGACTCATGCGAGACTTCCACATGTTTTCAATCCTAAGTTGTAAGCGCTAGGGAATAAATCCGATTAGTTTTCCCTCGATAGTTAAGAGCCTGACGCCTTGAAACTCAATGCAAAATATGCCTTCTAGGCAGCCTGCGATTGCATGCATTGTTTAACTGCTCAATTAGCGCTTATATTGTCGACAAGGCGTTGTGGTTGCTCGAATACGATGTCCCACCAAAAAAAATTAAATCCTCCCGCTAAAACGCCAAGTGTAGCGAAATTTTGTGTTCCCACCAAAAAATAAAAGCAGTCACTTTAAATTTCCCGCTAAAGTGTATGTATAAGTGCACGATGCCCCTCCTGTTTCGCCATAGCATAATCTACGGGCCACCTCTTTCGCCATTGCAGATTAGATCTCATCTCGCCCTCATCACGTTCAGTGCTCTACACATGTCGATGTCGCGATCGGACCATGGAACGCGAATCCTCTCAGGTTTTCCTATCTAATCTGCTTCTCGTCCATCTCCGTGATCTCGCCGTCTCTTATATGGTCTCGATATTGGTTGTTATTCTCTGTTCTTCCTCTGGTTGAAGCGTTAATCCGTGTATGAACACCTAGTCGATCATATGTGTATCTGGTTTTCTATGTGAATAATGCCATGTAACTATTTTTTATTTCAGATCTGCTAACTCACTGATTATTTGGGTTCTCATTTTTTCCTTCTATCTAATTGTAGACGACCGAACCCATTTGGAAAGTTAGACTTTTCTATGAGGACGGTGATAAAAACAAAAAAGTTGTGGAAGCAGCCATGGAACCGGAGGAAATCTGCTATATGGAATTCATCAATTTGATTGAAAACGTTGGCTTCAGTGGCGCGCGTGATTACCTGTACTGCAGGCTAAATAATGGCCCTGGCAAAGGAAAACTTGTTCCAATAGACCATGGTAGTGATTTGGAGCAATTGAAACGCAGACACTCTAATGATAAGAAGATCTCCCTGTGTGTGTTTAGGGAGAAGGCCACGGCGGTTGATATTGCAACAATAGAGTCCCTGCTTGATGATGCAACTGGATCCACCAGAAAAAAATGACAGATCACTATCACAGGTTATACTTTCATGCCAAATCTCCAACTCGCAACTCCTTCAATACAGACTTTAATAAATATTTTCCCCGGTAACTATTTTATGCATTCCTTACCTAATCCACAATTTTAATAAACATGCAGCTAGGGATGCAACCGAAGAGGAACAATCTTCAAACGAAGAAGAAGATACAGATTACTCCTTTGGGAATGGTACACAAGTTCATTAATTCTTAATCAGTTTTCTGAATTATGCACAATGCTAATGCTTTGTCCATTTATTGTTAACATTTTCAGTAATAAAGAAAGGATTTGTCTGCATGACAAGGGTTGAAAGTATACTACAATATAAAAAAAGTCAGGGAAAACGTAGACGTGGTAATTTATTTTTGACATTTAAGCTCTGTCTAATATTTGTTTTAATGGATAAAATCTACGATTGCTGATTCAGTACAAATGTTAACCCTGAAACAGGAACTGAACCTAACACTGATGTGTCTGAAACTGACATGTGTTCCGTTGATGATTGGCCTTCCCATGCACGCTGCTATCGCACGAAGCTACAACTACAAGAAGGTACTAGCTATTTTTTTTACCGTTGTGTACTAATTTATTTCAATCAACTACAAAATAAATTGTTTCTTTGTGTGTGTTTTGGGATGTAGGTGATGACATACCGAAGAAGAAAGGGCGAGGTGTAGTGAAAGGTTTGAAAGTCAATAAGAAGCGTCATGCCAATGGAGCTGCAAAGCTAGGTGTTGATTTCTCTGAAACATTGGGTGGTCCAGTAGGAATGAACAACTGTTCATTCAAGGATGACGTGGTAATCATAATGAAAACAAGGTTACCATTTATTGGAGTGAGGAGGTGGACATACATTCACCCTAACATCCATCGCATGATCGTCACAGATATGTTGGTGAGTACAACCTTTCTCACATGTGTTGTCTGCTTTTTTCGTCCATAATTAATGTACTAATACTAAACTAAGTCTATCTGTTTGTTCTACACATTACAGGACAGATACGATATGCCAGATACAGACGAAACAAACGGTAAAATTCTTAAAATTGCAAAAGAACGCTACAGAGGCTGGCGAGGAAACCTAAGCAGCACTTACAAGGCATACAAAACAGATGATGCCAGAAGGGCAGTTGTCCCAGACGATTTACAAAAAGAAGAGTGGGAATGGTTGATCGAGTACTTTGGCACTGATCCGAAATTCCTGGTTATTTCTATACTACCTGTTTGTGAATTTTGTACTATCATCAAATGGCTTGTCTGAAAAGTTTTTTTTATAATTGAATGAGCAGGAACTCAGCCAAAAGAACAAGGATAACCGTACGAAGATGAAGACAAAACACAGAGTAGGATCAAAATCCTACTCTCAACTCAGTTTTGAGAATGTATGGGCCTACTCACTATGCATGCGTCGGTGTTCACTTTGCTTTAATGTTTATAGTATCTAATTGTTGCACTACTTGCAGAGGGATTCGGAAACTGGAGAAGAGCCAGACTGTGTTGCTCTCTGGAGACTGACCCACACAAAGAATGAAACATGGACTACAGAAGAGTCCAAGGATGTTTACGTGAGTTAACTGACTTAGAAGCTACTCTAAACATATTTACTGTTCTTCATCTTGGATGTTTCTTCATCTGATTTGAGATTTTTTTTTCGTAATCAGGAAACAGCATGTAAAGAGATTGAAAATAGATTAAAGGAAACTCGTGTTCCATTGTCAGCTGAACAAAGAATCAATATTTTCCAGAAAGCATATAAATCTACCGTTCAATGCAAGTCATCGCAGCCTCGTGGGTTCGGATACATGGCCCAGGTGCAAACTAGTTCTCAGCGGTCTAAGTTGCTGTTAGAGGAGTAAGCTCGGGCTACGGCAGAGACCCAAAAAGTTAACTCCCAGCTCACCACGAAGGTCACTACTTTAGAACAGAAGTTACTAGATGAACGTGCAAGCATGGAAGAGAAGATTAATGTAGAGCGGGCTGAGAGAGAAAATCTTGAGAAGAGATTAATGTAAGAGTTTGCTCAAAGGGAACAACTGATGGAGTCGGAGAGAAACTCAAGAAAAGAATTTGAAAATAACTTGGTTGCACAGTTTAACTCACGGTTCCAGGCAAAGTTTGACGAGCTCTCCGCACAGATGGAAAAGCAGAAGACGACTACACCTCAGGTGATGATAGTCATACAATTGCAAACTAGTAAGATTTAGTTGTTTACTTGCGTTGCTAACAGTGCACTTTGTTTTTGCAGACGTCTAAGAAGTCGAACCAGCAACCATCACTTACCAACAGTCCTGCTAAGAAAATAGTTCCTCCGCACAACACGATACAGAAAAGTCGAATGTATAAAGAACTTGTAAGTCACAATCTTGTACAATTCGGTACTAGTACATTCTGTTTTTGCTTCACCCACACTATAGCGTTGCTGCACCCACCCTATACTTGATGCAGTTTATGTTTCACTATGGGTTGTGGCTTCGTTGAGTTACAACAACTGTTTTTGCTTCATCCACACACTATAGTCTGCTGGTTCTTATGTTTCAGCATGTGTTATTGCTGACTAGACTCACACCTTTTTTTTTACAATTGATTGCAGGACGGCAATCAAACTTCTGATGGAAACAAATAGCTGCACTCGATATTTCAGTTTGATTTGATCTTGATTTGATCCATGTTGTACGAGAATTTCATTTGTATATATTAAAAATAGCTATGAGAACTATTATTTTGTGTAAATAAACATATTTTACGTACCGTTTTGAACATTTTAATTCAATGCCCGTATTTTTTGTTTCCTTATTTTTTTTTCTATAACGTGGCAATAGGTAGTTTACCACGATAATTGTAGTGTTGCGTGAAGCCTCAGTCGCCACAACAAAGTGTTTTGTTGAAATAGACTCTCACCACCATGAGGGAGACATCGTCGCAATATTTTTTCTCCACCAAACTAACTTTGTTGCGATAGTTCATTCACGCCACCAAACTATGTTCGTTGCAATAGAGAATTCCCATACTTCTCGCCACGAAACTAAATTTTGTAGAAATAGAAAGGCGCAACGAATAGTTGAAGTTGTCGCAGTTGTTTCTAGCTACTAAAATTTGTACGTTGCGAATAGTACAGGTCGCCACGAAAATAAAATTTGTTGAAATACAATGGCGCCACGACAAGTTGTTATTGTCGCAGTTGTTTCTAGCAACATAAGATGTGGATGTTGCGGATACTACATCTCGCCACGAAACTAAAATTTGTAGAAATAGAAAGGCGCAACGAATAGTTGAAGTTATCGCAGTTGTTTCTAGCTACTAAAATTTGTACGTTGCGAATTGTATATGTCGCCACGAAAATAAAATTTGTCGAAATACAATGGCGCCACGAAAAGTTCTTATTGTCGCAGTTGTTTCTAGCGACATAAAATGTGGATGTTGCGAATACTACATCTCGCCACGAAACTAAAATTTGTAGAAATTGACACTGGTAGAAAACAGGCCTACAGTCCCGGTTCGCCAGGCCCATTAATCCCGTCCGGGCAACCGGGACTAGCTACGCGCGACTAAAGGCCCCCCCCTATAGTCCCATCTCTTACGGACCGGGAGTAAAGGCCTGTCCACGTGGGCGGGTGGCGGAGCCTGGGGTCGGAGGACATTTAGTCCCGGTTGGCCACATGAACCGGGACTAGATTTATTTCGTAATTTTTTTAATTCATTTGGTTTCTAATTATTTTTCTCACCTTTTTTCACTCCTTTTTTCACTCCCTTTTATTCTCACAATTTGTATTATTTGCTTAGTGTCTAACTAAGATTATCTCTAGTCCAATTAGTTACTCATGGTCAAACTTCCCGCTCGGTCACCCATCCTCCCACTGCTCTAGCACTAGCACGCTTAACTTCCGAGTTCCATCCCGTCCCGAATCCAAGTGTTTCTCACGCATGTATATGATAGTTGTATCATATCAATCTTATTAACATGTTGGCCGAAGCCATATTTCTTTATTGTTTGAATTTCAAATAAATCTTTTAATAAACAAAAGTAAAGATGTAATTAATAATTTTGAATAAATAAATAAACATTAACTTTTAATTTGTATTATTTCTAAAAATACCAATAATATATCCAAAAATTGAGAAAAATAGAACTAATTCATTTTAAAATCTTAAAAATACAAATAATATATCAAAAATGAAGAACAATAATACTAATTCATTTTAAAATCTTAAAATACAAAATATATATCAAAAATTAAGAACAATAATACTAATTCATTTTAAAATCTTAAAAATACAAATAATATATCAAAAAATGAAGAAAAATAATACTAATTCATTTTAAAATCTTAAAATGAAAAAATATATCAAAAATAAAGAACAATAATACAAACAATATTCATTACATGCATAGAGTCGATCACACATAACACAATAGAGTCGATCACACATAACACAAACATAGAGTTGATCACATTTCATAATTAACATATTATATATAGAGAGTCGATCACAAAAGATATCCATTACATATATATACTACTAATTAGATACCCATTACATGCACATGCATAGATATCGAACGCATGCATACATCATCTATGGCCCCGCCGGGTAGATGCGGAACAACTCGTACGCGACATATGCATCTACGGCCGCATACTTGAGGTTCGTCAGGCGCAATGGGGTCTCCTCCCAATAGTTGTGATTCTGCCGGGGGAAATCAGTCTTCATCCTTTCATAGGCCTGGTGGATGAAGGTGCTTGCCATGACAGCCATCCCGGTCTTTGGCCCGGTCAACTGGATAAGAGTCTGAAGATCAACGTAGTGATCTTCAGGTATCATAATACCGATGCGCATCAACTTCACACGGTCTTGCGTGATGTCCACGCTACAAAAGTCAAACCCCGAGTTGACAAGAAAATCAACAAGGTCCGGGCAATGCCTCGAACTACTGTAACAACAAAAATAGGATATGTGTTAGATATGTTGCAACACACGTATTGTTCACATGCAACAAAAAAACTCGAAGATGGAATGCAAGATTGTACACGTGTGCTATATATATATAGCTTCTACCTTGACCATTGGAAGACCAACACCGAATGCTTGAACGATATCTGGATGAGGGCAACATCCTTCTGATTCGCCGTGTACTCCAGATCGAGACCAAAGAACCGGTGTTCTTCGGGAGCATCAAAATAGAGATCGGCCAAATGACCCAGAGCTTCAGGCAGCCTCGCGCAACTGTTGGTGAAGAGCACGTCCAAATCCTTGCCGCATGGTGTCTTCCCATTGTATTGCGTCCATTCAGCCATTTTGCGTGCGTGTGCTTGGATCGAAAGAGAGCGAGAGAGAGGAAGAACAGAGAGCGAGAGGAAGAACAGAGAGCAAAGCAGTGGAATGGCGCCCTCTGCCTCGCTCGCGAAATAAAAACCGCCGCGGGGGAGGCGAGACGCTTGATGTTTAGTCCCGGTTGGCCACGGGCACGGGGAATAAAGGGCCATTGGTCCCGGTTGGCCACTGGAACGGGGAATAAAGGACCAATAGTCCCGGGCGGCCATGTCAACCGGAATTAATTCCCTCCACGCGTCGCAACGCGCTTCCCAACCCGCGACGTCTGACCTTCTGTCGCGGGTCTCCTCCCTACCCGGGACTAAATACTCATTGGTCACGGTGCGCAACGCTTGGGGACTGATGCTGGCATACCGAAGGCCTTTTTTCTACCAGTGTGAATAGCGCCACGAATAATTGAAATTGTCGCGATTGCTTATGGCTACTAATATGAAGGCCGTTTCGATTACTATTTGAAAATCATCTTACCACGATTGATTGTGTGTGGCAAAACGTTGTTCCCACGCGTATAATGTTTGTTGCCATAGTTTTTTGCCACACAATTGGACGTGGCAAATAAACTCGACTTTTGCAACGAAAGAACAAGCGCAACGGAACACTCGCCGTTGCCACATTGGTCACTCGCCACGTTTGGGTATTTGTTGCACTAGAGGTGTACCAACGAAATACGTACGTTGCGTTATGTGCGAGACGCGACGGAAACGTGCGTGGCAATTGGCCTAGGAAATGGTTGCAACTGGATTCTTTTTTAGCGACGAATCTAAGTGCGCGGAGACAGGCTTCTACCACGGAGGTTTTCGCGACGCCTCCCAACGAAACCGATTTCGATGCAACAAAACCCTATTGCGACGATAAGTCACTTTTTACAACGACTATTTTCGTTGCAATAGACCGATTCCGTTGTAGTGATTTCATGCAAGAAAAATAAAATGTGACAACCAAGACGAACATGAAAATGTATATCTGCTTTCTCCTACCATAATATAAGGACACACGACCGTAGAACAACACATGAAACATGTACTATCTATCTATATGCAAAAATTGGGTGTCCCTATAACATGCATAGATGATTCAAAACGTGAAATTTATGTCTTATGCAATTATGTCATGCATAAAATAAATATGCGCGACAAGAAAACGACACATAAAATTCTAGATAATACATATATTAATAGAACACGAAAATGAAATTACAAATGAAATTATATGTAACAATTATCCCCTAGCATTAAATAAGGATCCTAAAACATAAGAAAATTTAAGTAAACCGATCATGGTGTTATCAAACTAGCTAGGCCAGTGGGACCTAGACGACCATGTTAGCTGATTTTTCATGCACGCCATCGGATACACACGTATGCAAAACTGTCCAGACACAACATAAAATCTGATGAAACGAGGCAAAAACTTTGCCTTTTATATTGGTATAGTAGGAGCAAAAAGGTAGGACAAGACCTAAAAGGAAAAAAGATACAACTCGATCCACGCCGGCCCCGAGGCCGCGCCCCATACGGGTCGACGACCAAGCTGTCCAAACAGCCAAGGTCGACACCAAATCCCCTCAACGCTACACGGTGGAGGTAAGAGTCCGGAGCTGCCGCTCCGACGTCCACGCCGACTCCAGAGCCGCGCACCACACGGGTCGACGATAATGACGACACCAAAACCTTGACGCCTTAGAGAGGGGGCGTAGAATTTGGAGCCGCCACTCTGACATCGCCGCCAGCCCTAAGGCTGCGCCCCAAACGAGTCGTCGACCAAGACGCCAAAACAACCAAATTCGACTCTCCACCACCTCAACGCAACACGGCGGAGGTGAAAAAGCCCGGAGCCGCCGCTCCGGCATCGATCCACACCGACCTCAGGGTCCCGCACCCCCAAGACAAAGACAAAGACTCGCCGCCGCCAGCCACCATCACTCCACTGGTCCCTCTGGTCAGTGCAACATCCAAGACGAGGCCCAAAGAGGCATGCGACGCAGGAGCGCCGCCCTCGCCCGATCCCGAAGATCTCGGGTTTTCCCCGGAGAACCCGACGTTGAGAAGCGAGAACATCACCTCGACGACGCCTCCAAGAAGGTTGCGGCGCCCGAAGCCGTCGTCGGCCCCGGCCGACAGCCCAGGCTAGGCTTTCGCCTGGCGACGTGACACAATCCCCACCGATCGCCTGTGGGGGACCGACCAGACCACCATCTCTGCGTGTCGCACCCCGCGCGCCACCTCAAGCCACGGCAGGCAGCATGCCGACCACGGCCCACCCGCAGTCGCAAGCTCCGGGGCCGCTGCCCCGGCTTCCTCTCCCCGACCGGCACCACCAACAAACCGACCACCTTCCACGAGTTGGGGTCCCGAAACCGCCCATCCCGCGCCCGGAGCACCGCACCACGCGGAGGCACCGACCGGAGATGACGGCTCCTCCCAGCACCACGCCGACAGGAGGGCAAAAACCCCGCCTCCGCCCCATCCACCTCCGCAGCACACCGCGCGCCGAAGACCTCCGTGCCCACCATGGCAGCCACCACGCCGGCGCCGCTCACCCACCCATGGCATCCACCACACCTCCACCACCCGCACGACCTCCACGCCGACCCAGCAACGCTGGCGACGCCCCCGCCGCAGGCAACCACCACCAGGGCCCTGACAGGCCCAGATCGGGCCCGCCAAGCACATCGGGCGAGCAACCTCCCCGCAAGGGCAGGCGGCGGCCCCTGCCACTTCACCACCCACCGCGGACCGCCCGCCGACGCCTCCTGAGCCCGCCGGCTCGGCATCCACGCCTCCAGACTGTCGCCGCCCCCCAGGCCGGTCAACCACCCACTACAACGGAATCGGTCTATTGCAACGAAACTAGTCGTTGTAAAAAGTGACTTATCGTCACAATAGGGTTCTGTTGCACCGAAATCGGTTTCGTTGGGAGGCGTCGCGAAAACCTCCGAGGTAGAAGCCTGTCTCCGCGCACTTAGATTCGTCGCTAAAAAATAATCCAGTTGCAACCATTTCCTAGGCCAATTGCCACGCACGTTTCCTTCGCGTCTCGCACATAACGCAACGTACGTATTTCGTTGGTACACCTCTAGTGCAACAAATACCCAAACGTGGCGAGTGACCAATGTGGCAACGGCGAGTGTTCCGTTGCGCTTGTTCTTTCGTTGCAAAAGTCGAGTTTAATTGCCACGTCCAATTGTGTGGCAAAAAACTATGGCAACAAACATTATACGCGTGGGAACAACTTTTTGCCACACACAATCAATCGTGGTAAGATGATTTTGAAATAGTAATCGCAACGGCCTTCATATTAGTAGCCATAAGCAATCGCGACAATTTCAACTATTCGTGGCGCCATTCAATTTCTACAAATTTTAGTTTCGTGGCGTGATGTAGTATTCGCAACATCCACATTTTATGTTGCTAGAAGCAACTGCGACAATAACAACTTTTCGTGGCGCCATTGTATTTCGACAAATTTTATTTTCGTGGCGACATATACAATTCGCAACGTACAAATTTAAGTAGCTAGAAACAACTGCGACAACTTCAAATATTCGTTGCGCCTTTCTATTTCTACAAATTTTAGTTTCGTGGAGAGATGTAGTATTCGCAACATCCACATTTTATATTGCTAGAAACAACTGCGACAATAACAACTTGTCGTGGCGCCATTGTATTTCGACAAATTTTATTTTCGTGGCGACATGTACTATTGGCAACGTAAAAATTTTAGTAGCCATAAACAACTGCGACAACTTCAACTATTCGTTGCGCCTTTCTATTTCTACAAAATTTAGTTTCGTGGCGAGAAGTATGGGAATTGTGTATTGCAACGAACATAGTTTGGTGGCGTGAATGAACTATCGCAACAAAGTTAGTTTGGTGGAGAAAAAATATTGCGACGATGTCTCCCTCATGGTGGTGAGAGTCTATTTCAACAAAACACTTTGTTGTGGCGACTGAGGCTTCACGCAACACTACAATTATCGTGGTAAATTACCTATTGCCACGTTATAGAAAAAAAAATTAAAAAAAATAAGGAAACAAAAAATACGGGCACTGAATTAAAATGTTCAAAAGGGTACGTAAAATATGTTTATTTACACAAAATAATAGTTCTCATAGCTATTTTTAATATATACAAATGAAATTCTCGTACAACATGGATCAAATCAAGATCAAATCAAACTGAAATATCCAGTGCAGCTATTTGTTTCCATCAGAAGTTTGATTGACGTCCTGCAATCAAGTGTAAAAAAAAAGGTGCGAGTCTAGTCAGCAATAACACATGCTGAAACATAAGAACCAGCAGACTATAGTGTGTGGATGAAGCAAAAACAGTTGTTGTAACTCAACGAAGCCACAACCCATAGTGAAACATAAACTGCAGCAAGTATAGGGTGGGTGCAGCAACGCTATAGTGTGGGTGAAGCAAAAACAGAATGTACTAGTACCGAACTGTACAAGATTGTGACTTACATATGACTTAAACATTCGACTTTTCTGTATCGTGCTGTGCGGAGGAACTATTTTCTTAGCAGGACTGTTGGTAAGTGATGGTTGCTGGTTCGACTTCTTAGAAGTCTGGAAAAACAAAGTGCACTGTTAGCAACGCAAGTAAACAACTAAATCTTACTAGTTTGCAATTGTATGACTATCATCACCTGAGGTGTAGTCGTCTTCTGCTTTTCCATCTGTGCGGAGAGCTCGTCAAACTTTGCCTGCATCCGTGAGTTAAACTGTGCAAGCAAGTTATTTTCAAATTCTTTTCTTGAGTTTCTCTCCGACTCCATCAGTTGTTCCCTTTGAGAGAGCTCTTCCATTAATCTCTTCTCAAGATTTTCTCTCTCAGCCCGCTCTACATTAATCTTCTCTTACATGCTTGCACGTTCATCTAGTAACTTCTGTTCTAAAGTACTGACCTTCGTGGTGAGCTGGGAGTTAACTTTTTGGGTCTCTGCCGCAGCCTGAGCTTGCTCCTCTAACAGCAACTTAGACCGCTGAGAACTAGTTTGCACCTGGGCCATGTATCCGAACCCACGAGGCTGCGATGACTTGCATTGAACTTTAGATTTATATGCTTTCTGGAAAATATTGATTCTTTGTTCAGCTGACAATGGGACATCAGTTTCCTTTAATCTGTTTTCAATCTCTTTACATGTTGTTTCCTGATTAGGAAAAAAAATCTCAAATCAGATGTAATATCATCCAAGAAGGAGAACAGTAAATATGTTTAGAGTAGCTCCTAAGTCAGTTAACTCACGTAAACATCCTTGGACTCTTCTGTAGTCCATGTTTCATTCTTTGTGTGGGTCAGTCTCCAGAGAGCAACACAGTCTGGCTCTTCTCCAGTTTCCGAATTCCTCTGCAAGTAGTGCAACAATTAGATACTATAAACATTAAAGCAAAGTGAACACCGACGCATGCATAGTGAGTAGGCCCATACATTCTCAAAACTGATTTGAGAGTAGGATTTTGATCCTACTCTGTGTTTTGTCTTCATCTTCGTACGGTTATCCTTGTTCTTTTGGCTGAGTTCCTGCTCATTCAATTATAAAAAAAAACTTGTCAGACAAGCCATTTGATGATAGTACAAAATTCACAAACAGGTAGTATAGAAATAACCAGGAATTTCGGATCAGTGCCAAAGTACTCGATCAACCATTCCCACTCTTCTTTTTGTAAATCTTCTGGGACAACTGCCCTTCTGGCATCATCTGTTTTGTACGCCTTGTAAGTGCTGCTTAGGTCTCCTCGCCAGCCTCTGTAGCGTTCTTTTGCAATTTTAAGAATTTTTCCGTGTGTTTCGTCTGTATCTGGCATATCGTATCTGTCCTGTAATGCGTAGAACAAACAGATAGACTTAGTTTAGTAGTAGTACATTAATTATGGACGAAAAAAGCAGACAACACATGTGAGAAAGGTTGTACTCACCAACATATCTGTGACGATCATGCGATGGGTGTTAGGGTGAATGTCTGTCCACCTCCTCACTCCAATAATTGGTAACCTTCTTTTCATTATGATTACCACCTCATCCTTGAATGAACGGTTGTTCATTCCTACTGGACCACCCAATGTTTCAGAGAAATCAACACCTAGCTTTGCAGCTCCATTGGCATGACGCTTCTTACTGGCTTTCAAACCTTTCACTACACCTCGCCCTTTCTTCTTCGGTATGTCATCACCTACATCCCAAAACACACACAAAGAAACAATTTATTTTGTAGTTGATTGAAAGAAATTAGGACACAGCGGTAAAAAATATAGCTAGTACCTTCTTGTAGTTGTAGCTTCGGGCGATAGCAGTGTGCATGGGAAGGCCAATCCTCAACGGAACACATGTCAGTTTCAGACACATCAGTGTTAGGTTCAGTTCCTGTTTCAGGGTTAACATTTGTACTGAATCAGCAATCCTAGATTTTATCCATTAAAACAAATATTAGACAGAGCTTAAATGTCAAAAATAAATTACCACGTCTACGTTTTCCCTGACTTTTTTTATATTGTAGTATACTTTCAACCCTTGTCATGCAGACAGATCCTTTCTTTATTACTGAAAATGTTAACAATAAATGGACAAAGCATTAACATTGTGCATAATTCAGCAAGCTGATTAAGAATTAATGAACTTGTGTACCATTCCCAAAGGAGTAATCTGTATCTTCTTCTTCGTTTGAAGCTTGTTCCTCTTCGGTTGCATCCCTAACTGCATGTTTATCAAAATTGTGGATTAGGTAAGGAATGCATAAAATAGTTACCGAGGAAAATTTAACTTATAAAGGATGAGAGCAACATAGGCTACCACAGCGATCGCTTGTTGCGCAAGTCATAGGTTTTTGCTCGTTTGCACACAACTCTTCTTGACCCCTCGGACTGACGGATGGTCCCTTCTCGTGTGGGTCTATGAGAGCTCAAGAATGACCCGCTATCCATCCAGGAGAACACACGGTAAAAAAACCCTAGGAAAACGAGAGGTCTCTCCTTTTCCCTCCCCATCGCACGCTGCTGCGGCGGCGCGCTCGTCATGGCGCGGCTCCTCCTCTCCTTCTTCCCCACGCCGTCGATCCCCATCTTCTCCCCGGGCTGGTCGATCCCTGGCCGCTCTCCCTCACCATGGCTGTGCCGTCTCCTCCGCTACGCCGCCACGCTCTCCTTTTCCCTCCTCATCGCACGCTGCTGCGGCGGCTGCACCTCCGGCGGCGCGCTCCTCATGGCGCGGCTCCTCTTCTCCTTCTCCCCCCACGCCGTCGATCCCCATCTTCTCCCCGGGCTGGTCGAGCCCTGGCCGCTCTCCCTCACCACGGCTGTGCCGCCTCCTCCTCTACGCCGCCACGCTTGCCGTCACCTCCATCCTCATCCGTCTCCTTGGCCGTCGTGCGGCGTGGTTCCAGATCAGGTGCAGGTCGTTTCCATGGAAGAACAGGGGCGACAGGGTCTTCTCGGTTGGCTGGACGAGTAGCGGAGGCCGGCAGGTCGTTGTCATGTAAGTTTTTAGGTTGCCAACTTGCTGTTATTCTCGGTAGCTCAATGTACTTATGTTTGCAGCACACATTGTGAAGGTAAACCAAATACTAGGAGATCTAACGGATATGGATATGGATATGTAAAGTTTGGAGATTGGTATCAAAATATTAGTTGTCTTGCGCTATGATATTGCCTACTTCTTGCCTTGCTTAATTGCTTTCTCATCTCCACCATTTTTATAGATACTAACACATGTCAGACAGACATACGTGCAGGTGGTGGCCGCGGTCGCCCTCGTGTGCGCCTCCCATTGTGGTTTCAAATGGTGCGCAGATTGTGGCCATGTGGGTTCTTTTGGCTGGCGGCGTGGAGATGAAGCAGGCTGGCGAGCGGCCACAAGAGCGACGTGGGCGACGGCGACCGCCGGTGAGCACAATGAGCGGCCAAGTTTTGTTATTTGTATTGACAGTAAGGAAGAAGGCACACATAGATTTGCAAAAGTCATAGAAGGAACAAGTGAGCATTCACATCATGTTATTGGCACTTCCTTTAGTGCGCTGGAAGTTGTCTCCTTCTGGTTTAGGCAATCACATAGGAGTTCCCTATTTCTTTTGGTGCTCTAAATAAATTGTAGAGTAGCGAACATTCCATGTTTCTTTTGGAGCTCTAAATAAAGCAGACAAGAGTTTGATTATCTCAAAGAGCTTTTATGCCCATGGTTCTTTTGGAACGTTCGTGTTTCCTTAGTGATTTCTAACCATGGCAACACAGAGTTAGTTAAATTGATGTCGTGCTGCTTATTTTAATAATCTATATTTTCTTGCACTAGAAATTTGCATTAGGGAATTATTCACAAGGCTTGTCTTGTGGTATAGGCAGCTCGATGCCACCTTGACCCATGTCACTCATATGCTCATATCTACTTCTACTATATCAGGATGAATCCAAGCCACCGCCTCACCGCTTTGCTGCCATGGAGTAGGCCCCACCCAATGAGAACCTCTGTTCAATGCTCTTTGAAGCTAGGAAGGTACAAAATGCTTGTTGCTGATGCAGTGTTCTTCGCTCTTGGAGCAATGTTTGATTCTGGTTTCATGTTAGCAAAGGTAGAAATTTAGCCAAACAATATGTTCACGCACATCCCTATATCAAACACCTCTACTTTCTGATGTTGTACTTTGAGCTTTTCTCTCACAATTCTTATAAGGCTTGCTGCCTCCTTGACAGTGCCACAATTACCAATAATCCGTCGGGGATTAACAGCTGAAATGATGATTGATTTAGAACTTCAATGCTTATTTTCTTGTGTTACAGTTATTTGTTTTCATAGAACAAAGGGCTACCACTTTATTCCCTCAATGGTTTAGTTAGTACCATGAGGTTCCTTTGTAAATGTCATTCATAATATAGTTGGCTCCCAGGACATAGGGATCCTTGCTGATTGCATTTGAACTGATTTGATGGGATTTTGGATTCAATCTAGACACCGTGTGCTAGGCAAAAGAGGTGGGAACTTCGAAATAATTTGTCCACGAACAGCTGTTGGCCTGGCGTTTCTTTTGTAGGGTTGCTGACATGGTACTTTCGTGGAGTTTTAATATGGTCGGGGTCATTTTAATTTGATCATATAGTTGAGTATCGCCTCTCTTTGCTTCGACAATTCGTTGGAGTCTTTAATTAGGGGTTCTCGGATTAGGCATGCCTCACTTAGGATAATAGGCTCTGCAATATTTCCTGGTCGAGTATTTTTGTGTCACCATTTACCTTGTCTGAAGTAAAACATTGTTTGTTTGCTCTTGACACTTGTGTTTTAGATGGGCAATGTGGTCACTATACGAGTTTGTTATGTTATTTAATCAAAACATCTTGAAATGTTTGGTAATGCCCTGCCCTTCTGGACATGCAGTTAGTCTGAATCTCACCTAGCACCTAAGATGCTTCGGCAACACCTGCAACCACAAGGTATGGTACAACTGCTGCCGTGCATCGTCTCGGTTGTTTGTGTCTATGAACCTCTGCCGATTGAGCTCGATGTGGCGCGACTTAGACTTCGTTTGTCCATGCCCACTAGATGCAGTAGTAAGAGCATATCAAGCTGATGCCTGAAAGCAAGTAGTACAGCCCTGTTCTCTGTAGTACAGCCCCGTTCTCTGTATTATTCCTTCTTTGATGAGGTGATGTTTTGACCATGAAGAAGATAGCTTCCGCCCTCTTTTTTAGTTGCCTAGCTTTTTGCATCTGAGAAGCAAAAGTATGTGAAAGGGAAAACGAATAGTAGAATCAATAGTTTTACTCTCTTCCTTGGCACTAAGCCCTCATGTGTATGATGCTGTTGTTTCTAATCCATACCAGTATGTCGTGTGTATCTGCAAACTGCCAATTTGCGTTGATGATAAATTCAGAGAATTTTCGTGATGTTCAGTAGCTTGTGGTTAAAGTCCATGTAGTGTACGCATTTCAAATGAATGGTAAAATCATAGCTTACTGGCCAAATTTCCGCAGCTAGGTTAGACTGGGACATAACTTTGGTCATTGTGTGGGAATAAGCGAATGTAGTACGATGACTGAAATACCAAGTGTGTTATAACATTGATTCTTGACACTTTTGTCAGGTGTGCGCTGTGGTTTCTCTATATGTTTTTTATGTTAGTTAACCAGTCCATATAATTTTTTTTTTGTTTTTTGCATCCTCGTCCGTCTGATCATGCAGTTATTCTGGATCTCTTAGTGCTTAGTACTAGCTAATGACATTTTTTATTTCCTGGTTACTTATTCCATGGCACTCAAAACAAAATCAGGAATCTGTCTATCCATTGTAACATTATGCATAGTGTTTTTGTTATACATCAGCAGTGTAGTAGCATATCAATTTTTTTTTTCAAGGCCTCGCCCTTTCTTGATGGTCGATTACTCTGGATCTCTTAGTAAGCCCCACTGTTGTTAGTACATGTTTGCTCTTTCCTTGGTGCTTGTTAGTACAGGCTGTTCTTTCCTTGGTGGGTTAGTACATGCTTGCTCTTTTCTTAGTGCTTGTTAGTACAGACTGCTCTTTCCTTGGTGCTCGAGAACATTGGAAAACCTGTAAATCCATTCGAACATTATGCATAGCATCTATATCATCTCCTAACTGCACTATAGAACATGCGTGTTTTCTTGATTTTGTCTCACCATTCTCTAATCTAGCCTGGCTTATTTTACATTGTTTTACTGTTTATATCTATCTAATCGAGCCATTGCACTGATGCAAAAATGTGTGTACACAACAGGACGCGGCCATCGAGGGCCTGAAGAGCAAGACCCACATGAAGGTCCAGCTCAAGTGGATGTGGGGCAGGCAGATCATCCAGCTGTCATGCACGCAGGCTGGCAACATGAAGAAATTACTCCCTGTTCACCGCCGACCGCGGCAGCAACATCCGAAGAAAGGGTGGAAAGGGAAGCACCCCAAGTACAAGGTGCAGGCCAAGAAACAGCCACCCGCCGCGCTGGGCTCTTTCATTTTCCTGATGTTGTTTCTTCTGTTAGAAGACATAGATCATGGTAGGTCTCTTGAAAAATCTGTGATGGGCCATTTTGGTCAAATGCTGGCAAGGCCAGGCAGTGTGTTGCAGTAGGTCCTTTGGGACAGGACACATGCTGTCGGCGTCCTAGCCACTGCTTGCTTAGATGTAGGCGTTGCTCGGGATGCTTTCACGGTTTGATCGTGCATCTGGGCGATGCATCATTGTGGACGTATGATATAACTCATCATGGTTCCTTCACTGCACCGTCGAGCTGATGTGATATATATGTTGTCTCTTGCCTTCCCGTGGCTAGCTATTACATTGTTGATATGAACATGCCTATGTCTATATTTTGTATGAGCGAATGCTACTTCCACAAGACGCAAGAGGTTAACACCTTTGGCTGCTCGATGTGCCTTGCGTGACCACCTGTCTTGAGTTATGTACTCAATCATATCTACTTTTGTCCAATATCATTCTTTACACATTTTGTTTCGTGACACATTTCTTTGTGATTTATGTACAATGTAATTTACAAGGTTTTTCTTATGCCAATAAAATCGCAGTAACTCGGACATTTGCGCCAATCGGCGCAACAGGTCATCTAGTATTTATTAAAGTCTGTATTGAAGGAGTTGCGAGTTGGAGATTTGGCATGAAAGTATAACCTGTCATAGTGATCTGTCGCTTTTTTCTGGTGGATCCAGTTGCATCATCAAGCAGAGACTCTATTGGTGCAATATCAACCGCCGTGGCCTCCTCCCTAAACACACACAGGGAGATCTTCTTATCATTAGAGTGCCTGCATTTCAATAGCTCGAAATCACTACCATGTTCTATTGGAACAAGTTTTCCTTTGCCAGGGCCATTATTTAGCCTGCAGTACAGGTAATCACGCGCGCCACTGAAGCCAACGTTTTCAATCAAATTGATGAACCATATAGCAGATTTCCTCCGGTTCCATGGCTGCTACCACAACTTTTTTGTTTTTATCACCGTCCTCATAGAAAAGTCTAACATTCCAAATGGGTTCGGTCGTCTACATTTAGATAGAAGGAAAAAATGAGAACCCAAATAATCAGTGAGTTAGCAGAACTGAAATAAAAAAAAATAGTTACATGGCATTATTCACATAGAAAACCAGATACACATATGATCGACTAGGTGTTCATACACGGATTAACGCTTCAACCAGAGGAAGAACAGAGAATAACAACCAATATCGAGACCATATAAGAGACGGCGAGATCACGGAGATGGACGAGAAGCAGATTAGACAGGAAAACCTGAGAGGCTTCGCGTTCCATGGAGTCCGATCGCGACATCGACATGTGTAGAGCTCCGAACGTGATGAGGGCGAGATGAGATCTAATCTGCAATGGCGAAAGAGGTGTCCCGTAGATTGTGCTATGGCGAAACAGGAGGGGCATCGTGCACTTATACATACACGTTAGCGGGAAATTTAAAGTGACTGCTTTTATTTTTTGGTGGGAACACAAAATTTCGCTACACTTGGCCTTTTAGCGGGAGGATTTAATTTTTTTGGTGGGGCATCGTATTCGAGCAACCACAACGCCTTGTCGACAATATAGGCGCTAATTGAGCAGTTAAACAATGCATGCAATCGCCGGCTGCCTAGAAGGCATATTTTGCATTGAGTTTCAAGGCGTCAGGTTCTTAACTATCGAGGGAAAACTAATCGGATTTATTCCCTAGCGCTTACAACGTAGGATTGAAAACATGTGGAAGTCTCGCATGAGTCATGTAATGTCACTGAACAATTATTGCATGCAACTTATTAGCTGCCGCCGCCTTGTTTATTTCTGCAAACTTCAAATTGCCACTGAAAATATAAACAAGACAAGTAATCTTCACTGCAGATGAAGGTTTGGGTGATCAAACCACTGAAGCACATCGCTGATGGCAGTACGATAATTACATACATCCATACGTTCATGATCCGATGAGAATGTCCAAGTTGGCAGACTACGTACTACAACCAGGGCGACACCGCCCGCATCACGATCTTCACGTCCAAGTGGCGGTTACAGGTGCTCCTAAGTGTAATGAGAATAGCTTGCTTTTCATATAAATGCTTGCCTTCAACGAATTCCCGCCATGCATTCCTGCCAAACATAATGCGGCCGTCCCTGTCCGTGTTGTATGGAACGGTGGTGAACGCCTCTGATGATCTGAGGCATAGCCCAGCATGGCCTGAAGACGGAATGCCAGCACTGTCCGCTATGGACTGAGGTAGTTTCTGGATTTCGAGCGTGTGGATGACATACAAAAGGAAGTAGGTCATAGTAAGGCACACGTTGTAAGCATAAATTGCGTTGAAAAACATAAATAGCATTGGCACCTTACGTACCATCTCATATCTGGCCACATTTGTCCACGTCAAACGAGTCACGTATGGCACTCCAATGTACTCATCTATCGTGGGTAGAAGCTCACGAACGTGGTCCTTCTCATCGTCATCAAGATCAGCTCTCTGGGAGAAGATGATGGAAGAGTCGAATGGGTCATCCTCATCCATGGACTGCTGATCCGTGGACTCCTCATCCGTGGACTCCTCATCAGTCCTGGGATCTGGGTCAGTTTCATTGATTGTAGTAGCGTCGTGGTCGTACAAGTAGTGCATGCGGCACATGTCGAACTTGAACACCTTGACGGTGAGCAAGGCGTCGCCGTCGTAACTGAAGAGGAGGAACATGCCGCGCTGCAGGAAGTAATATGGGCGAATTGGTCCCAGCCGTGCCCGAGGAAAATGCGGCCAGCTTCATCGAAAAGCACATCCATGTCCCAGTTCTTGCTACTCGGATCGTCCGCCTCACGCAGCTTAAGTTCACGTGGTTCACGGCCCTTCAGCAACTCCACAAACTTCTTAGGCAGCACCTGCAGCAATATGAAAGTTAAATAGATAGAAAAGAGTGCTTACTAGAAATAAGTTTACTGTTTGATGATGGATGAGTACTATAAAAATGTAAACAAGTAGTACCTAGTAATCAGTTATACTAAATCTTAGTTGAGCAATGAGGGTGTTTGCCACATTAATTCAAAAAGATGAACTTTCAGTGGGAGCTGAAATGTACCAAATCGAGTGAACATATTCACGTAGAGCAATTGAGCTACTAAAACCCATCTACTAGACCTTAATTTGATTCACAAATTGAACTAGCTACAGGATCATAGCTCAGACACTATGTCAGACTAAATAACTGAAGTGGTGGTGTGGGTCGATGAAGCGTACCAGTTTGTCCGATGTAGCGTCTACTACGAGGGAGTAGAACTCAAAGTCTGCCAACTCCATCTTAACAGATCCCTCTGTTCATCATATAATAGAAATGCAAATCAATTTCCGGCTACATATATAATCGAGAATTAACATTTTGGTGATACAGTCCACGTACTGAATGCCGCGTTGTATTGCAAGCGGCAACTGCTTAGGTCGAACATCTTTACTGTGATGACATTGCGGCCGTCGTAATTGCAGATCAGAATAAAGCCTCTCTGCAGTTTGTAGGTCCGGGCGAAACACTCCCAGCCGCGCTTTAGGAACATGCGGCCAGTGCTGTCGAACCACACATCAACGTCCCACGTGGTGCTACGCCGATGGCCGACCTCAAGCAGCTTCAGTGCACGGGGTTTACGGTCCCCTAGAAACTCTGCGAACTTCTTAGGCAGTGACTGCAGTAGAGGATAGAGCAAACCATGAACATCAATACACCTATCTGACTAAAATGACAAGTAAAATGAGTACAATACCTGTTTGTCCGATGAAGCATCATCTACGTAAGCGAGGAACTCGTAGTCCATCGTATGCAAACCCGCCTGTAGATCATACTAAAAAGTATGACTTCAGTTACATTTAGCAGACGTGCCAAAACAGCAGAGGTTAAGAAACATGAAGGTTCACTACAAATTTAGGACTAAATGCAGTCTAGCAGCATCATGGTTCAGAGACATTCATACACAGGTGCAATTTAAATTTGACATGCATTCAAGAATTTCATGGAAGTACGGAACTTCAGAAAAGAAAATCTACTAGTATGTCAAGGAAATGGTGTGCCGACAATCAATTGTATTGCTTTAGCAAATTAATTGAAATAGCTACTGGTCCTAAAAAATGGCTCACATCTATTGTCCTGCTGAAGATTAAAAATGGAAATTACTAAAAATAGCTAGTGAACCTAAAAAGGGGTAAAGTCAACTGTACTTGTGAATAGTAAAAAGGGAAATTACTAAAAGTAGGTACTGGTCCTAGATATGCCAGTGTGAGTACCAGAGGTCTTACTTTCAACATCACTAATTACCTACCTAGAAAAAGGCACACACACAACAACAGCTACAAACATCAATTGGGCACCTGGAACTATCAAAATTAACATGAAGGTATAGTGCAACATCTCAATCAGATGCATGTAAGTACCATTTACTTTAGTCATAAACGTGTAAAAGACAAATCAATCATGAATGACATCGAACATAAATACGTGCTACCATCTATATGTAGCACAAGATTTCACATTTCTTTCCTGTCTAGACAAGTAGGACACTAGTTACCTTATAGAAAATGAGTGTTTGAACTTAAATCGTTCTGCAATGCATCCACAAGAGGTGAAGTTCTAACCTGAGTGTCGCCCGCGATGGATCAGTGGTGAATCGACGCGCCGTGGGTCAATCTACAGCGCGATGAAGAGACTGGCGACGACGGCGGTCGCGAGAATGCGGCGGCCCAGAGAGGGATGCTGATCGAGGGGCGGCGAGGTCGAGAGATGGATGGCGGCGGCGGCGGCGGCGACGGTGTCGGTGTACTGCGGAATAAGGGTTTTCTCGGAGCAAATAACTGTAGGTACACAAAGAGGAGGAGTGCAAACTTGACGTGACAATACGAGAGGAAGATGATACTTGGGCCCACCTGTAAGTCTGTTACCACAAATGGTGGGTACATTTCCGCGGGGCAGTTGCCATTTTTATGGTTCCTATCTGAAGTTGCACTTTCGGTCCAGAACATTGTTCCCTTCCACCTACGATGCCTGGAAAACAGCAGAGAGATGAGAATGTAAGCCACACTTGGCAATGTGGGCCCACACAAAATGCTTGAACCCCATTGCAGGACTTGTATGGTGCCGCCGTTGCGCTGGGTGGCGTCGGACGTTAACCGGGACGATTCTCGCCGCTTCTCGCTCTTGCATGCCAGCCTCCACACCTGGGGCATCCTTACAACCCACTCCAACCAACTCACTCCACATGCAACACTGCACCTTGTTACCCCTGCCCATGAGTGGGCGATGCGTGGTCTGGCCTTATATTGCCTTCGAAAGCGGAAGGAACGGCCGAAAACGGGGATTTCCTTGCCCAACTTGTTGTTTCCCATGCCCAAAGTCGAAATCATGATGCATTCCAAGAACCTCGCTTCATTTCAGCAACATTGCACGTGTGGGATCTCAAAAAGCCGCTTCCATTCTCAAGTTGCCTACCAATCTTATGTCGTAGCCGTTTCCGGGCACTTTCGGTCCAGAACATTGTTCCCTTCCACCTACGATGCCTGGAAAATAGCAGAGAGATGAGAATGTAAGCCACACTTGGCAATGTGGGCCCACAGAAATAATGCTTGAACCCCATTGCAGGACTTGTATGGTGCCGTCGTTGCGCTGGGTGGCGTCGGACGTTAACCGGGACGATTCTCGCCGCTTCTCGCTCTTGCATGCCAGCCTCCACACCTGGGGCATCCTTACAACCCACTCCAACCAACTCACTCCACATGCAACACTGCACCTTGTTACCCCTGCCCATGCATGAGTGGGCGATGCGTGGTCTGGCTTTATATTGCCTTCGAAAGCGGAAGGAACGGCCGAAAACGGGGATTTCCTTGCCCAACTTGTTGTTTCCCATGCCCAAAGTCGAAATCATGATGCATTCCAAGAACCTCGCTTCATTTCAGCAACATTGCACGTGTGGGATCTCAAAAAGCCGCTTCCATTCTCAAGTTGCCTACCAATCTTATGTCGTAGCCGTTTCCGGGCACTTTCGGTCCAGAACATTGTTCCTTCCACCTACGATGCCTGGAAAACAGCAGAGAGATGAGAATGTAAGCCACACTTGGCAATGTGGGCCCACAGAAATAGTGCTTGAACCCCATTGCAGGACTTGTATGGTGCCGCCGTTGCGCTGGGTGGCGTCGGACGTTAACCGGGACGATTCTCGCCGCTTCTCGCTCTTGCATGCCAGCCTCCACACCTGGGGCATCCTTACAACCCACTCCAACCAACTCACTCCACATGCAACACTGCACCTTGTTACCCCTGCCCATGAGTGGGAGATGCGTGGTCTGGCCTTATATTGCCTTCGAAAGCGGAAGGAACGGCCGAAAACGGGGATTTCCTTGCCCAACTTGTTGTTTCCCATGCCCGTAGTCGAAATCATGATGCATTCCAAGAACCTCGCTTCATTTCAGCAACATTGCACGTGTGGGATCTCAAAAAGCCGCTTCCATTCTCAAGTTGCCTACCAATCTTATGTCGTAGCCGTTTCCGGGCACTTTCGGTCCAGAACATTGTTCCCTCCCACCTACGATGCCTGGAAAACAGCAGAGAGATGAGAATGTAAGCCACACTTGGCAATGTGGGCCCACAGAAATAGTGCTTGAACCCCATTGCAGGACTTGTATGGTGCCGCTGTTGCGCTGGGTGGCGTCGGACGTTAACCGGGACGATTCTCGCCGCTTCTCGCTATTGCATGCCAGCCTCCACACCTGGGGCATCCTTACAACCCACTCCAACCAACTCACTCCACATGCAACACTGCACCTTGTTACCCCTGCCCATGAGTGGGCGATGCGTCGTCTGGCCTTATATTGCCTTCGAAAGCGGAAGGAACGGCCGAAAACGGGGATTTGCTTGCCCAACTTATTGTTTCCCATGCCCATAGTCGAAATCATGATGCATTCCAAGAACCTCGCTTCATTTCAGCAACATTGCACGTGTGGGATCTCAAAAAGCCGCTTCCATTCTCAAGTTGCCTACCAATCTTATGTCGTAGCCGTTTCCGGGCACTTTCGGTCCAGAACATTGTTCCCTCCCACCTACGATGCCTGGAAAACAGCAGAGAGATGAGAATGTAAGCCACACTTGGCAATGTGGGCCCACAGAAATAGTGCTTGAACCCCATTGCAGGACTTGTATGGTGCCGCCGTTGCGCTGGGTGGCGTCGGACGTTAACCGGGACGATTCTCGCCGCTTCTCGCTATTGCATGCCAGCCTCCACACCTGGGGCATCCTTACAACCCACTCCAACCAACTCACTCCACATGCAACACTGCACCTTGTTACCCCTGCCCATGAGTGGGCGATGCGTGGTCGGGCCTTATATTGCCTTCGAAAGCGGAAGGAACGGCCGAAAACGGGGATTTCCTTGCCCAACTTGTTGTTTCCCATGCCCATAGTCGAAATCATGATGCATTCCAAGAACCTCGCTTCATTTCAGCAACATTGCATGTGTGGGATCTCAAAAAGCCGCTTCCATTCTCAAGTTGCCTACCAATCTTATGTCGTAGCCGTTTCCGGGCACTTTCGGTCCAGAACATTGTTCCCTCCCACCTACGATGCCTGGAAAACAGCAGAGAGATGAGAATGTAAGCCACACTTGGCAATGTGGGCCCACAGAAATAGTGCTTGAACCCCATTGCAGGACTTGTATGGTGCCGCCGTTGCGCTGGGTGGCGTCGGACGTTAACCGGGACGATTCTCGCCGCTTCTCGCTATTGCATGCCAGCCTCCACACCTGGGGCATCCTTACAACCCACTCCAACCAACTCACTCCACATGCAACACTGCACCTTGTTACCCCTGCCCATGAGTGGGCGATGCGTGGTCGGGCCTTATATTGCCTTCGAAAGCGGAAGGAACGGCCGAAAACGGGGATTTCCTTGCCCAACTTGTTGTTTCCCATGCCCATAGTCGAAATCATGATGCATTCCAAGAACCTCGCTTCATTTCAGCAACATTGCACGTGTGGGATCTCAAAAAGCCGCTTCCATTCTCAAGTTGCCTACCAATCTTATGTCGTAGCCGTTTCCGGGCACTTTCGGTCCAAAACATTGTTCCCTTCCACCTACGATGCCTGGAAAACAGCAGAGAGATGAGAATGTATGTCTTCATTTTTAGTCTTCAATTTTAGCCATTTTTGTGCAAAAAATATGGAAAAACAACTGTACAAAAAGAAACCCTAGATTCACGCGTGCATATTGCGTCAGAGGGAGAGCAAAAGGGAAACCTCATAAATACACGGTTTGACGCATATCCACTTCCTTTCTTCCTCCGTCTCTGCATCAACTTTTCCCCAAAAAACGCATCCTCCCCTCCACTACCACCGCAAAACCCTCGACGGTTCCCCTGCCCTTCCCATCCGCCATGAAGAGATCTCGCGAAAGCTTCGACGCCGAGGAAGGTAATGAGGTGGCGTCCGTCGTCGGCGAGCCATCTTCTGCTGTCGTCCCAGCCGCGGCCATCTCTGGTACAGTGGCTGCTGCTTCCGGCGAGGTCACGCCGGTCGAGGAGGCGCTCCGTGATGTCTCTTCGGAGATAGATCGGAAGAAGACGAAGAGCGGGGACGGAGAAGATGGCCCATCCCACGCCGTCGTGCCATCTGACCTCGAGGCGGCATACAACGAGATTGACGAAAGCTACGACCAATCAGCTGAATACGCCATGTGGGGGGCCATCTCCGCTAAGCTGACCAACGGTCCGACCGCCGCGCCGCCCGCTGCGCCGACTGCCGCGCCGACTGAGGTAGTAGATCTATTTTTAGTGAACTATCCATGTATTTTTGATAATGCCCTTGTATTCACAGACTGGTACTAGATCGATTTTGCTTTGCACTATGTGGTTGTTCATGTTTGCCACTTATTTTGGTTGTGAGTTGTGACTTCTGTGAGTTGAGAGAACTAAGATAGCAACCTCTATGTGTGATGTTTGCTACTTTACTCTTTTTTGTTCTTGGCTGGATTGGAGCACAACCTGATGGTACCGTGTGTGTGACTAGGAAATTTATTTTGTTCTATGGTGGATTGGAGCACAACCTGATGGTACTGCATGCACGTGTGTGCCTAGGAAATTTCTTTTATTTTTTGATGGATTGGAGCACAACCTGGTATATATGCACGTGTGTGCCTAGGCAATTTTATTTCTCACCTGTTATTTATATTAGTTCAAATGCCATTGTATATCTCATCATGTAATAATTACAACTGCAACTTCATATGCAATGTTCAAATAATTGTACAGTGTGTTATCATCCTAGATTCTCCTATTTATGATGTTACAACCTATTTTGGGTTGCAATAATCTTCACATTATTTCAACTTCAATTTCATATCTCATTTTGTAATAATTGTATACTCTGTACTATGTTTAAATAAAATTCAATTAATATAGCTTGGGTAATTTGATGCGCAAGATTTTAGCTATCTGTTTTTGTTATGAAATACTGGGGCATATTACTCTATGGTTGCATGGCACATTGACATCAATGAGCACCATTCTATGTGGTAGAATCGAAAAAAATTCCTCATTGCAAGAGTTAGCGGTCTAGCATACATAGAAATTGTATTTTTGATAGTGGCCTTGTATTCAAAGAAAGAGAGAGTAGATCGATTTTGCTTTCAAATATTATTCTGTTATTTCTCAACTGTTATTTACATTAGTTCAAATGCCATTTTATATCTCATCATGTAATAATTACAACTGCAACTTCATATCTAATGTTGAAATAATTGTATAGTGTGTTTTCATCCTAGATTCTCCTATTTATGGTGTACAACCTTTTTTTGGGTTGCAGTAATCTTCACATTATTTCAACTTCAATTTCATATCTCATTTTGTAATAATTGTACACTCTGTACTTTGTTTAATTAAAATTCAATGAATATAGCTTGTGTAATTTGATCCGCAAAATTTTAATTATCTTTTTTGTTATGAAATACTGCGGCATATTACTCTATGGTTGCATGGCACATTGACATCAATTAGCGCCATTCTATGTGGTAGAATCGAAATAAATTCCTCTTTGGAAGAGATAGCGGTCTTGCATACATAGAAATTTTATTTTTGATAGTGGTCTTGTATTCGAAGAAAGAGGGAGTAGATCGATTTTGCTTTCTAATTTTATTGTTTTATTTCTCAAGTGTTATTTACATCAGTTCAAATGCCATTTTATATCTCATCATGTAATAATTACAACTGCAACTTCATATCTAATGTTGAAATAATTGTGTAGCTTGTTATCATCCTAGATTCTCCTATTTATGGTGTTACAACCTTTTTTGGGTTAATCTTCAAATTATTTCAACTGCAATTTCATATCTCATTTTGTAATAATTTTACACAGTAGCTTTTAGGTTAATTAAACGTGCATGCCTACATGGATTCTAATTATCAGATTTGGTTATGATATACTAGGTTTAGTATAGGTTGTACATTTCATATCCATTTGAATTCTTCGGCAATAAATGATATAAAAGTTAAAAACGAATGAGCAACTTCAGTTTTCAGTTAACATATTGGCTTATTGCATTTTAGGAGCCGAGAGTTGAAGAAGAGTCATCTGATGGCGGACTGGCCTTGTCAGATGGTCATGGTTCTGGGGACGGAGGCTCTGCAGAAGATGATGAAGATGTTAAAGAAGTACCTCCAACATCACCAAATGTTGATGAAAAATCAGCTTGCAACGTCCATGTCTCCAATCTGGTGATACTTCAGCTAAAGGAGGAAAAGGGGGTGCACACCGACTTTGTTCTTCAAGCTGTGGTAAAGCCGAACCAGCGACCATCGTCTTTCATGGTTTTGCGTGTACTCCTTAGCAAGTTGGGTACTACCAACTGGCGCATTGTCCAGTCTCACGAAGAGGGAGACTCCGCGTATCTTTACATCAAGATGCGTAGACAGGATGTGCTAAGGTGTCACGGGAAGAGGTACGAGTGGGAGGGAGAACAAGTCACCTTCCGTAAGGTGAATAGACTCATTCCACTCATACCTGATCCCATGGAAGCTGGCCCAGTTCACAAGATCTTCTAAGTTGTGCCTGCGAAGACAATGTTTCTTTTGTTTAAACTATGTGTTGCTTTCCGTACTCCTGCATGATGCACTATGTGAAACATTATGTCCTTTTTATGTTATCGTTTACCAGAGCTTATTAATATTGTTAAAGAGTTGTTTCTTTTTTGGAGGGCACGCAATTGGCACCTGATTTTTATAGGAGATAGTGGTTTGAGTACATGAACTTGACAGTTTGTTGCGAGCAACACTATCACTTACACCACTCCACACCGGCTAGTCCGAGAACTGCCCCACAGACTCAAAAACCAAACACAAGAAAAGGCCTTTCCTAAACAAAGATCAGAGCCGCGTCGCCACAGATGCTGGTGCCTCTTAGGAATAACAAACTACATCTTGACATCCCTAGTCGTCGAACCACCCAAAGGAGAATGGCGGCTGGACTAGTTCTGCCTCGAGGAGGGAACTACTCGAACACCGCCAGCGAGGGAGAGTTGTCATTGAGTTCAAACCAGACTTCACGTAGCATAATTTGCACTACTAGTTAGATATAGCACTTGCAATATGAACAAAAGTACCAAGATAAATCCATAGCTCAAAAGTAGCATATATACTACTCGAATAATTTTACATATACTCTAATTACAAAGAACAAAAGTAGCATATATACTACGCCGCAGCAGGTGATCTAGTGCCAAGTGTGGGTCGCACTCGCCCTCCTTGATCTGCCTCCCTCTTTGGCCTTCTTGGCGTCACTCATGGGTTTGAGCTTACGGTACAACTCTAGGGAGAGGAACCCATCAATTGCAGCATAGGTGATGTGTTCCATGTCTAGCATTTGGTTGTCCCAGTAGCTGTGCCACCAGTAATCCTTCTTCTTCATGTTTTTGTAGCAGGGATCAATAAATTTTGCTGCCATGGTAGCCATTCCAACTTTCTTTTGTTTGAACACATGAAAGTATAAATCTTGGATATCCTCATAGTTTTCTTTTGGAATAGAAAAATTCCAGGTTCTCGCAAACATTTTCTTGTCGTTGTTGGTGTCAACACTTGCAAATTTGACGCCGCCAAAACGAAAAAGATCAGCCAGCGTCGCAGATTGCCACCAGTCACCACTGAAGTACACAAGTAACAAGAGTTTAGAAAAGTACTACTCCATCCGATCCGAAAAAAAAGTGCGTGAGAAAACTGTTACGCATGCACGTCTGGATGAGTACTAGTTGCAGAAAATCTAGATGAGTACTAGTTGCCGAAAAAAAGAGGAAAAAAAGTAGTAGTAACACCAATCACAAGAACCAGGAATAACCAAATAGCAATCACAAGAACATGGCGGCGGAGCAGATGAGTACTAGTTGCAGAAAACAAGATGAAAAATGACTTTAACCTGGAGTGATGGTACACCAGGACGTGGCGGCGGAATGCAAGCTGAAGGACGGCGACCTTCTTCTCGATATCAACCTTGTGGGATGTGTACTCGAAATCGAGCCCCATGAATCTTTCTTCTCCTTCATCAATCCACTGCTCGTACATGTCTACGACACGCTGCACCTCGGCAGGGTCGTTGGTGTACGTGACGTCGATGCTTTCCTCGCCATGGATGGGGACCTGAATCGTGCGGCAGAAATACTTCTCTTCGTCCATTCTTGGAAGAAGAAGAGAGGGGAGCGGATGGAAGAAGAAGAAACTCGAGTGCAGCGGTTGGAAGAGATGCAGTGGTGAATACGAATGGAAGTACATGGGAGTATTAATATTAATTCTGTACGGAGCAGACTCGAAGTGGTTTCCGTGTGAAAACGATAGAAAATAATTGGGAAGCACATGTGCCGTGTGTGTACATAGACACAAGGTTGTACATAGTACTCACTTCTTTGTGGGCCTAAACTAATAAGCCTACTTTTAATCTACTAAACCTACACAATGGCCAGCGCGGCCCACGATTTGTCCCATCAAACAAGCTAGTCTACGGCCTGACCTAAGGCAGCGTGCGTGTAATCATTCTCCCACAGAAAACCGCCGACTTCACACGCCTCCCTCGCCACGTGTTCGCCGCCGCCTGCCCTTCCGCACAAGTTTGACCTACAATTTTAGTCTACCGGCCGGCGCACCCTCCACTTCGATCATGAAGCCAACCAAAGACGTGCCAACTTGATCTTACGCATCTTTTTGCATCTTTGATCGTGATTATCACACCAGATCTGATCGTTTTTGTTCGTTTTTTCTCGCAGTGTCCAGTTTGTTTTGACAAACTAGGGATGTGTGGTAGTGATGACATGACGACTGATTATTTCGTCATAACCCTTGTAGAGGGATTTGAGGAGAAGACGGTAAGGATTCTAATCTACTCATGTACAAATTGGATTTGGATTTTTCGTGATTATTCACATGTAATATACGTAGCATATCTACCGGTCCTAGCTAGTACTCATTGTGTCATGTGTTAATCATTGATGTAATATACGTAGCTGATCTAGCTAGCAAATTTTTTGGGACTGTGATCTCTAGTAGCATTGGACGTGTTTTTTTTATGAACTACCTACATGCAATTTCAATACTTGAAGGGTACCATTCTGAAACTATGAGTGCATGTTCAGTTATTTGCAGTACAGGACTATTGCTTCAATGTCCAATTATAGGAAAAAGTACAAATAGCTACTCTTGTAGGATATATCTACTTTTAGTAAGTCCAATTTACTACTGGCTCAAAATTTAATAAAATACATGCTCTTATTTAGGTGATCCCGTGCTACATCAGACAATATTTCTTAAGAATGCATGCTGTTTTCCCCATGGAGGACAGAAATTTTCAAGCCACACTTATTACGAAGGAAGGCTTCTCGTTTATTGTCGATCTTAGCAACATCGACGGGATAACCTTTCTGAAGGGAAATTACTGGAAAGAATTTAGTAGGGTCTACAAACTTGAAGTTGGTGTGGAGCTTGTTTTCAAGACCGACACACAAAGAGGCCAAACTGAGGTCATAACCGGAAATGACCCAATCATCCATCCATGTAAGTTCTTACTTAATACAAAATAATTATGTTGTGCACATAAACATTAATATATTACTTGGTTGCGGCATGTGTAATCCACTAATTTCAGGCGTATTACATTTTTACAGCATACTACCACATGTCCCCTGAGAGGCGTCACATTGTTGACTCACTCTCTAGTACTGATGGGACCATGATTAACTGGAGGATGATGGAGAGGGTGCAAACCACACATGCTCAATGGAAAAAATATCCAGTGATACTAGCCCCTTGTTCTCCCATGCTACCATTTTAAAAAATCAACTATAGATGTTTCATAAAATTCCGGAAAAAATTATTAATGTTCCCAAAGAATTTGTGTACATAATGTAAAAAAAAACCAGGTCCAAATTCGACCTACACGTTGAGAAACAAAAAGTACAAATCAGCAAATATGCACTATATATTCACATTTGGATTTGTCTTTTTGGTTAGTCAATATTACTTTCGCATCTGGACATAAAATTATTACACATTGTAGTAACTCTACTCGTGATTTTTCCTAGATTTTTTTGAATCACCAAAACTTCATTTATTCGAAACGGTACCATGGTAGCATGCAAGAGGGCTAGTATCACAAGATATTCTCCCCATGCTCTGGCGAAATAGGCTGAATCACCGCTATTTTAATATAGCAACCACCCGGTGCAACAGTTTTGATACAACGCCGGCTGAGGCGACAACCAATAAACGCAAAAGAAGAAAATAAAAGGAGACGCAAGTGGATCGACGAAACGACCACTTCGCCCACCTACAAACTACAACCAAGCTGCTAGCACCGGGACGTCAAATACCAATCTACACCTTCAACATGGATAGTCGCGCTTCTAGGGTTTCCCCCGGCACATCGGGGCGGCGGATGCAGGGTAGACGCGATGCCCTTCATGAAGGGAGGATGCCACCCGATGGCGACACCGCTCTAATATCGGTACTCAGACAAGGATTTCTCCCAAACACACCCTCACCATCATCCTTGACGATCCGTCGCCTAGGTGCCTCGCAACCACCGGACGAACCGACCACCAGCATGCGACACCACGGTGCAACAACATTTAACCAGGATGAGGGAATCATATGTGGTGGGAACGGTTTATCATTGGCTTCATCATTAAGGACCAATTTACGAAAGATCAAATGTGGAGGCACGTTCACATGATGAAAATTTTGAGGAAAACCATTTATACTCTAATTTAATCGATTGCTACACGCACACCAACTGCTACACACACGAACTCGAGTCCTCTCCCTCTCCACCCCCCGATTCCCCACCGCCACCACGGCTAGCCCTCTCCGCCCCCAGATCCCCCACCGACACCCGGCGGAACGACGCCACGACAAACGCCGCCGCAACCGCCACCGTCGTCCTCGCGCCGTCCAGCCGTCGCGCCGCAGGTAAGTTTCCCCGGCCGCCGTACCTTTCATTGTTAGGTTTAGATGTAGATTGAGTTATATGTTAGATGATTATTGTGATTTTAGATGTAGATCGACTTAGAAATTAGATTTCCATTGTTAGATTTAAGTTTATTCAGCCACCAAAATTAGATGTACATTGTTAGATTTAAGTTGGTTTTTGAATGGTAAATGGTTAGATGTGTATCTGAATTCAGTGTATGGAACGCACCACCGCAGGCAATTGATGTATGTGAACAGTGTGGCTACAAGGAGTGCGTGAACAAGAAATTTACCATTGTTCTACCAGAGGGGTTTGAAAACATATTGGTATATACTTTCGGTCAATCTACTTTTTGAAAACTGACAAAAAATTTGTACTAAAAATGTGTTCTTTTTTTTTACAGATCATACCTTGCAGATTCAGGCGTGACTTTTTGGAGCATATTCAAGTTGCAATTTGGGACCACCTTAGAACTCTCGAGGTGAACTTGGTGAGCTTGAGAGTGCCAGACCACCAGCGCAAAGTTGTAGTCACACATGAGGATGGAAAAACATACTTCAGTGGTCAGCAATGGGGCCAGCTTGTGGAACGCTACGAGATGGATGCAACAGAGAGATTGACATTCTATCTCGATGAAGGTGATGTGTCCACCTACTTCCTCTACGATCGATCTGACGATGCTGAAGACACCGAAGATGATGTTCCCATAGCTCCCTACTGAGGATACACATGTTGTCATTATTCAGTCAGATGATGAGTAGGTATCGTGGTTGTAGCTGAGAGTTCTAGCTTTATGCGATCTTTTAGATTACATGTTAATGCTGAGTACTATCTGGTTGAATCTTTGATTGGTTATGCGGTTTTTTTTAATGCTTGTTATGTTACCTCATAATTGAATACCATTTGTGCGCTTCTAGTCAATATTACATACCCTTTGTATTTACCGATTTCTATAGGATAGTGATGTGAACTATGACATCAACGCCAATGAGCATGTAGTAACCTGTGTCGATTCCAGAAACACGCCAGTGGACACCTAGATAGCAGGGGCGTACGGGTTTCATGCCAGAACTGAAGAAAAACCACACCAATTACAGGGCTTTTCCGACTAGTGTTGAATATTAACACAACAATGCATTTCGAAATGAATTAATTTAATCATAAAATGAAACTAGTAAAACTTAATAGAGCATTTATAATACTTGAACGTTATTGCCAAGGGAAAAACATATTGTTCACAAGCCAAATGGGCTGTGAAGACAAATTGTACAATTAATAGGCCCATACTCCGGTTAGGCCATTGGGCGAGCGAAAGGGCTACGTTTGTCCGCCCGGTCTCCTCCAAACTGCCCTGCCCCCACACGACAACGCCGCCCTATATATCCGCCCTCAGGCGACTTCGCCGCCGTATCGGCCCTGCACGACCGACCAATCCGCCACTATTACCTCGCCGCCATCCGAACTCGATTAGCGTAAACTATTGAACTGCCGCCAACGCTGCCCCGCCGACTTGTACTCAACCACTGCTTCCGCCGCTCGTCAGACGCAATTACAAGGTTTGTACCAATACTGATGATATCCTTGGTTTCCATCCTACCGGTTCGATGAAGTTAATGGCGATTGCAATTGCTGTCAGATAAACTAGCTGCTGGTGTTCACATATGCGTGTCTGTTTTATCAGTTTCAGTTGTAAGTGTTAGTTTAATATTCATAGCAATGTAAGGAATTCAGGTACGAACTAAGTTTTATATTTTCATAGCCATGCCAGTTTCAGGTGTAAGTGTTAGTTTCAATCGAACGCTGTGTTGTGAAGTAATGTCTAATGTAATCCTCTGCAATTCTTACTTACTTGAAAGACCAGTATGCCTGTCTCTCTGATCTATTTGTTGTTTCGAAATACTTTTGTGTGAACTAATGCTGCTCCTTTTTTTTACAAGACCAGCTAAACGGAGATAACGCAAAATGTCACAAGACAAGAGCTGGATGGAGAAGGATAGAGATTCTATGGAGTGGCAAAGTGGCATCGAGAGTTTCTTGGAACTTAGTTTTGACGATGCTGAACCAGACGCAAGAAACTTTTGCCCGTGTACGAAATGTCTGAATAATGCTCAGAAAACTAAAAAGGAGATCCATATGCACTTGCTTAAGAATGGGATGGATCCGTCCTACAAAAATTGGGTATTCCATGGTGAACCCGAGGAGGACAACATGTCTGAAGATTCTGATGATGAAGACGCTACAGGTGGTGGTGAAGGGATACGTGACATGCTCGATACTCTGATAAGAGCCACAAAAGTGGGAAGTAATGCAGGAGACACGAGCGATGATGGAATGAAACAGGAGCCAAATGCATCTGCAAAGGCGTTCTACAAACTATTGGAAGAGGGAAAAACATCGTTGTACCCAGGTTGTGAGGAGGTCACAAAGATATCTTTCATTGTGAAGCTTTACCAAATCAAGTGCGTGTCTGGGATGACCAACAGAGCATGTGACTTAATGCTGCGGATGTTCACGGAGGTGCTGCCAAAGGGTCACTGCATTCCTACTAATCTCGCACAAGTAAGGAAGGTCATTCGAGAGTTTGGACTGGATTACAAGAAGATACACGCGTGCTATAATGATTGTGTGCTATTCCGTAATGAGCATGCTGATGCCCAAGAATGCCCTGTCTGTCATACGTCTCGATGGAAATCAAGTCCAACCGTAGACAAAGCTGATTCATCGATCCGTAAATCAAAGAAGCAAGTGCCACGGAAAGTTCTATGGTATTTCCCACTCATTCAAAGACTGCAAAGGCTGTACATGACAGAAGATATGTCAACTGATATGAAATGGCATAAGGAGAAACGTAAAGATGATGGCATAATGAGGCATCCTGCAGATTCGAAGGCCTAGAAAAGCCTTGATGAAAGATATAGTCAGAAAGAATTCGCAAAAGATGGCTCGCAGTGTTCGGCTTGGCCTTGCTTCAGATGGATTCAACCCCTTTGGGCTCATGAGTATATCACACACTACATGGCCTGTCATTCTGATCCCATATAACTTGCCACCATGGATGTGTATGAAACAAGAGAACTGGATAATGTCAATGATTATTCCAGGACCAAAGTCAGCAGGAAATAACATTGATGTGTACTTACAGCCTTTGATTGATGAACTGTTAGTTCTATGGGAGGATGGTGTTGAAGCATATGATGCTGCAACTAAACAAAATTTCAAGTTGTATGCATGCGTGTTGTGGACCATCAATGACTACCCGGCTTACGCAATGCTGAGTGGTTGGAGCACAAAAGGCAAGCTAGCATGCCCTTACTGCCACAAGCATACAGACTTTTTATGGCTCCGGTATGGTAGAAAGCATTGCTACATGGGACACCGACGTTTTCTACGGAAACAACACAAATGGCGTCGAAACAAGGTTATGTTCAACAACAAGCCAGACCATAGAGACGCCCCGGTGCCACTTACAGGCATTGAAGTTCTAAAGGAGCTTGATAGCATTCAGCATGAACCATTTGGGCAGTCAAATAAGAGAAAGCGACCGGAAACTAATCCCTGGCACAATTGGCGGAAGAAAAGTGTGTTCTTCCAGCTCCCGTATTGGCAGCACTTGCTCGTGAGGCACAATTTGGATGTTATGCACATCGAGAAGAACATTTGTGACAGCATTCTGGGTACTTTGCTTGAGATGGATGGGAAAACAAAGGATGGTACGAAGGCTCGCCTAGATTTGGAGTCTTTGAAAATTAGGGAGGATCAGCACGCAAAGCCCGCCGGTAAGGATAAGTACAAACTTAAGAAAGGCGTGTATGCTTTAAAAAAGGAAGAGAAGATAATGCTGCTCAGGTTTCTGCAGAGCATACGGATGCCTGATGGCTATGCTTCACACATTAAGCGATGTGTGGTCCTCGAGCAGTGCAAGTTTAGTGGACTCAAAACTCATGACTGTCATGTTATATTACAGAAACTTCTTCCTATTGCGTTGCGCAAGCTTCTGCCAGAGAATGTCCTTACCCCATTGCTTCAGCCCAGTAAATTCTTTTCCGATTTATGCTCCAAGGAGTTAAGGGATGACGATCTATTGAATTTGGACGAAAAAATTGCAGTAATTCTATGTCAGCTAGAGATGATATATCCACCAGCTTTCTTTGATATTATGATGCATCTCCCAATTCATCTAGCTCGAGAAGCATGGTTTGTAGGGCCTGTACAGTATAGATGGATGTATCCGGTTGAGAGATACCTGCGTACGTTGAAGGGATATGTACGTAACAAGGCTCATCCAGAAGGTTCAATTGCAGAGGGGTACATACTTGAAGAGTGCATGACGTTCTGCAGTCGATTCGTTAAAGGCTCGCCTACAAAAATAAGTCAGTGCGAACGCCATGCAGATGGAGCTACAGATGAGGCACCAACAGGGATTAGCATAATGAGTGCAGTTGATTACTCCAAGAAAGGTTTTGCCCGTGAATCACTGTCTTTGGAAGCTCTGAATCAAATGAGGCACTACATAATAACAAACTGCGAGGAAACCGAGCCATGGATTCGGTAAGGAAACTTATTTATGTGTTTCATATCATGATATGCATTAACACTTTGGTTATGAAGTAACCATATATCATTTCTTTTTGAAGGCAACATATTGACGAGCTCAAAAAGAACAACTGTCCTAATCCTGAAAAGAAACACAAGGAAGATTTTGTTGGCTGGTTCGAAACACGGGTAAGTTACTTTAGCATTTTCATAAATGTTTCTCGTAATAAAAAAACAATGGTGTATAGTACACTCACACATATTCTATTCCATGAAACAGATCACACAACTCCATAAAGATGGGAAGGTCAACAGTCTGTTGTATACACTAGCTAAAGGGCCTGATCAAATTGCTCGTGTGTTCAACCGTACAGTACTGAATGGATATTACTTTCGTAATACCGAAATAGAGCTTGACTTGAGTACCCAAAATAGTGGCGTCGTAGTCAACGCGCAAGAAAGCGCCGGCAGTACTGATTATTATGGGGTGATAAAGAAAATCATATTTCTTGACTTTCCTCCTGATAAGGAGGTTGTTCTATTGCAGTGCGACTGGTTCGACGTGCCTCCTGCCAATAAAAATCAGAGTAAGGGGTATAGGAGGGACAAATATAGAATTATTGACCTTGACACTAGTGTACACCGATTCACGGAAGACCCTTACATTCTAGGCATCCAAGCTGCACAGGTTTTCTATGTGAGAGATGTGAAGAGCCCTAATTGGGCAAGTGCTATAAAAATGAATCCACGCAATTTGTTTGCTCCTTCGGTTTTAAATGGTGCAGACCTAGATGATCTTGCAGAAGGAGATGAACGCGGTGATGCAGATGTACAAGATGTCGTCGATGCAGGAATTACAGTTCCAGAATTTACTGTACCTGACGAGATGACTAGTTGGTGCAGAAATGATGATGATGGAACCAACGTTGATGTTTCAGTCATAAATAATTTAAGACCTGCTGATTTTGACGAAGACCAAGTCGAATATGATGCTGATACTGATGATGATCAGGCTTACATAAATGATGGTCATGTTGCTCCTTTGGTAGAAGATGAATTGGATGATGACCATGGATTCTTTGTGTAGGCTGTCTCTGCACTGTTTGGCTTAAATGTTTTGCCATGAACATGCATGGATGAAAGATCGTGTAATAACATAATTTTTGTTTAAAGATTCCAAAGTTCCATTGTTTAGAAATTTTGATTTTCCATGATAAATGTACTAGTGAAATTGCGTCTTATATGAGTTCTTGATTGATTATCAAGTACCGTCACTAGTTGCAACATTAGTAAAATGCTAAGTGCTGCAGAAATTCAGTTGCAAACAATATTAAAAAAAAATAATGTGCTCACCAAGCTGAGATACTGGACCAAAAATGAAGTGTAGTCCTAAGAAAATTGCAACAGTGATCAAGGGCACGGCCCATGAGGCCCGTTAAGCTAGTCTATGAATGGTCGTTGCAAAATAACTTGTTCATTTTCGCAACAGTACGGTGATTGTTGCTTTACCTTTAACATATTACCATACGACCCAAATTGTCGCAGTAAACAATAGGTATTGCCGCAGGATAAATTTGAGGCGAAAAACATATGGTATTGCCACACGAAAAATTTGGTTGCAATAGTTAGCTTTATTTTTTGCAACAATATTTGTAACTACCGAAACACAAATACAGATGTTGCAATAAATGACTGGATATCACCACGAATGCTTATTTCGTTGGAATACCATGTCTCTAAGGCAACAGAAGGAGTGCCTCGCGCAACGAAATTATTCTGTCGCAAAAACGCGCTTGTATTCCAACAGCAGTACAAATCGTGGCAATAGGAGGCCTCTACCGCAACAAAACGACATTTTATCGCCACCAAAATGAGTGGTGGAAATACGAGTGCCCTATCACCACAACCTGAGAGGTCGTCGTAATTTGTGATTATATCGCAACGAAAAAAAAACGTAGCTACAGATTTCGTTGCAAGAGACCGATTCTCTTGTAGTGACCGCGCGGAAACCTCCCCCGGCCACCGTTTGGCAGCGACGGGGGGTGCCGCCACCGCCGCGGACAAGGCCGGCAACGACAGTGGCAGGGGGCACCGATCGGAGGGGGCCTGGGCAGAGGGAGCTCCCGGGCGCCGCGGGGAGGACGCGAGGGAGAGAGCGCGTGTTTCACCCACAACATAAAATCTAGGTCTATGCATACTAAGATCGTAAATCCGTAAGCACGTCTAACCACCCTCCCGACCTCATCTCACAAGACCTTACAAAACCTGCTCAATTCGTCGAACCCAACTAGCATAAAAAAAATAGATTTCGTTATTAGACAACCACGACACAGCAGCTCTATTTGTTTTCGGGCGGGCTACAAAATTTCTTTTGAGAATGCCTAGCCAAGCTTTTAGGTTGTTTTGTAATGTTCCTTCCCCGATGCCTTCATGTCTCTAGTAGTCGGAAAATGGTCTAGTGGTTGATGTCTATAATACAAATATCTCATTACATCTCAACTCCCCAAGGGCTTGCGATCGTGGAACGGCGGCTAGAGGTAGCCTATAAGTGGAGGACATGGATCGGTGGAAAAATATTAGGTTTTTCTGTGTGGATATTGGTTGTCACACTAACATGTGGGGTCCCGGTTCCGCTCGATGGGTGAATTTGACTCACCATCCTAGTCTCGTTAAGCTACCGGGTAACCGCGCCACTATCCCCGCAGGAAGTATTAGAACCAATCCCCGATTCTTAACGGGTAAATGCATGCGGGCCGGGAGGATAAGAGTTGCCACCTCATAATGTTGTGACTAAATTTCATTTTATATTATTTTGCGCACTATAGAGTTTTGTTTAATGCTTATACACCAGCCACAATGTTAAGGGTTGCTTTTAAAGTTTTGAGCCTGTGGATAGGTTCCACTATGTATATGGAAATACGTGTCACTTTTTCATAATGGACAATATAGTGGGTGGTATTATGGATGCCATTTCCTGTATCGTTTCATTACCCATTATTATTTCATGCATTTCAAGTTATCTCGTGTGCTTGCGGTTATTATTTTATGCATTAAATAAAAGCATAAGATCCATCATTTTGTGTGTCGTGTCTCGTCTCCGCGCATTATTGAGGCTCTTCTTTTATATCCAGAGATAGCTATTGTCTATGATCTCATGTGTCGTTTCATTGTAGGGCGTTACTATCCACTATTAGATACAGGGAGGAGCATTAGTCCCCAATATATTACCAACCGGGACCAGAGGGGGACGGGGCAACGGTTCGTGTCGTCTCGAACGCTTTTAGTCCCGCGTCGTAACACGCCCCGGGACAAAAAAGTCGTCTGGAAACCGTTCGCGTCGCCTCGCACACTTCTAGTCCCGGGTCGTAACACGGTCCGAGACTAAAAGTCGGCATGACAACCGTTCGCCTGGCTTGAGAGAATTTAGTTTAGGGACTAAATTCCCAAACCGTTTGCCTCCCGCGCGTCGGAAGTTGTTCCGCCGTCGGGAGGCTTTTAAAAACATAGAAAGACGCCTCATTTGCTATAGTACCGCGGCCCTTCTTCTTCCTCTTGCTCTCATCTCTTTATCCTTCCACATTCTCCACCATGGGACTTGAGATTTTCAATGTGAACACACATGGTCGAAAGATCGAAGTCGCATACACAAACGAGAGCAGCAGGTTCCAGGTTTTCTTGACCTCTTGAAGCAATGACTATGCGATATTTTTTTTTAGATCTATACCTCGTAACATTTCTTACTCTAGCAAAGTTAGGCTCTCCATGACGTACCGTCCATGAAACATAGTTTTTCTCTCTGTTCGCATCCACGAAAAAAAATCTGTCTCCTCACGTAAAATCAGGAACCTAGTAATACGTGTCGACCAAATGGCACATGAAATGAAATGTAATAGTTGTCTCCTAGCTTATGCAATATATATTAGTCTATGCCAACGCTATCTCTTTTGTGGTCACAATTTTCTATGCGTCTCATTTACATCCACGGGCACGTCGATTTGGCGGATCACATTCCTCTTGTCTTGCGGATGAGTCAGAGGAGGATGAGATCTTGCCGAATTTTCACCAGGTGGTCCGCTAGGCGGTAAGAGCTGATCGACAACGACTATAAGGGACCATGGTCGTTGATCATGTGAAGAAAAGGATATCCCTTGGGCTTTACAAATTTTGCATTAATTTTTTAGGATCTATAGCTCATAACTTTCTTACCCTTGACTCTCGTGGATTTTCTTTTATTTATTTTATTTTCAATGTGCCAAAATTTCTTCGTGCCATAGGAAAAAGGCAAGACGCTATTCCTTGGTCTTATAATATCCCTATAAATTCATCGCCGCCAACGATGGTAAGGATGTTTGTTAATATTAGCCCACGGATGTAGGGTGGTGGCGCATGTGCGCCTAGGCAAGTTGTTTGAAAATTTTCCATTTGATTACCACGACATAAATTTGACAAGGAATTTTCTTCCTTATAACGTAAGCTCTCATGATAGGACCCATAATCATGTCTCCAAACTTGCTAAAGGCATTTTTTGAGATATTTTGTAATCCTTCACCCCTTTTTCTATTCTTCGGGATATCCCCTTCGGTTGATATCGACACCCTACCATGTTGTTGTACCTTTTCGAAGACGGCGAATAATGTTTTCTCAGACTAGTCACAATGAGAAGTATCATACACTAGTATCATGCACATGATACTAGTCTATGTTACTACTCCGACAATGGGTAGCAACATGTTTGTGGTATCATATAGTGCTGCATTTATTGTGATAGAGACTCATTTTATCTCGTAATGCGTTATGTTACGGTATCTACCTATGATACCACCATCACCTCTCTCCTTATTAATTGCACCGCCACGTCAGTTTTTTGCCAACATGACATACATGATACTACCTATGATACCCTCATTGTGGCTAGTCTCATTGTGTTTGTCTCCCATAGGGCCAGGGCCGGCTCAAGGATTTCGAAGGCCCCGGGGCAAACTTCACCAAAGGGCCCAACATAATTTTTTTTTGATCCATACGAATAGATACATATGTTATAAATTCATAAATAATGGTATAAGAATCAAATTTCTGATTTTTTTTCTCCTTATTCTAAATTACCGGATAGATGTTTCTTATTATTTCTTTTCTGATTTCCGGTAGATGTTTTTTGGGAAACATAATTAAAAGGAGAGAAACTGACAGATAATTGTAGAAACAAAAACCTCCACTTATGAACAAACCCTATTGTAATTGATGTAAAAATATAAACAAATCAGACAACATATTAGGATTTAGGAAAATAAAATAAATCTTGCAAGCGATTTAAGGTCTCGTCAAGTTTTTGATCGAATAAATTACCTGTAACCTGTTACGGACAGAGATTTATGTGTTCCCCAATTTCTTGCCAATAATCTGATCATAGTTAGAAGTTGTTTTTGCTTTTTCTTAATGATATATACTCTGTCCTACATATACTACAAACCCAGATATGGGCCCCTACTTTGGCTGTACCCCGGGCCGTCGCCCCTCTTGCCCTGGGCCAGAGTCGGCCCTGCATAGGGCTACGACTCCGGCCGAACTAACTAGCTGGTGTTCATTCATCATGTCCCATGTGAAGCTGACTAGAATCGTCATAGGAGAGTGTGTGTGTTATATTTTAACCCGGCCATGAAATTTTGGGAGGACTCCCACCACCCATATTTGATTTGGCCTGATTCGATAAAAAGGCCGCCACGCCGAATAAATAATTCGGAGACCTGGCCCGGTTGGCAGATTGGATTTCGGCGCCGGAAAATTTCGTTTTAGGCTGAGCGGGAAGGCGTTAAACAAAAAATTTGGACAAGCCCTTTGTTGGGCTCGAACCCCTCCTGTAGCATAGCAGACCAGTCCACCACCACCCTCCTCCCCATGGTCTCACCACACCCGCGATCCCCTTTTCCGCCACTTCGTCGCCGGTCTAATCCGTCCACCTCTGACGACTGCACGAGCTACAGACCACCACCCACAACTGGATCTTCATGCTCTCCCGATTCGAGGGTGGGGAACCGCCCAATCGCTGCCACACCTCAAACCCTAGGTCTGGGGTAGGAGCATGGCGGTGGCGGCTAAAATCGGCAGTGGAAATGCGGGAGGTTAGGAGGCCATCGGTTGCGAGGCCGGCGTCGAGGAGCTCGCCGAGTGCAGCCGCGCGTGGAGAGGCTCGCCGGCGCACTCTCTTCTCCAAGAATATGATGCTCTCCACGAGGGTGCCTTTGGTCGTCGTCTACCGCGGGAGCTCCTCCACCGACCGACACATGGACCGTGGCGTGGTCGGGGGCGACAAGGAGAACATGTGGGGGTGATGGACGGTGGGGTTGCAGGGGAGGCGCTGCTCGATCTGATTCCGAAGCTGGCCTTGAACGCTACCAGTGGGCGGCTAAGCTGCTGGAGGCCAGAGGACGGCCACCCCTGCGGCTGGACATGTTTCTCCTGCTCCTTCCCATGCCTCAAGGTGCAGTCCCTCTTCTTTCCCCTTATTTTTCGTCAGATCGATTATCTCTGTCCCTATATGATTTGATTTGTCCGCTGCATACAGAACACAAAACTCTGTTTATTGGCCGGACACAGTGTAGCTGGTAGAGCTGGCAGCCTGGCACCCAGCAATACGTTTCCTAAACTATAGCTGAACTTTAAGAATGCCACGGAATAGTTTTCGCAAGGATGTTGAACCTAGAAAGCGGATCAAATATAATGAATTTCTTGTAGAAATTCCTGATCGATAGGTGACTTTGCAAAGTCTGCTGCCACATTGCCTAGCTGTCCACTCAACAGCAAGACATGATTTAATTTTTTAACAGGTCCTTTTTATTTTTCACCATCCTACTGATTGATGTATTCTTGGTTTCCTTGCCCCTCAATGGTCTGTATCTAAATTTTATTTTGTGTGGCAGAAATCTGCCGTATATGCAGCTTGGAGGAGGTATCATCTCGCCCAGGATTTGGAAGCTCAGCTAGGAGGCCTTTGGTGCTCAGGCTGCTATCCGCGCTTCTCTGCGGTCTAGGCCTGCATGGAGAAGCTGCCCTTGGCCCGCTTCTCGCAGAGAAGCACCTCTGCCTGCCGGGACCGGGTCGACCAAGGCATGGATGTCGGGTTGCAGGCCAGGCGCTGACGGAGTTGGCTTTCAACGCCTCGTCTGGGGGGCTGCGCAGCTGGAGGCCACGGCGACTCGTGCGGCTTGTTGAGCGTTTGTGGTCCAGTCCATGTACGTCCTGCATTTCTTCCCCTATCTCTCTTCTCAAGTTTCTAGATTTGATTATTGTTCTGTGGTTACTTTGCCATGAATGAATGAATTAATTGTGTGTCTCCTATTTTTTCTAGGTGGGGCAGAAATCTACACTACATGCTTGTAGGCATCACTTCGCCTGGCATCGAGAAGCTCAGCAAGCTGGAGAAATGCTCAGTTCCTATGTTTGCTAGGGGAGTTAAGCTTGGTGCAGACCAGCCTGTTATTTTGTATATTCCACTAGTTTCTGTAGCTCTTAGTGGTTAAGATGGAGTTGGTTGCTGCATTTCAACTTCTCAAGGATAAGTTGGTTCGTTTAATTTTTGTTTTTGTTTTTACAGCACTACATCTCTTTTGGGGATCATCTTTCTTGCTGATGCTATTTAATTATTTTTGTACACTGAATCCCATGTCTTCTCCTGTAGGCTTGCATTGTCGTGCCGGATCTGAAGGCCGGGTGTGGCGTCCATGTCGTGCAAGAGGATGCCCGATGTCCCACTATGGCGACCTAGACCACGCTATTTAGGAGCTCAACGACATTGATTCCCAAAGGTACCTCCTTGATCACGCTCGAACGAATTGCTGCCCAATGTCATCATGTATGGTGCAGGCATTGAATTTTCAATATCGTCGAGCTCTGGGTTTTGTAGTTCACGCTATTTAGATGTCTGATGTTGCCGTGTTCATGTCGATAGAAAACCATGAATGTTTTTACATTATTAACTTCACATACGAAGGTGCCAATTTTGAGAAGCGTGCATATTCAAATGCTTGCTGTTTCGTCCATCGAGGTGTAATTCTTTTACTGGTAGCACCAAGCGCTTGCCATGTGTTGTAGTTCAACAATCATTTTTAAGATTGACTTGTATTTGGGCAGTGAAGCTTCTGTTTAGGCGAGGCCCCTCATTAATTATTCGTTTCATGCTATGTGAATCATACATGGGTACCTCCTGATGCTACTAATATGTTGTTTTGTCCATGTGGTGTAGCTATTTGTATTAGTTACTAATAGGAAGATTAAAAAAAAGGCATGTGAAAATAATCTTTGTGATATCCATCTTGGTTAGTTATATATGTGAGGAGTGATTCTAACTGACATGAAATTTTGAATGATAGAGCATCAGCAGTAAGAAGGGAGAATTGTGGTGAAGGAGGGGCATGCATTTGTTTCTTCGTTGTTGAACCGTTGCTCCAGTTGTATCTGTCACTGATTAGAGCTTGAAAACCTTCTCTAGAACTTAGATGCTTGGCCAGTTTCTAGCATGAACCTAGTTGGAAATGATGAAGCATATAAATGAATATCTTGGTTTTGATTGGTCATAGGAATAAATCCATAGATATACCACATTACGAAAATACTTTGCGCATGTTACTTGCATAATTAAAGGAGTAGTGCTGTTGTTCTACTTCGAGTCATCACATGTCACTATATGACGTTATGAACACTCATAATTGGCACTTATTGAAAACAGTTTGTCCACTTGTTGATGATTGGACTGGCCTAGCATATCTTGTTTGTGTGTTGAGTAGTAGTTTCTTGTGCTGCGGAGCTAAATCTTTCTTCCTATCTTGTCGTGCAGGTGTCGGACGACCTGGGCTTCTTCAGCCAGTCATATGAAGTTATGAACACTCATAATTGGCACTTATTGAAAAGAGCTAGTCTTGCGAATTTCGACGGTTTTGTAAGAAGCATCACGCACCTCTGCCTGTCCCATGGCTTGCCTCCGGTTGCTTTGGTCCAATTTGCTGGCAGCGGCCTCCTGTGCCAATAACGCATGGTTGTAGGCCTGGTCTTGGGCCTAACGCATGGTTGTAGGCCTGGTCAGCCCTCTTGCCCTAACGCTGTTCTCTCGAGACTGTTTGTGTTGTGTTGAGGACTTGAGGTCCAGGCATGTGTGGTGTCCTCCATTTGAGTGAGTGACTTCTTTTGGTTATATTGTGAGTCATGTTGTACGCCTGTAAAAACAGATCTTCCTCAGTGGAATGAATGTGGAGAGGGCAAGACATGATGGTACTAGTTCTGGAGCATATAAGAATACAAGCAAGTTTGATCATGGCGTATCCTACGTGGTCTTGATTTGGCTGAATCTGCGTCTCGCCCAACATGCGGCCTCCTCCTTGCAATTTGTACGGGTCTGGTGGCCCTCCTTGCAATTTGTACGGGTCTGGTGGCGACTGAGATAAATTGAGTAGAAAAATGGGTTCGTGTTGTTGTATAGGCCGGATAGGGCAATAGTCTCCAACGCTCTAATTAACACAATGCTCCTCCGATCTCTACTCCATGCCCTATGCGAGGGACCCAACGACGACCTGATTGGTGCAAGGGGATAGCTAGTAAGGGCATCCGCAATAACTTGTATGATACACCGTATGATAGACTATCCAACTCATCAACCAACAATGTATCATACAACTATTACAATGGTTTGTTGGAAGAGTTGTTGGTAAAGTAGTACATTTAGCCAATCATATAGTCATTTTAGTGGGACCAAAGGAGAAAAGTATGTTGGCATGCGTCCTACCTTGTTGGTTGCATATCATACAACTCGTCTTCTCTCACCTCATTATTACTTGTCAAGCAGATATTTTTCTGAGTTGGCATTGCTATCTTACGATGACATGGACACTATTGGAGATGCCTTAAGCAGGGACGGAATTTTAGGAAACAAACCTAATTCACTTTCCTATGAAGAAATCCCGGAAAATAATGATGTCATGCATATTAACATCCATGGTGCATGCATCTCAAAAAACAACCAAGGAATGAATGGCGAGCCCTAATTAGTGGGATATTCTTCCCCGGCAGGGTGGCTGCTAGTTATATTTATGTAGATCAGGTGTTGTAATCAATAGCAATATTCGGTGGGAAGTTGTAATATTCGGTGGGAAACTTTTAGCTGGCTTGCTAGTTTGGTGCACTCATTGTTTGAGTTTGAAGTCATTTTAGAAATATACCTGCCAGTGTTGTATAAAGAAGGGAGGGCGAAATTTGTAGCTCTTACTGCATGTTCAGAAATCCTACATGCAAGGAAGCATTGCATTGGTTGGTCCAAAAAAGAAGTAGCTTTGACCGATGGATTCTGGTGCCTCACCTGTGAGAAACGCATAAGCTGCAACGAGTAGACACAGCAGATAGATGCAAGAACTGACTTATCAGCGAGAAAAGCAAATGAATAGTTGCTCGCTTGGTGGCACTGGATAGGCCTCAGGCCGCGCAGTAGAAATAGGAGCAGAGCAGCAGCGAGAGCCTCCAGACGGCGACCGTCGCCGTCGACACGAGAACACCACAACACCATCGGGAACATCGCCACCACATCCCTCAACTGGAAGGCGGGCATTACCATGGGCACGACAGCCTCCTTGGGCGGGATCTCGACAGGCGGTTCTTGGTCAGAGAGAAGATCAGCTAGGGGCCGGTCAGAGAGAAGATCAGCTAGGGGCCAGTCGGAGATCCACTGTTCACTCTATGCCTACCGCCACGACTCGCCACTCGCAAAGTAGCTAAGTCTCGCGCCAACCGCACGCGGGCTCGTTGCGGTGGTCTTGTATATATACACCGAGCTGAGGTTTGGCTGGAAGAGAGCTTGAGCTTTGGTTGAGGTCTGAGCGAAGAGAACCTTTGAGTGAAGAAGATGGACGGCCAAGATGGACTGTCTCATGGATTGTTGACGTGGATGACCCACTCCGCTAGTACCTCTGTCAAGTGAGCACTTTCTGCCAGGTAGTAGCATCTATGCATGGACTAGTCCCTCTTTATGTGTCTTTTCTTGTATTGACGATGCATTCCGATCATACATCAAAAGCTGCAAGGGGGATTAGATGAGGAGTTCCATTTTCAGTCAAGTATAGAAAAAATTGCTATCCTGGAAAAACCTCAATAATATCAAATTTAACGTTGGTTATGGCTAAGGACCAGATAAGTACCGAATTACATTGCTCATCGCCACGGCCAAGGTGGTGCAGCTCATGGCAGCCGCCGCCAGCTGGGGCGTGGCGTCTGGCGGAGTGGCAGCCGCCTCCAGCTGGGGCGCGACAACCGACAGGGTGCGGCCACCAGAGACTGTGATGCCGCGGCCGTTTCCGGCTAGGACATGGTGGCTGCCGCTGCAGCATCCACCGGAGACGACACGGACCCTTGCGCCCTAGGCGCATCCAAGGTCATAGCATTCGGCCCGAGATGATGGATCTGGAGGCCAAAGTACGTCAGGAATGTGGCGACGAAGGAACTCACGAGGGGCACGAGTCCGCGGTCGACGTGCGACAAGAAGAACATCCGCTCGTTGGGCTGTGGGTGCGGAACAATCTCGAACTCCAGCGGCGCCCGTAGGGCGATGCGCAAGTTTTCCGCCACCTATAAGTCTGGGGAGCGGACACGGGCGGTGACGGCCACCGTCGAGGCGGGCCAAAATATCCCATGCGGCGGTAGTACTGGAGGTCGTCCATCGTCACTGCAGATCTGGCCCAGGCGCCTTTCTTGGGCGCATCGTCGTCTGCGGCGGCGACCCTCGTCTAGCCTGCCATTTGTTCATTGGAGGTGGCAGGAGAAGCCGCGAAGCTGCGGGCGAGTCGTGCGAGGCGGCCTCCCGTCGTGGCTATACGAGCTGAATCAACATTGGTCCTCATGTTTACTTCGTTATGGTATGTCCTTTCGAGGTACCAGACGCCGGCCTCATCTATGGTAAGCTAATGGCGACATGAGGGCGACAGGAGGGAGACGGTCCCTCCGGCCGGTTCTGGTGTCTGTCGACGGAGGATTCTGACAGAGATGACGACGGCGATGCTGCTCCGATGGCCTCGCCGGAGGGCTCTCTGCGGTACCTCTGCCGTACGCCTGTTTCTTCCACGAGTCGCGATCTCGCCGTGTCTTCACGGGAGGAAAAGAAGAAGTGCAAGAATATCGGAGGTAGGTCTTTGGAATTGATTCTAGGTAATGAGGTAAGTTCATCCCCCCGGGCTCGTTCCACGAGTGCTTCGTGCACTCCGGTGGTTGGCCGGAATGCGGAGGCGAGGAAAACGGAATTGCTGCCGTCTTGTTTTTGGTTGGATGATTTCGATCCGAAGGAGTGGATCCTAGTGCAACGGAGGCGTAGACGCATCCATCGCCTTCGTGGCCTTGGCTGTGCTCGACGTTCTCCGGCGGAATTGCCATCGTTCGAGAAGAAGCAGCCCTTCGTTTTCGGATCAGAGAAGGTTCCAAATTCAAATCCGTATTTTTCTACGATACAAAGCCATACAGGCAACTTGAATCGTATCGATATTTGGTCCTACAAGGAGCACAATTATAGGCCTTCTAGTACGATGGGCCAGCGACACCGTATGCTCTCGGGTTACGTACGTCGTACACATCGAGAGGTAGGGTTCGCATCGGATCATTGTGATCGCGCTGCTCCTGTCGTTCCCCCACCGATGGCCAACAATGGCGGCCGAGGTCAAGGAGATGGTGATCGGGGCCCTCCCTTCCGTGGTGGCTACGCCGGCTATCAACAAGGAGGTCCCCGTGGAGCGCCGAACCAGGGCGGCTTTCAGCAGGACCAGGGGTTCAACGCCAATAATGGCGGCTTCGGCAACTTCAACGCCGGAGCTGGTTTAACAACAATGGTGGAGGGGGCTATGGGAACTATGGAGGTGGTTATCGGCGTCCTTATGGTGGTGGTGGTTACAACCAGGCTCGTAATTTTGTTGGTGCGTATCGGGGTCGTGGAGGGGGAAGGGTGAATTTTCCTCCTCAAGTGCGGCCGGCTGTTGGGGTTCAAGATGAGACAGTGGCAGCGGTATTGCATCAGGTTACTGAGGTGCTACGTGCACATGTGACTACGACGAGGCAGGGGGTACCCGCTGCTGGGGGCAGATGCCGAGTGGTGATCAGGCACATGCGGTGCTGCCTGCTGCACCTGCGGCGCGTGTTGTGGCTGCGCAACCGACGCCGGCTGCTCCTGTTTATGTTCCTAAATTGCCGGCAGTGCAACCAGTCCCTAACAACACGAAGAGCAAGGAGATACGGGTGGCTGAGAGCTCTGATGATGGGGCAAAAAAAGCTAAGAAATCTAAATGCTATCAATGTGGTGCTCCGGGGCACTTGAGTGCACTATGCCCTATTGAAGTGTGTGACTACTGTGAAGGATCTGGTCATATACCCGACGAGTGCCATTTGCTAGCTGCGGCTAAAACTCAGGTGATTACTCATGGTATTATTGATGATAGATTGACCTTTTATGAAGCCGTTCCAACTGCCACTTATAAGCCGAAGATTGACTCGGCTAGGCTTGCTAAATTATCAGTGTCTGGTGGTGTGTTATCTGAGGAAGATATTGCTTTGCAACTGCAGCGTTTAGTGCCTTCTAAGGGGTTCAAGTGGGAGGTCTTACAGGTGGGAGACAATGTGTTCAAAGTTTCTTTCCCATCCAAAACTGAACTTGAGAGAATGAAGATTTTTGGTGCTTGTCATGTTCCTAGTAGCTCTTGTGTGATCACAGTGGAGTCTTGGTCAGTGGAGATGAAACCTTTATGGGCACTTCCAGAGGTTTGGATTTGTGTATCTCACATTCCTCCTATTTATAGGGGTGATTTCTTGCTTCTTTGGAGTTTGGGTTCTCTGTTTGGGAAAACATTGAGAGTGGACATGAAGTACACAAGAAAACACGGGGTTTTGAGAATTTTTGTTGGTTGTATGGACTATACGTTGGTCCCTGACAAGTGGGTGGTTTTTATCAAGGATGGATTCTATGAATTAAAATATTTCGTTGAGACTCCAGCTGGGGAAGAAGATGATGAGATGATTGTGGGTACTAGTGATGACAAAGATGGTGATGTTGACAAAAATGACAAGAAAGACAAACAGAAAGAGAAGATGGTTGAGGAAGATGAGGGGGGAGTGGACAATGATACCTCCAATTCATTGGCCCCTTCTTCTTCTTCAGATGGTTCGGGAGGTCATCAAAAGGAGTTTAATTCAGGCGTGGTACTTTCTCCTATGGTGGCTACCTCGTTTAAATTGGCTAGACAAGAGTTGATGACATCGGTTTATGGTTCTGATACACCGGTACTCGAGTCCAATTCAACCGTGGAAACGTCCACTCATAGTAAAATTATTGGTGTACTACATGGAAAAGAGAAGCATGGTGATCCTATCGGGGATACCACGCTGTCTCTTGATGTTCATCGAGCTCAGATGCCTCCTTCTACTGCCAATCCACGTAAAGATGCTCGTGCTGCTGCTGCTGTGAGCACCGCGGCAGGTGTTTCTGGCGCTGCCGCGTGCGTTTCCTCCGCGGCAGGCCCTGCGAGGCCCTCCTCTGCCGTGGGCACTGCTGCGCTCTGTGCTGCTGCCGCACGGCAGCAAATTCGCTCCGCGACAGCCAGTTCTGCCTCTGCCGTGGCCCTGCGGCAGGCTGCAGCGATGCAGTTTTCTATGCCGGCTGGGGAGGCTGCTGCTGCGACGGTGGCCTTGCCCATTGAACTCGACACGACGTCCAGGCCTGCTACAACACCACCAGCACTTGCGTACGTGTCTGGTCCTTCGAGTGCACAGGAGGGTGCTGGTTTTGGTGCGTCCGTGGGTGTCCGTTACCCAGTGCTGCCTCCTCGAGGTTTATCAAAAGATTTCAACTTGGAGGCCACGCCGGGACCTCAACCAGACGGGTTGGGGGGCTCGGCTTCGATGGATGTCTTCATCACCAAAGAGGAGCTCCTCTCCCACAAGCCAGACGGGCTGGGGTCGAGAGGGACGCTTCTCATCCGTGGTAGACCATCTGAGGAGGAGGTGCTAGCTTTCGGTGGCCTCGATGTTGTTGGGGATGTGCGTTCTAGTCCTAGGCTACGTGCCAAGACGGATGCGGATCTTCCTCAACCTGAGCGGGCGTAGGCGTTGGCGGAGCGCAAGGATGAGGCTTATGCTAAAGGTACTAGTACATATGCTAAATTTTCATTCAGTTCTTTTTCTGCTTCTGAAATTATGTCTAGGGCGAATTAACTTGGGATTTCTTTAGGTAAAACACAAGAACAAAAGAGGATAGCTATTTCAGGGTTATTAGAGAAGGAAAAACATAGACATTTAACTTTTCTTAGTAATAATCTTAACCTTGATGGAGATGATGTGAGTAATAGTTCTGTTTTAAAGGAAGCTACTGAGCTTAGTGAGGATTTAGAGTTTGATTTGGTTCAGGGTGACAATGATTTTTCAAACCAAACTTCCAATGTTTCTTTGGTTAAACGTAACCGGAAGAAAACAATAGCCAATTTTACAAAAGCACGAAGAAGTGCACGAATAAGAAAAAATAATAAGTAGCTATGAGAGGTTTAATTTGGAATAGTGATGGTTTTGGAGATCATGCAAAACACATTTCGGTTCATGAGTTTGTGAAAGAGTACAATCTTGACTTCATTGCTTTGTTGGAAACGGGTAGGGATTCGTTCTCTATTCATTTGCTCCAATTCCTAGCGGCTGGTAGAGATTTCACGTGGTTTGTGTTGCCACCGAATGGGAGATCTGGCGGTATGTTAATTGGTTTTAATAATGCCAACCTCTCAGCACAAACCGTTGTGTCTGGGACGTTTTGTGCTAAATTCCATGTCAGAAATAAGGTTGATGGGTTTTTATGGAGTCTGGTTGTAGTTTACGGGGCTGCACAAGACTCCAAAAAACCAGAATTCCTATCAGAGTTAGTGCGTATTTGTGATAATGAGGACTTACCGCTGCTAGTAGAGGGAGATTTTAATATTATAAGGAGTCAGGAAGAGAAAAATAATGACAATTTTAACGCTCGATGGCCCTTTATTTTTAATGCAATCATCGAGAGCCTTGATTTAAAGGAGATACGTCTCTCGGGTAGACAGTATACTTGGGTTAGTAGGAGACTGATACCTACTTTTGAAAAACTAGATCGTTTTCTCTCGAGCATTCAGTGGGAACAAAAATTTCCGCTCGTTTCTGTTCATGCGTTGAGCAGATCGGGGTCAGACCATACACCATTATTATTGGATTCAGGTGAACAAGCCCACTTAGGTAATAAGAAACAATTTTCTTTTGAACTTTCTTGGCTAGCAAAAGATGGGTTCATAGAGATGATTAGACGAGAATGGTTATCCGTAACATTGGGTTCGTCACCAATCGAGCGGTGGCAGCATAAAATTAGGCATCTGCGTCAATTCCTGAGAAGGTGGGCTAAAAATTTGAGTGGACAGTATAAGATGTTGAGGGATAAACTCGCTTTATTAATAGACCAGTTGGATATTAAGGCAGAAACAATACTTCTTAGTGACGCCGAGCGGGCTGCTAAGAAGGAAGCTGAGGAGGGTTTGGCTAGACTAATGCGTGAAAGGAGTCCAAGTGGGCGCAACGGGCAAAGGTTAAACACATCCAGGAGGGGGAAGTAATACTAAGTATTTTCATATCATAGCGAATGGTTAACATCGTCAAAAAAGAATCTTCCAATTAGAGCAAGAGGAGGGAACTATTGTGGGAGAGGAAAACTTAAAACATTATATCTAGGAATACTATTAAAAATTATTTGGCGATGTTAATACTAGCTTTGTGTCTTTATTGGAAGAGGAGACTCATGATATGCCCCAGGTTTCACACGAAGAAAATCTCCTACTCACTTCTCCGTTTACGGAAACGGAGGTGAAGGATGCTATTTTCCAAATGGAACACAATAAAGCACCGGGACCAGACGGGTTCCCAGCTGAATTTTATCAACATTGTTGGGACATCATCAGAAGCGATCTGATGGCTATGTTTTCCCAATTACATAGAGGGGAGTTACCGCTGTTTAGGCTCAATTTTGGTGTGATTACGTTGCTGCCTAAAAATGATGATGCAAGTCGAATAGAGCAATATAGACCTATATGTCTTCTTAATGTGAGTTTTAAGGTGTTTACAAAAGTGGGTACTAATAGAATTATTTCTATTGCCAGTAAAGTTATTAGACCAACGCAGTCTGCTTTATTGCCTGGCCGAAATATATTAGAGGGGGTAGTGATCTTGCATGAAACAATACATGAGCTAAAGAGAAAGAAAATGAGCGGGGTCCTTCTCAAAATCGATTTTGAAAAAGCATACGGTAAGGTCAATTGGTCTTTTCTTCAACAAGTTGTAAGAACGAAAGGATTCTCACCTTCGTGGTGTGAATGGGTAGGTCGTTTTGTTCAGGGTGGTAGTGTTGGCATTAAGGTGAATGATGATATCGATCATTATTTTCAGAATCTAAAAGGATTAAGACAAGGAGATCCGTTGTCTCCCATTCTGTTTAATTTGGTAGTTGATATGTTGGCTATTCTTGTTGCTCGTGCAAAAGAGGATGGCCAAGTTGGTGGTCTTCTTCCGCATTTGGTAGAGGGAGGGGTCTCTATTTTACAGTATGCCGATGATACCATTCTTTTCCTAGAGCATGATTTTGATAAAGCTATTAATATGAAACTTATCCTTGCAATGTTCGAAGAGTTGTCAGGATTAAAGATTAATTTTCATAAGAGTGAGATTTTTTGCTTTGGGGATGCGTCAAATTCATCAGAGGAATACCGACATATTTTTGGTTGTGATATCGGTCACTTACCTTTCAAATATTTAGGGATTCCTATTCACTATAGAAAATTATTGAATAAGGAATGGAAAGCGGTGGAGGATCGGTTTGAGAATAAATTGGGTTCATGGGCTGGAAAATTGTTGTCCTATGGGGATCGTCTTGTGTTAATTAACTCAGTTTTGTCTAGTTTGCCTATGTTTCTTCTCTCCTTTTTTGAGGTACCTATCGGGGTACGGAAAAGGTTAGATTTTTATCGATCTCGTTTCTTCTGGCAGAGTGATACTAAGAAACGGAAGTATAGATTAACGAAATGGAATATAGTTTGCAGGCCCAAAGATCAAGGGGGGCTGGGTATTGAGGTCTTAGACATTAAGAACACTTGTTTATTAAGTAAATGGTTTCATAAGTTGCTAAACGAAGACGGCGTTTGGCATGAACTTTTGTCCAATAAGTACATTGGAGATAAACCGTTATCTCTGATATCCTCAAAACCTAATGACTCCCCTTTTTGGAAAGGTCTAATGAAAATAAAGGGGCGGTTTTTTTACCGTGGCTCATTCCAGTTGGGAGATGGACAGCAGGTGCGCTTCTGGGAGGATAGTTGGCTTGGAGATGAACCGTTATCTCACCAATATCCTTCCTTGTATAATGTTGTTAGACATCGTGGAGTGACGGTAGCAAACGTGTTATCCACCATTTCTTTGAATGTTCACTTTCGAAGAACCATTGCGGGGCCAAGACGGGCTTTTTGGTTGCATCTAGTTGAACGTTTAATGGATGTCCACCTGTCTGATAAGAAAGACGTGTTTCACTGGAGGCTATCTGCGAATGGCTTGTTTTCGGTGAAGACCATGTATGCCGATTTGATGCATGGTTCCACACCATACCTACGTAAGTATTTGTGGAAACTTAAGGTACCATTGAAAATCAGAATTTTCTTGTGGTTTCTGAACCGCAAGGTTATTCTTACTAAAGATAATTTGATTAAACGGAACTGGATAGGGTGTAAAAAGTGTGTTTTTTGCGATCAAGATGAAACCGTTCATCATCTTTTTATAACTTGTCCTTTTGTGCGGCATATATGGCGTCTTCTGCATTTCACTTTTAGTATTTCCTCTCCGATCTCCATCGCAAATATGTTTGGTTCATGGTTGAATGGAATTGATAAAAAGACAAAAGCACATATACGAATAGGCGTTGCTGCTGTTCTTTGGACTGTTTGGAATTGCAGGAATAGTATTGTGTTTGACAAGAAAAATGGTGCTCATTTCTTGCAGGTTATCAACATGGCGGTCTCGTATATCCACCTTTGGTCATTTCTCCTTCCTGCGGATCAGAGAGGACTTATGGATTCCGGCTGTGCTCGCATGATGGCGGTCGTACGGGCTATCTACAGCCAGGCTGGGTGGCTTAATGAGAGACGATTAGATGCATAACGTTGTCATTTTTCTCTGGTTGGTGTTTGTGGCCACTTTGAGTGACCCGTGAGTTGTACGTTTGGCTATTGCTACTTTGAACTTTTATATTTAATTAAAAAACCAGCCGTGTGCATCAATTTGATGCAGAGGCTGGGGCCGAGGCTCCCATTTCTAAAAAAAAAATGTTTACTTCGTTGTTCTTATAAACTCTGGCTGTACGAGATGAATCAATATTGTCGGTGGGGTTTACCCCACCAACATGATCAATCATATTCTAGTTTGTTTGGTATAATGTACTCTAGTTTCTATTTATTAACCGCCGGAGTTGGATCGTTTGCTGAAAATATGAATAGTTCTACTGTAGCATACTTTTATAATTCCAATATAAGATACTTAGGAAAAAGGTTTGGTAGAACGGATCATTTGGTGTGATGCGAGCCTTTGTTCATTCTTAAGGCTCGAGGTGGTGGACGTTGCCCACACGGTTTCAAATCTTGTATTGAGCATTTGTGCGTCGCACACTCGCACCCTTAGGCGCGTGTGGTTTCACTGATAAACGATGTGTTTCACGCTACATTGGGTACAAGATGAGTCGTATATTTACAAGATAAAACTGTACTATAGATCTCACGTGTGCTCCAGTTTAGGCTGCCGTTTCAAAAGGCACACAAGGAGTTGAGTGAGCCAAGTACAATATGAAAAATATGGAACATCAAAGTCAAAGTAATAAAATATAATATTCAGCTGACTCTTCAACTTATTAGGATCGATGTGATCTTGATGGACAAATGTGTACTGGGCGTGATGGTGCATGCTTGTAATTAAAAAGAAATGGACATATGATGTTTTCTCCCACTATGTTTTTTTAAGAAAAGACAACTAACGGCTCTCTTTTTTTAGAACTCCACCCATTTATTCCATAAATATCAAATTTTGTACAAACATCATCAGGTTAGCTAGTAAACCGTACATGCCTACCTAGAGTAGAGTAAACAGAACCACTAGCTAGATTATATATGTTCATTACCGTTGGACCGTCGGCTTCAGTGAACAAAATCTTGATAGCTTAAAATGCCCCCCGACATCGGCGGTGATCTCTCGCACTACCAGGCCATATTGTGTCAAGAGTCGTCCCATCTTGATGCACCGAACCACGTTAGCACAGTCACTCACGAGGCATACACGTTGGACGCATAGTCACTAACGCCCTTTGATGATTGGGTTAATTGGATATATGTCATTACAATTTCTGGCTATTTGAGAAACGCCATTGCAACTTTCATCTTCCGAAAAACGCCACTGCAATTCTCCGCATATCTTATAGATGCCCACTTTAGCACATATACAAGCTAATATACTCAGGTATTTCTGACGTATGTACGTATACAGGGTGGGTCTCACCTGAATCGGGCTTATAAGAAATAAAATACAATAAAATTGTGACTGGATAAAATTAGAAAAAATCATGCGATAAAATTATGACATTGAGAAAATAAATCTAAAACAATATCACAGCCAACCAGCATACTTATTTGCTGCGTAAATAAACATTAAAATTACCGTTGATGCGTATAGAAACACAGAACAATAATCCACGTGCATACCAAATGAATAACATGCGTACTAGGTTCATAAAAACTACCCACGTGAGGCATGCACATGTGTTACATTGTCTTCGATAGTGTCTATTTGTGCCAGGTCTAGACAAAAAACCTGATTCAAGTGGAGCCCACCCATTGCACATACATACAACAAAAATACCTGAGTATATTAGCTAATATATACTCACTCTGTATCAAAATATAAGATGTTTTAGGTTTTCCTAAACAAAACGTATCTAGACATGTTTTAGTGTGTAGATTCATATGCATGTTACACTAAAACATGTCTATTTAATTTTTGTACATTTTTGTACAGGAAAAGCTAAAACATCTTACATTTCGATACGAAGGGGGTATATGTTAAATGGCATAATGGCATCCATAGAATGTATAGAGAACTACAGTGGTGTTTTTCTAAAGATAAAAAATTGTAGTGACATTTCTCAAATAGCCAAAAATTGCAATGGTATATATCTAATTAACACCTTTAAAAAACGAATCTCGAAGTAAATACGCATACAACTCTCCGTGCGAGGGAAGGAGAAATCCCATCAAAACTCTGTCGTGCTGCCACTTGTCGCACATTCACGAACCCACGGTGGACCATGTGTAACGAGAAGCCGACACTTGGCACAACAACAGCGTGCGCAGTTTCCCTTCTCAGATGTTTCCCCTTTTCTACTGATTACCATTCAAACTATACAAAAAATTAATGTATCGTCGGGCATTCCAAAACAATCCTAGATTGTCTGCTGGACCTAGACGCACCCCATCCTTTTCCTTGACTCATTCATAATTCCATATTCAGTGATCCCTAGTTTCCTCCCCTAATTCTCTGTCCCAGAGAATATCGTCGATCACATGCCTTTCCGATTCCGAATGACACAATTTTGTTCCCAGTCGGTTATATTCCCATCCTCAAACATTACTCTGTTACCCAGAAATTGTACTTGGTACACCGTTTTTCTTCCCTTAATCATGTTTCTTGATTGGAGTCACTTTAAGTAGGTTTGTTCAGATAGTCTGATATCTCCACATCTCCACGCTATTCTGCATAGTCTTCTTGCTTTTCTGATCTTCATAGGATGTGAGAGAGTACAGGGACCGAGTGACCGATCTTATCCTTCGTGCTAACTGTTTTGACCTACATAGAGATAAAGGAACTCACATCTACATCAACTCATGTGCCTATATCTATGAGATTTTGTTCCCTCTATTGATAGTTTTATGTGAATTGTTTTATGACATTCTTATCAAAACTATTTATCTGGTATTTATAAAACCAAGAGAAAAAATGGATAGATGAACTGGTACAATCCCCAAAAGGTCCAGTTGGTAATGTTTTAAGTAGTAGTCAGTTTTGAAAAGTTTATTTGTTTTGCAGATAAAAATGATGGTCTTCTTGCCACATTTGTCAAATCAATTTTTTGTAGGACTATATTGCTTTCTTATTACCATGGTGTAGTTCACCAATTGTTACAAAGAAATACTCCCTCCGTCTCAAAATAAGTGTCGTTGAAATGGGCGTATCTAGTACTTGAACACATCTAGATACATGCATCCGTCCCAATGACACTTATTTTGAGACGGAGGGAGTAGTTTGTTGTGTGAACTTAATATTTCAAATATCATCTATTTAAGCTACATGAACCAGCCTAAACTCTCCTCACGGAGAGTCACTTCTACACAAACAGAAAAGGATAGACGAATCTTGACACCCAAATTTAACTGTGATCAATAAGACTGAGATTTAGCTAATAAAACCGTTAATTTCTCTAGTTCCTGAAGAGACGTTGGCAGTTAACTCGTGATTTCCTATAAGTTTTGCTGATCGGCCATTATATCTTAATTTTATATGATCTGGGCAATGAGTGAAGTCCCTGCAAGCTTGTTTCGTCTGGTTTTATAGAATCCGACGCCAAGTTAAAAGTATGTCCTCAAGATAACCGACGATTTCCATTCTGTTTTGCTCACTTGTGAGTGAAGTAGCTAGCCAAGTGACTAGCAATCTTTCCTTGGACAAGGACGGATAGGATATATAGGTTGATTGATATTTCTTTAGATGCATGTCGACTGATCTATCTAGTTTCGAGCCAGATAGAGGAAACGCGATTTTTCCCAGCTGCTATTGTTTCCTGAAGATCTAGAAGTTTCAGGCTTTCAGCTCCGGTGATTTCTTATACATAGTGCATATGATATGTTCCAGAACAACCGATCACGACTGATCAACCTCTGAAGCCATATTAATGAATTCTAGTTGACCTAATTCCTTCCAAACTTTATGAGCTCTATCATACTTGATTAGGTACTTTGATGTGCTTAGATACCTAAACACTATACTTGAACATGAGATGTCTAATGTCTTCTGCACCCGATGACAAACAGGGCATTGAGCAGGTACTCTGATGTGCTTAGATGCTAAGATAGCCACCCCAAGTATCGCTCCATGCAAAGCCGGCCTTCCATAAAAAGATTTTCACCTTGCTCCGTATTCAAAGATTTCAGAATTATCTCATACCTTGTTAGGTTCTGATATTTTTAGATAATTCTTCACTCAATAGAATACTCAGAATTCGCCAGGCATCCACCGACAGAAACATGAACATGGATGAGGATCAATGAGCTCATCCACTGTTCTCAACAGAAATTGGCCAAGCATCATAATAATTTCATATTTTTTGCAGTATTTGGTATCCAATTATCATCCCAAATATGCACTCTTCTACCATCTCCAATTCTCCAAATATGTCCCGTTTTAAAGTTTGTAATCCCGCAACGATAATTTGCCAACTATACGCAGGATCCATTCTTTGGCCCAGCCTTCAGGAGAGCATCATCCGAATAGTATTTAGCTTGTAGCACACTAGCACTAACGATACTTCTACCCGAGCAATCTCCTTGTCGACAGATGTGCCCACTGCCTTCAGGAGTGCCTCTTGTTACTCCTGGCCTAAGATGGCGGCGGCGGGGCGAGTGTTCCATCCGACGGCGCGAGCTACCTGTTGGCATGCCCATAAAGCAGGGCGCTCTGACCCGTGAGACGCGGTGGTGGAAGCAGGTGGTGTGGCGGCTGCAGCAGCTGGCGCATTGGAAGAGGGCGTTGGCAGCGTTTGAGCAGCATTGGGCGAAAGGGCGGGGCAGCCATAGATGGATCCGGAGCCTCACGCGCGCGCAGGGGGGAGGGGGGGACGTGCACAGTGACAACGCTTGGTCAGAATTTATTGGTTTCGTGAATTTTCATATTACATGCATGTCGGCTGGCTGGTAATTTAAACTAAGTCAGCCGTGCCAGACAGTAAGCTGCTAGTTCTACTCCTTGGTTTTTCAACTTTTTTTCCTGTCGGCAATAGTCGCGATTCTTAATGCGTGTATGTGGTCATTATTTGTCGTGATTTAGAAACAAGCTAAAACTGACCTGAAGCTAAAATTAGCTAAAGTAGAGGTATCCATTCTTTGGTTAGCCGTTCGGGTCGCTCGCCCATGGCCGGCCCATATGTTATATATATAACCATGGATGGAGATGTAACTTGCATTCACCTGCGCGTATATACCACCATACCACAGACCATGGCGACGTCCTCCTCTTCCACCGCTTCCATCATCGTCCTCCTCCTCAGCGCGATCGTCGTCGTTGTCGCCGGCGGCGCTCCTCCAGCAAGCGTGCAAGAGAAGGTGAAGGCTGCGTGTGACCGCACGCCTCACCCCGTGACCTGCTCCATGGTCCTCTCGCCCTCCGCCAACGTGAGCAACACCGCCGACGAGTGTGCGGTTGCTCTGCTGGCGGCCAAACGCGCCACCGACCTTCTCTACGAGGCGTCCGACAAACTCTACACCCTTGGAGGCAACATTATGGACACCGGCAAGGGGCCGGAGAAGAAAAAACTTTCCCCATTCGAGCTGTGCCTTTCCAAATGCGCCCTCAATTTGTTCGCAGGCTATTCCGTACTCAGCGGCACGGTGCGCACCGACGCCTTCACGAACCCCAACAAGAGAGTGACGATCAAGGATGTACGGGAGTTCGTCACTGACTCCAAGAGGTCGCACCTCGTGTGGATCTGCGACGAGTGCCACTCCGAGGGAAACAAGAAAGTCGAGGAGGTGGCCATAGGAAGCAAGCTAGACAAATTCATGCAGGTGATGTATGTTCTCGTCGAACGTGTCCCCGCCAGAAAAGAGTGTTGATTAATCAAGACGGACGGTGGAGAGAGAGCTAGAAATGCATGGTTGAAAATAGCTCCCTCTAGGCCAAACAACAAACGATACCGTTGTTAAATTGTTTACTAATTTATTTCCTTTAATTATCTGCAGCCACGTGCACTGTTTTTTTTTATTTCTATTGGAGTCAATCAACTATATACTATATGAGTGTTTTTTTGCCATATGCTCATGTATGTTTATTAGCAAAGTGCATGTACGTTGCAACAGGACATAGCTTGATCTGTCGTACAAAACCGGCCTATTAGTATGATCCATAAAACGTGGCCGCCAGCGAAAAATTCACTCGGTTCCTCATTTTAGTATTTATTCTGGCCTGGTTTTAATGTTTAAGCTATATGAATTTTCTTTCCAACAAAAGAAATTGAAAAGGGGAAAAAAACAAAATGGGCCAACCCAGGTGTGGAGCTAGCGTACGAGCGCGAGCGTGAGCGATGCGAGGTTAGGATTCTCTGCAAGCAACACGTAGAAGGTCCCCAAAAGCAGGCACGATGCGAGGTTAGGGCTCGCAACAAGCAATACATAGAAGAAGGTCCCCAAACAAAACAGGCAGTGGATCAGTAAGAAATTTGGTAGTTCTAAAAAAAAAAGGGTAAGACATTTGATGAAGGGGTCACTCAGTTCACGGCACCCTTGTACCGTCACACCTATGGTAATCTAGAATCCCTCAACGATAAAAAAAAAACGTATGGAAATCTAGATCCCTTAGATAAAAATACACATCTCCGTACTACTAGTATTAAGGAGTATTCGAAATCGGGTTGGACTACTAGCTCTCAACCCGTCAGCCTGTTCATATTTGGTTCGCTGACCGCAACATGGCCGACAGACCGCGTAATAAAAACGAACTAGTAGTATTGGTTTTGACCGAACTCAGATGTACTTGAAGGCCCCTACGTACTGTACAAAGCAAAACCAAGCATGGATTCACCGTAAAATGAAAGGAGAAAAAAGCGAATCCAGATTATTGTTGATAATACCAAGTTGCAGGCACGCACACCCCCATTGATCTGCTGCTCGCCACCCATATTTGATTTGGCCTGATTCAATAGAGAGCCCGCCACGCCGAATAAAAAATTCGGAGACCTGGCCCGGTTGGCAGATTGGATTTCGGCGCCGGAAAATTTCGTTTTAGGCTGAGCGGGAAGGCGTTAAACGAAAAATTTGGACAAGCCCTTTGTTGGGTTCGAACCCCTTCTGTAGCATAGCAGACCAGTCACACCACCACCCTCCTCCCCATGGTCTCACCACACCCCCGATCCCCTTTTCCGCCACTTCGTCGCCGGTCTAATCCGTCCACCTCTGACGACTGCACGAGCTACAGACCACCACCCACAACTGGATCTTCATGCTCTCCCGATTCGAGGGTGGGGAACCGCCCAATCGCTGCCACACCTCAAACCCTAGGTCTGGGGTAGGAGCATGGCGGTGGCGGCTGAAATCGGCAGTGGAAAGGCGGGAGGTTAGGAGGCCGTCGGTTGCGAGGCCAGCGTCGAGGAGCTCGCCGAGTGCAGCCGCGCGTGGAGAGGCTCGCCGGCGCCCTCTCTTCTCCAAGAATATGATGCGCTCGACGAGGGTGCCTCTGGCCGTCGTCTACCGCGGGAGCTACTCCACCGACCGGCACATGGACCGTGGCGTGGTCGGGGGCGACAAGGAGAACATGTGGGGGTGATGGACGGTGGGGTTGCAGGGGAGGCGCTGCTCGATCTGATTCCGAAGCTGGCCTTGAACGCCACCGGTGGGCGGCTAAGCTGCTGGAGGCCAGAGGACGGCCACCCCTGCGGCTGGACATGTTTCTCGTGCTCCTTCCCATGCCTCAAGGTGCAGTCCCTCTTCTTTCCCCTCATTTTTCGTCAGATCGATTATCTCTGTCACTATATGATTTGATTGGTCCGCTGCATACAGAACACAAAACTCTGTTTATTGGCCTGACACAGTGTAGCTGATAGAGCTGGCACCCAGCAATACGTTTCCTAAACTATAGCTGAACTTTAAGAATGCCACGAAATAGTTTTCGCAAGGATGTTGAACCTAGCAAGCGGATCAAATATGATGACTTTCTTGTAGAAATTCCTGATCGATAGGTGACTTTGCAAAGTCTGCTGCCACATTGCCTAGCTGTCCGCAAGACATGATTTAATTTTTTAACAGGTCCATTTTATTTTTCACCATCCTAGTGATTGATGTATTCTTGGTTTCCTTGCCCCTCAATGGTCTGTATCTAAATTTTATTTTGCGTGGCAGAAATCTGCCTTATATGCAGCTCGGAGGAGGTATCATCTCGCCCAGGATTTGGAAGCTCAGCTAGGAGGCCTTTGGTGCTTAGGCTGCTGTCCGCGCGTCTCTGCGGTCTGGGCCTGCATGGAGAAGCTGCCCTTGGCCCGCATCTCGCAGAGAAGCACCTCTGCCTGCCGGCACCGGGTCGACCAAGGCATGGATGTCGGGTTGCAGGCCAGGCGCTGACGGAGTTGGCTTTCAACGCCTCGTCTGGTGGCTGCGCAGCTGGAGGCTAGACGACGGCGACCCGTGCGGCGTGTTGAGCATTTGTGGTCCAGTCCATGTACGTCCTGCATTTCTTCCCCTATCTCTCTTCTCAAGTTTCTAGATTTGATTATTGTTCTGTGGTTCCTTTGCCATGAATGAATTAATTAATCGTGTGTCTCCTATTTTTTCTAGCTGGGGCATAAATCTACACTACATGCTTGTAGGCATCACTTTGCCCGGCATCGAGAAGTTCAGCAACCTGGAGACACTGTAAGATTTACTGACCATCTGCACCATTTTTGTGTTGGACGCTGCATGCTTTGATACCATACGCACCATTTTTTTTCAGTGCTATGCACACCAGAACAACTTGCACGACCTGATTCCCATGGGGATTGTGAACTGCACCCAGCTTAGAGAAATGTAAGCTACCACTAGCAGTATTTGGTAAATTGAACCGGGCAGGTTGCTAAAGCAAAATGAATAATTGTATTTTTCCTGTTGGGGCAGAAATCTACCCTATGTGGTTCAAGCACATGTATATACATTTTTCTTGTCAAATTGACTGCCTGACTAGCCTTATTATTTTTAAGTGTGTGAAATGGTGTTGCATTTATTTCTGGGTTATGCACTTTTGTCTCTTGTACACTGTTAAGCAATACATTGTTGATATGTTGCATGACATGGTATCAGAATTGGTTGCGAGTCCCCTAGAAGGAGCAATCTTCTCAAGTTGGTGCTCATTTGCTTGTACTAAAGAGTGTCGATTGCTCCTGCTGGGGCAGTGGCTACGTAAGTTGATATGTTGCATGACATGATTTTGAAACCGATTATGGCTTCCTAATTTGTTGTTTGATATTTCTGTTGAACTTTGTATCATGGGACATAATTGAGTTTTCTCTGATATTGTAGCGGATTTTGGTAAGTAGCATGAGCTGACTTGTTTCTTTTTTGGCAGGACAAACTGGATATTCTCCCGTTCCTGTGATTGCTAGGAGAGTTATTCTTGGTGCAGACCAGCCTGTTATTCTTGGCAATGGGCCTGCCCGAGGATCACTCCATGTATGCACATTTTCCTTGTCAAAAGGGCTACCTAAGGAGTCTTATTACTGTTAATTGTTTGAAATTGTTTTGTATTTAGCTTGATTGGATGTGGGTAACAAGTATGCATGGTTATGAGATCTGCTATGTCTTTTCCTAAAATATATTGATATGCTTAAGGTATTCTGTTGGAGCTTGGATCATGGGACAACATTTAGTTTTCTCTGATCTTGTGATAATTTTGGTAAGTAGCAAGGACCTAACTTATTTGGGCAGGACAAATTGGATATGCTCAGTTCCTATGTTTGCTAGGGGAGTTATGCTTGGTGCAGACCAGCTGTTATTTTGCATATTCCACTAGTTTCTGTAGCTCTTAGTGGTTAAAATGGAGTTGGTTGCTGCATTTCAAGTTTTCAACTTCTCAAGGGTAAGCTGGTTCGTTTAATTTGTTTTTGTTTTTACAGCATTACATCTCTTTTGGGGATCATCTTTCTTGCTGAAGCTATTTAATTCTTTTTGTACACTGAATCCCATGTCTTCTCCTGTAGGCTTGCATTATCGTGCTATGTGAATCATATATGGGTACCTCCTGATGCTACTAATATGTTGTTTTGTCCATGTGGTGTAGCTATTTGTATTAGTTACTAATAGGAAGATTAAAAAAAAGGCATGTGAAAATAATCTTTGTGATATCCATCTTTGTTAGTTATATATGTGAGGATTGATTCTAACTGACATGACATTTTGAATGATAGAGCATCAGCAGTAAGAAGGGAGAATTGTGGTGGAGGGGCATGCATTTGTTTCTTCATTGTTGAACCGTTGCTCCAGTTGTATCTGTCACTGATTAGAGCTTGAAAACCTTCTGTAGAACTTAGATGCTTGGCCAGTTTCTAGCATGAACCTAGTTGGAAATGATGAAGCATGTAAATGAATATCTTGGTTTTGATTGGTCATAGGAATAAATCCATAGATATACCACATTACGAAAATACTTTGCGCATGTTACTTGCATAATTAAAGGAGTAGTACTGTTGTTCTACTTCGAGTCATCACATGTCACTATATGAAGTTATGAACACTCATAATTGGCACTTATTGAAAACAGTTTGTCCACTTGTTGATGATTGGACTGGCCTAGCATATCTTGTTTGTGTGTTGCGGAGCTAAATCTTTATTTCTATCTTGTAGTGCAGGTGTCGGACGACCTGAGCTTCTTCAGCCAGTCATATGAAGTTATGAACACTCATAATTGGCACTTATTGAAAAGAGCTAGTCTTGCAAATTCCGACGGTTTTGTAAGAAGCATCACGCACCTCTGCCTGTCCCATGGCTCGCCTCCGGTTGCTTTGGTCCAATTTGCTGGTCAGCCCTCTTGCGCCTAACGTCGTTCTCTCGAGACTGTTTGTGTTGTGTTGAGGTCCAGGCATGTGTGGTGTCCTCCATTTGAGTGAGTGACTTCTTTTGGTTATATTGTGAGTCATGTTGTACGCCTGTAAAAACACATCTTCCTCACTGAATGAATGTGGAGAGGGCAGGACATGATGGTACTAGTTCTGGAGCATATAAGAATACAAGCAAGTTTGATCATGGCGTATCCTACGTGGTCTTGATTTGGCCGAATCTGCGTCTCGCCCAACATGCGGCCTCCTCCTTGCAATTTGTACGGGTCTGGTGGCGACTGAGATAAATTGAGTAGAAAAATGGGTTGGGTGTTGTTGTATAGGCCGGATAGGGCAATAGTCTCTTGCATCTCCAACGCTCTAATTAACACAATGCTCCTCCGATCTCTACCCCATGCCCTATGCGAGGGACCCAACAACGACCTGATTGGTGCAAGGGGATAGCTAGTAAAGCAGGGACGGAATTTTAGGAAACAAACCTAATTCACTTTCCTATAAAAAAATCCTGGAAAATTATGATGTCATGCATATTGACATCCATGGTGCATGCATCTCGAAAAACAACCAAGTAATGAATGGTGAGCCCCAATTAGTGGGATATTCTTCCTCGGCAAGGTGGCTACTAGTTATATTTATGTAATCGATCAGGTGTTGTAATCAATAGCAATATTCAGTGGGAAGTTGTAATATGATGTTTTTGAATGTTGATCATATCTGTTGAATTAAAACTTTAAGCTGGCTTGCTAGTTCGGTGCGCTCGCTGTTTGAGTTTGAAGTCATTTTAGAAATATATCTGCCAGTGTTGTATAAAGAAGAGAGGGTGAAATTTGTAGCTCTTACTGCATGTTGATAGAAATCGTACATGCAAGGAAGCATTGCATTGGTTGGTCCAAAAAAGAAGTAGCTTTGACCGATGGATTATGGTGCCTCACCTGTGAGAAACGCATAAGCTGCAACGAGTAGACACAGCAGATAGATGCAAGAACTGACTTATCGGAGAGAAAAGCAAATGAATAGTTGCTCGCTTGGTGGCAGTGGATAGGGCTCAGGCCGCGCAGTGGAAATAGGGGCAGAGCAGCAGCGAGAGCCTCCAGACGGCGACCGCCGCCGTCGACACGAGAACACCACAACACCATCGGGAACATAGCCACCACAACCCTCAACTGGAAGGCAGACATTACCATGGGCACGACGGCCTCCTTGGGCGGGATCTCGACAGGCGGTTCTTGGTCAGAGAGAAGATCAGCCAGGGGGCGGTCGGAGATCCATTGTTCACTCTACGCCTACCGCCACGACTCGCCACTCGCAAAGTCGCTAAGTCTTGCGCCAACCGCACGCGGGCTCGTTACGGTGGTCTTGTATATATACACCGAGCTGAGGTTTGGCTGGAGGAGAGCTTGAGCTTTGGTTGAGGTCTGAGCGAAGAGGACCTTTCAGTGAAGAAGATGGACGGCCAAGATGGACTATCTCATGGATTGTTGACGTAGATGACCCACTCCGCTAGTACCTCAGTCAAGTGAGCACTTTCTGCCAGGTAGTAGCATCTACGCATGGACTAGTCCCTATTTATGTGTCTTTTCTTGTATTGACGATGCATTCCCATCATACATCAAAAGCTGCAAGGGGGATTAGATGAGGAGTTCCATTTTCAGTCAAGTATAGAAAAAATTGCTATCCTGGAAATGGACATATTATGTTTTTTAAGGAAAGACAACTAACGGCTCTTTTTTTTAGAACTCCACCCATTTATTCCATAAATATCAAATTTTGTACAAACATCGCCAGGTTAGCTAGTAAACCGTACATGCCTACCTAGAGTAGAGTAAACAGAACCACTAGCTAGATTATGTTCATCACCATTGGACCGTCGGCTTCAATGAACAAAATCTCGATAGCTTAAAAGGCCCCCGACATCGGCGGTGATCTCTCGCACTACCAGGCCATATTGTGTCAAGAGTCGTCCCATCTTGATGCACCGAACCACGTTAGCACAGTCACTCGCGAGGCATACACGTTGGACGCATAGTCACTAACGCCCTTTGATGATTGGGTTAATTGGATATATGTCATTACAATTTTTGGCTATTTGAGAAACACCATTGCAAATTTCATCTTCCGAAAAACGCCACTGCAATTCTCCGCATATCTCATAGATGTCATTATGCCCACTTTAGCACATATACAAGCTAATATACTCATGTGCCTATATCTATGAGATTTTGTTCCCTCTATTGATAGTTTTATGTGAATTTTTTTCTGACAGTCTTATCAGAAATATTTATCTGGTATTTATAAAATCAAGAGAAAAAAAATGGATAGATGAACTGGTACAGTCCCCAAAAGGTCCAGTTGGTAATGTTTTAAGTAGTAGTCAGTTTTGACAAGTTGCAGATAAAAATGATGGTCTTCTTGCCATATTTGTCAAATCAATTTTTTGTAGGACTATATTGCTTTCTTATTACCATGGTGTAGTTCACCAATTGTTACAAACAAATACTCCCTCCGTCTCAAAATAAGTGTCGTTGAAATGGATTGAAATGGGCGTATCTAGTACTTGAACACATCTAGATACATGCATCCGTCCCAATGACACTTATTTTGAGATGGAGGGAGTAGTTTGTTGTGTGAACTTAATATTTCAAATATCATCTATTTAAGCTACATGAACCAGCCCAAACTCTCCTCACGGAGAGTCACTTCTACACAAACAGAAAAAGATAGACGAATCTTGACACACAAATTTAACTGTGATCAATAAGACTGAGATTTAGCTAATAAAACCGTTAATTTCTCTAGTTCCTGAAGAGACGTTGGCAGTTAACTCGCGATTTCCTATAAGTTTTGCTGATCGGCCATTATATCTTAATTTTATATGATCTGGGAAATGAGTGAAGTCCCTGCAAGCTTGTTTCGTCTGGTTTTATAGAATCCGACGCCAAGTTAAAAGTATGTCCTCAAGATAACCGACGATTTCCATTCTGTTTTGCTCACTTGTGAGTGAAATAGCTAGCCAAGTGACTAGCAATCTTTCCTTGGACAAGGACGGATAGGATATATAGGTTGATTGATATTTCTTTACATGCATGTCGACTGCCTGGTAATCTAACTAGTTTCGAGCCAGATAGAGGAAACGAAATTTTTCCCAGCTGCTATTGTTTCCTGAGGATCTAGAAGTTTCAGGCTTTCAGCACCGGTGATTTCTTATACATAGTGCATATGATATGTTCCAGAACAACCGATCACGACCGATCAACCTCTGAAGCCATATTAATGAATTCTAGTTGACCTAATTCCTTCCAAACTTCATGAGCTCTATCATACTTGATTAGGTACTTTGATGTGCTTAGATACCTAAACCCTATACTTGAACATGAGATGTCTAATGTCTTCTGCACCCGATGACAAACAGGGCATTGAGCAGGTACTCTGATGTGCTTAGATGCTAAGATAGCCACCCCAAGTATCGCTCCATGCAAAGCCGGCCTCCCATAAAAAGATTTTCACATTACTCTGTATTCAAAGATTTCAGAACTTATCTCATACCTTGTTAGGTTCTGATATCTTCAGATAGTTCTTCACTCAATAGAATACTCAGAATTCGCCAGGCATCCACCGACAGAAACATGAACATGGATGAGGATCAATGAGCTCATCCACTGTTCTCAATAGTAATTGGCCAAGCATCATAATAATTTCATATTTTTTGCAGTATTTGGTATCAATTTATCGTCCCAAATATGCACTCTTCTACTATCTCCAATTCTCCAAATATGTCCCGTTTTAAAGTTTGTAATCCCGCAACGATACTTTGCCAACTATACGCAGGATCCATTGTTTGGCCCAGCCTTCGGGAGAGCATCATCCGAATAGTATTTAGCTCGTAGCACACTAGCACTAACGATACTTCTACCCAAGCGATCTCCTTGTCGACAGATGTGCCCACTGCCTTCGGGAGTTCCTCTTGTTACTCCTGTCCTAAGAGGGCGGCGGCCGCGCGAGTGTTCCATCCGACGGCGTGAACTACATGTTGACATGCCCATAAAGCAGGGCGCTCTGACCCGTGAGACGCGGTGGTGGAAGCAGGTGGTAGGGCGGCTGCAGCAGCTGGCGCATTGGAAGAGTGCGTTGGCAGCGTTTGAGCAGCACTGGGCGAACCGTTCGCAGTGACAACGCTTGGTCGGAATCTTTTGGTTTCGTGAATTTTCATATTACATGCATGTCGGCTGACTGGTAATTTAAACTAAGTCAGCCGTGTCAGACAGTAAGCTGCTAGTCCTTGTTTTTTCAACTTTTCTTTCCTGCTGGCAGTAGTCGCGATTCTTAATGCGTGTATGTGGTCATTATTTGTCGTCATTCAGAAACAAGCTAAAAATGACCTGAAGCTAAAATTAGCTAAAGTAGAGGTATCCATTCTTTGGTTAGCCGTTCGGGTCGCTCGCCCATGGCTGGCCCATATGTTATATATATATAACCATGGATGGAGATGTAACTTGCATTCACCTGCGTGTATATACCACCATACCACAAACCATGGCGACATCCTCCTCTTCCACCGCTTCCATCATCGTCCTCCTCCTCAGCGCGATCGTCGTCGTTGTCGCCGGCGGCGCTCCTCCAGCTAGCGTGCAAGAGAAGGTGAAGGCTGCGTGTGACCGCACGCCTCACCCCGTGACCTGCTCCATGGTCCTCTCGCCCTCCGCCAACGTGAGCAACACCGCCGACGAGTGTGCGGTTGCTCTGCTGGCGGCCAAACGCGCCACCGACCTTCTCTACGAGGCGTCCGACAAACTCTACACCCTTGGAGGCAACATTATGGACACCGGCAAGGGGCCGGAGAAGAAAAAACTTTCCCCATTCGAGCTGTGCCTTTCCAAATGCGCCCTCAATTTGTTCGCAGGCTATTCCGTACTCAGCGGCACGGTGCGCACCGACGCCTTCACGAACCCCAACAAGAGAGTGACGATCAAGGATGTACGGGAGTTCGTCACTGACTCCAAGAGGGGGCACCTCGTGTGGATCTGCGACGAGTGCCACTCCGAGGGAAACAAGAAAGTCGAGGAGGTGGCCATAGGAAGCAAGCTAGACAAATTCATGCAGGTGATGTATGTTCTCGTCGAACGTGTCCCCGCCGGAAAAGAGTGTTGATTAATCAAGACGGACGGTGGAGAGAGAGCTAGAAATGCATGGTTGAAAATAGCTCCCTCTAGGCCAAACAACAAACGATACCGTTGTTAAATTGTTTACTAATTTATTTCCTTTAATTATCTGCAGCCACGTGCACTGTTTTTTTTTATTTCTATTGGAGTAAATCAACTATATACTATATGAGTGTTTTTTTTGCCATATGCTCATTTATGTTTATTAGCAAAGTGCATGTACGTTGCAACAGGACATAGCTTGATCTGTCGTACAAAACCGGCCTATTAGTCTGATCCATAAAACGTGGCCGCCAGCGAAAAATTCACTCGGTTCCTCATTTTAGTATTTATTCTGGCCTGGTTTTAATATTTAAGCTATATGAATTTTCTTTCCAACAAAAGAAATTGAAAAGGGGGAAAAAAACAAAATGGGCCAACCCACAGGTGTGGAGCTAGCGTACGAGCGCGAGCGTGAGCGATGCGAGGTTAGGATTCTCTGCAAGCAATACGTAGAAGGTCCCCAAAAGCAGGCACGATGCGAGGTTAGGGCTCGCAACAAGCAATACATAGAAGAAGGTCCCCAAACAAAACAGGCAGTGGATCAGTAAGAAATTTGGTAGTTCTAAAAAAAAAAGGGTAAGACATTTGATGAAGGGGTCACTCAGTTCACGGCACCCTTGTACCGTCACACCTATGGTAATCTAGAATCCCTCAACGATAAAAAAAAAACGTATGGAAATCTAGATCCCTTAGATAAAAATACACATCTCCGTACTACTAGTATTAAGGAGTATTCGAAATCGGGTTGGACTACTAGCTCTCAACCCGTCAGCCTGTTCATATTTGGTTCGCTGACCGCAACATGGCCGACAGACCGCGTAATAAAAACGAACTAGTAGTATTGGTTTTGACCGAACTCAGATGTACTTGAAGGCCCCTACGTACTGTACAAAGCAAAACCAAGCATGGATTCACCGTAAAATGAAAGGAGAAAAAAGCGAATCCAGATTATTGTTGATAATACCAAGTTGCAGGCACGCACACCCCCATTGATCTGCTGCTCGCCACCCATATTTGATTTGGCCTGATTCAATAGAGAGCCCGCCACGCCGAATAAAAAATTCGGAGACCTGGCCCGGTTGGCAGATTGGATTTCGGCGCCGGAAAATTTCGTTTTAGGCTGAGCGGGAAGGCGTTAAACGAAAAATTTGGACAAGCCCTTTGTTGGGTTCGAACCCCTTCTGTAGCATAGCAGACCAGTCACACCACCACCCTCCTCCCCATGGTCTCACCACACCCCCGATCCCCTTTTCCGCCACTTCGTCGCCGGTCTAATCCGTCCACCTCTGACGACTGCACGAGCTACAGACCACCACCCACAACTGGATCTTCATGCTCTCCCGATTCGAGGGTGGGGAACCGCCCAATCGCTGCCACACCTCAAACCCTAGGTCTGGGGTAGGAGCATGGCGGTGGCGGCTGAAATCGGCAGTGGAAAGGCGGGAGGTTAGGAGGCCGTCGGTTGCGAGGCCAGCGTCGAGGAGCTCGCCGAGTGCAGCCGCGCGTGGAGAGGCTCGCCGGCGCCCTCTCTTCTCCAAGAATATGATGCGCTCGACGAGGGTGCCTCTGGCCGTCGTCTACCGCGGGAGCTACTCCACCGACCGGCACATGGACCGTGGCGTGGTCGGGGGCGACAAGGAGAACATGTGGGGGTGATGGACGGTGGGGTTGCAGGGGAGGCGCTGCTCGATCTGATTCCGAAGCTGGCCTTGAACGCCACCGGTGGGCGGCTAAGCTGCTGGAGGCCAGAGGACGGCCACCCCTGCGGCTGGACATGTTTCTCGTGCTCCTTCCCATGCCTCAAGGTGCAGTCCCTCTTCTTTCCCCTCATTTTTCGTCAGATCGATTATCTCTGTCACTATATGATTTGATTGGTCCGCTGCATACAGAACACAAAACTCTGTTTATTGGCCTGACACAGTGTAGCTGATAGAGCTGGCACCCAGCAATACGTTTCCTAAACTATAGCTGAACTTTAAGAATGCCACGAAATAGTTTTCGCAAGGATGTTGAACCTAGCAAGCGGATCAAATATGATGACTTTCTTGTAGAAATTCCTGATCGATAGGTGACTTTGCAAAGTCTGCTGCCACATTGCCTAGCTGTCCGCAAGACATGATTTAATTTTTTAACAGGTCCATTTTATTTTTCACCATCCTAGTGATTGATGTATTCTTGGTTTCCTTGCCCCTCAATGGTCTGTATCTAAATTTTATTTTGCGTGGCAGAAATCTGCCTTATATGCAGCTCGGAGGAGGTATCATCTCGCCCAGGATTTGGAAGCTCAGCTAGGAGGCCTTTGGTGCTTAGGCTGCTGTCCGCGCGTCTCTGCGGTCTGGGCCTGCATGGAGAAGCTGCCCTTGGCCCGCATCTCGCAGAGAAGCACCTCTGCCTGCCGGCACCGGGTCGACCAAGGCATGGATGTCGGGTTGCAGGCCAGGCGCTGACGGAGTTGGCTTTCAACGCCTCGTCTGGTGGCTGCGCAGCTGGAGGCTAGACGACGGCGACCCGTGCGGCGTGTTGAGCATTTGTGGTCCAGTCCATGTACGTCCTGCATTTCTTCCCCTATCTCTCTTCTCAAGTTTCTAGATTTGATTATTGTTCTGTGGTTCCTTTGCCATGAATGAATTAATTAATCGTGTGTCTCCTATTTTTTCTAGCTGGGGCATAAATCTACACTACATGCTTGTAGGCATCACTTTGCCCGGCATCGAGAAGTTCAGCAACCTGGAGACACTGTAAGATTTACTGACCATCTGCACCATTTTTGTGTTGGACGCTGCATGCTTTGATACCATACGCACCATTTTTTTTCAGTGCTATGCACACCAGAACAACTTGCACGACCTGATTCCCATGGGGATTGTGAACTGCACCCAGCTTAGAGAAATGTAAGCTACCACTAGCAGTATTTGGTAAATTGAACCGGGCAGGTTGCTAAAGCAAAATGAATAATTGTATTTTTCCTGTTGGGGCAGAAATCTACCCTATGTGGTTCAAGCACATGTATATACATTTTTCTTGTCAAATTGACTGCCTGACTAGCCTTATTATTTTTAAGTGTGTGAAATGGTGTTGCATTTATTTCTGGGTTATGCACTTTTGTCTCTTGTACACTGTTAAGCAATACATTGTTGATATGTTGCATGACATGGTATCAGAATTGGTTGCGAGTCCCCTAGAAGGAGCAATCTTCTCAAGTTGGTGCTCATTTGCTTGTACTAAAGAGTGTCGATTGCTCCTGCTGGGGCAGTGGCTACGTAAGTTGATATGTTGCATGACATGATTTTGAAACCGATTATGGCTTCCTAATTTGTTGTTTGATATTTCTGTTGAACTTTGTATCATGGGACATAATTGAGTTTTCTCTGATATTGTAGCGGATTTTGGTAAGTAGCATGAGCTGACTTGTTTCTTTTTTGGCAGGACAAACTGGATATTCTCCCGTTCCTGTGATTGCTAGGAGAGTTATTCTTGGTGCAGACCAGCCTGTTATTCTTGGCAATGGGCCTGCCCGAGGATCACTCCATGTATGCACATTTTCCTTGTCAAAAGGGCTACCTAAGGAGTCTTATTACTGTTAATTGTTTGAAATTGTTTTGTATTTAGCTTGATTGGATGTGGGTAACAAGTATGCATGGTTATGAGATCTGCTATGTCTTTTCCTAAAATATATTGATATGCTTAAGGTATTCTGTTGGAGCTTGGATCATGGGACAACATTTAGTTTTCTCTGATCTTGTGATAATTTTGGTAAGTAGCAAGGACCTAACTTATTTGGGCAGGACAAATTGGATATGCTCAGTTCCTATGTTTGCTAGGGGAGTTATGCTTGGTGCAGACCAGCTGTTATTTTGCATATTCCACTAGTTTCTGTAGCTCTTAGTGGTTAAAATGGAGTTGGTTGCTGCATTTCAAGTTTTCAACTTCTCAAGGGTAAGCTGGTTCGTTTAATTTGTTTTTGTTTTTACAGCATTACATCTCTTTTGGGGATCATCTTTCTTGCTGAAGCTATTTAATTCTTTTTGTACACTGAATCCCATGTCTTCTCCTGTAGGCTTGCATTATCGTGCTATGTGAATCATATATGGGTACCTCCTGATGCTACTAATATGTTGTTTTGTCCATGTGGTGTAGCTATTTGTATTAGTTACTAATAGGAAGATTAAAAAAAAGGCATGTGAAAATAATCTTTGTGATATCCATCTTTGTTAGTTATATATGTGAGGATTGATTCTAACTGACATGACATTTTGAATGATAGAGCATCAGCAGTAAGAAGGGAGAATTGTGGTGGAGGGGCATGCATTTGTTTCTTCATTGTTGA